>OU696696.1:88727833-89138222 GCA_916050605.2 Platycheirus albimanus
TACATCTAACTTCTAACATCTAACATCTAACTAACTAACATCTAACATCTACTTCTAACATCTAACATCTTCATCTAACATCTAACATCTAACAGCTAACATCGTACATCTAAGCATCTAACATCTACATCTAACATCTACATCTCCATCGTCCAGGTCTGACCATCTACCTGCTAACATCTACCATCTACCATCTACCAATCTACCATCTACCATCTACCATCTACCATCTACCATCTACCATCTACCATCTACCATCTACCATCTACCATCTACCATCTACCATCTACCATCTACCATCTACCATCTACCATCTACCATCTACCATCTACCATCTACCATCTACCATCTACCATCTACCATCTACCATCTACCATCTACCATCTACCATCTACCATCTACCATCTACCATCTACCATCTACCATCTACCATCTACCATCTACCATCTACCATCTACCATCTACCATCTACCATCTACCATCTACCATCTACCATCTACCATCTACCATCTACCATCTACCATCTACCATCTACCATCTACCATCTACCATCTACCATCTACCATCTACCATCTACCATCTACCATCTACCATCTACCATCTACCATCTACCATCTACCATCTACCATCTACCATCTACCATCTACCATCTACCATCTACCATCTACCATCTACCATCTACCATCTACCATCTACCATCTACCATCTACCATCTACCATCTACCATCTACCATCTACCATCTACCATCTACCATCTACCATCTACCATCTACCATCTACCATCTACCATCTACCATCTACCATCTACCATCTACCATCTACCATCTACCATCTACCATCTACCATCTACCATCTACCATCTACCATCTACCATCTACCATCTCTACCATCTACCATCTACCCTCTACCATCTACCATCTACCATCTACCATCTACCATCTACCATCTACCATCTACCATCTACCATCTACCATCTAGCATCTACCATCTACCATCTACCATCTACCATCTACCATCTACCATCTACCATCTACCATCTACCATCTACCATCTACCATCTACCATCTACCATCTACCATCTACCATCTACCATCTACCATCTACCATCTACCATCTACCATCTACCATCTACCATCTACCATCTACCATCTACCATCTACCATCTACCATCTACCATCTACCATCTACCATCTACCATCTACCATCTACCATCTACCATCTACCATCTACCATCTACCATCTACCATCTACCATCTACCATCTACCATCTACCATCTACCATCTACCATCTACCATCTACCATCTACCATCTACCATCTACCATCTACCATCTACCATCTACCATCTACCATCTACCATCTACCATCTACCATCTACCATCTACCATCTACCATCTACCATCTACCATCTACCATCTACCATCTACCATCTACCATCTACCATCTACCATCTACCATCTACCATCTACCATCTACCATCTACCATCTACCATCTACCATCTACCATCTACCATCTACCATCTACCATCTACCATCTACCATCTACCATCTACCATCTACCATCTACCATCTACCATCTACCATCTACCATCTACCATCTACCATCTACCATCTGCAATCTACAATTTTCTATCATCTACCATCTTCTTCCAACTACCATCAACTATCTTCACAACTTCTAGCATAAACCATCTTTCACCAGTTACCATCTCCCACCATCTAGGAGTGATTCTTTATAAAAGCTTTTCGAAGTAAATATTTTTGGAGTATCTTATGTTCATATAGTCCGGGAGCCAGCGACCTTTTTTGATGACCAAAAGCACAAAAGCTGAAATTGTGTTTTAAGCTTTACTTTGCTTCCATACTATGTGGAATGGACTTCCAGCTGGCGCACTTCCGGGGGGTGTGCCAGCGGCAGCCTCCGAAACACGTAAAATATTAATAAAAAAAAAACTATTACCACAAAAGCTCAATCTTTGTAAAGATGGTAATTATGGTATATTTTAACATAAAAACGTATCCAGCCGAACGTCGAGTGGGGGATTATGCTACAGCTTTTCACGTAAATATGTAAAAAATATGGTCTGAGTGAACTCATACCACAAAAGCTGAAAATTGGTAGACTTATAGTTAAAATAATAACTAAAACGAAAAAACATCCAGCTTCAAATTAGTGGGGGGGGAGTGTCCAGCTGGCGCAAAGGAGGACGCTGCGCATGGGTATGCAACCGAAAAAACCGTTTTTTTGACTTTATCAGCTGGATACTTTTCCCTCACTAAATATGAAGCTGGATACTTTTGTTTGTTAACTTATTTAATTAACTATTGTATTGCAAAATTTCAGTTTTTGTGGTATCAGTAATCTATACTTTTTTCATTGAACAAAGTGCGCCATCCACGCGCTTTTTTTTATGATAGATACGTAAGTATAACTTTTCTTCTCTTAAGTTTTAATTCCACCAAACTGAAACCACAAAAGCTGAAATTTGGTACACTTGTACCTAATATAATAACTTAAACGAAAAAACATCCAGATTCGCAGTAGGTGGGGGGGGGGGGAGTGTCCAGCTGGCGCAAATAAGGATGCTGCGCATGGGTATGCAACCGAAAAAACCGTTTTTTTGACTTTATCAGCTGGATACTTTTCCCTCACTAAATATGAAGCTGGATACTTTTGTTTGTTAACTTATTTAATTAACTATTATATTACAAAATTTCAGCTTTTGTGGTATGAGTAATCTATACTTTTTTCATTGAACAAAGGGCGCCATCCATGCGCTTTTTTTGAATGATAGATACGTAAGTATAACTTTTCTTCTCTTAAGTTTTAATTCCACCAAACTGAAACCACAAAAGCTGAAATTTGGTACACTTGTAAAAAATAAATAAATTGTTGGCACAACAGCTCCAAGCGGGGCCGGGGCCTGTGACTTACACTCTCAACCACTCCTGTGTGTGCGTTGATATTCTGCAGGAATGGAATGGAAGGGACCTACAATTTACCGCCGAATCCGAACGGCTAACAGAGAAGCACTTTCCATGACATTAATTACTCTTGGAGGATTTGTCACTTCCTCGCAAGAGGCAGTACCCCGGAAAAAAACGTAAGGTGGCAACGTCAGGGATCGAACCCTGAACCTTCGGCGTAGCAGTCCGACACACTAACCACTACGCCACGGGGTACTACTACACTTGTACCTAATATAATAACTTAAACGAAAAGAATACATCCTGCTTCACATTAGCGGGGGGGGGGGGCAGTGTCCAGCTGGATACTTTTCCCTCACTAAATATGAAGCTGGATACTTGTATCTTTTAAATTATTCACTTTATCTACATACCTTTTAACGTTAACTACTTTCGAATTATCATTTTTGTAAGTAAAACTAAATTTAACAACACTTATAAAGTTTATTTATGTTCATTGATGAAAAAGGGGAAACATTCATTGGACTAATAGCCTATTCACACCGCACTCGTTTTGGCTATTCGTTTACCAAAACGAGTAGAGCGTTCACACCGAACATTTACTCGTTTTTGTTTGACATTTTAATTGTTTGAAATTGAAAATAAAAAAATTCAAATTAAATTAAATTGAAATCTAAACCTTTGGTACGTGGTACAAAGATAGTTTTGTATTTTGTATATAATGAGGACCAGAGGTAATATTTGGAGGAAAGCAAGACCAAGGATATCGTCAACAAGCACTCTCAGTTCATTGGCTACCCAATGAAGTTGCTCGTCGAGAAAGAGCCCGACTAGGAAGTCAAGTGACGAAGAGTGAAATGGAAACCGACGAGCCTAAAATTTAAGATGCCGGCTAGGATGATGACACCGATAAGAAAAATACTGTTAAAATAAAACTATGTTTATTTGTTTCTTCATATAAAATGATTTCTGAACTTCGCTTTGTCTTCCTCGCGTTTTTTTTCTCCCCTCGTCTTGAGGCAAATCCAATCCGTCCTGGGTCACAAATACCAGCCTTTATATTTCTTGAGGTGCTATCGCTAGCTGTCATAATCATGCTTCACAACCAATTTAGTGGTCCTTCCATTCGTTTGTACCTTATTATTATATAAAAATAACAATGATATAAAAGTATTTCTTAAAAATATTAGGTACTTACCGCTGCCAAGAATGTTTTCAAATCGTCGAAATATTGGATTTGTTTTGACAGCAGCCGTCAGCTGTTCTTTTTTTTTTAGTCTATTCACAATAACATCACAAAAAAATCTGTTCGTGTAGTTCATCTTCAAATTGCAATTCGTTTTCAAGTCGTTTTGCGGAAAACGAGTCGTTTTGCAAAACGAGTTGGGTATGGAAAATGTATGGGAAAACGAGTCGTTTTGGGTAGTCGTTTTGCGAAAAACGAGTAAATGCTCGTTTTTGGTTTGGTGTGAATAGGCTATAAGATGATGAGATGCTTTGTTAATTAGCTCCAACAAAGGATTTACGTTCTCAGCAGCCAGTCAAATGAATTTTTCCTTTGCTAATGAACTTTTAATAATGTAAATTAAATAATATAAAACAACACAATCCACTTCAAACAATTTATTTTATTTGTATTAAGATTAAAACACCACAACAAGAAATAAACACGCAGAAATATAAACACAAACGGTCAATTGTGCAGACTTAATTTGTAGTCTGCAAAGCGAAATCTCCTACTATCTCTTTCGTTTGCATTTATATTAAATAAAGTTCTATTTCTTTATTAATTCATAAATACATTTTTTGGTAGAAAGAAAGGCAGAACTATACTTAATTTTATTTATCTATTGCATTTTGCAAAACATAGAAAACAACTACATACAAATATTTTGTTGATGTATATGTTAAAATTAAGACTATGCTTCCAGTCTGCAAGAACTGAGATAGGTCAATAAACTTTGAAATACATAACTTCTTTACAGCTGACTTTCATGCAACTTTGAACACCGAGGTATAAAGTTTTCTAACATCTGTTAGATTTCCATTTGATATAACAGCCCGGCAGGAGATGCGATGGGATGGACCGGCTCGAGAATTACAGAGGACTGTAATTTCTATTATGGGAAATGCCACCTTGATGGGAGATCGCGCTTGTTTGGGTGCGGATTCGCTGTCAGAGGAAGACTTAGGCAAAAGGTCTTGAGCTTTCGCGAAGTCAGCGAGAGAGTGACAACGATCCGCATTAAGGCCAAATTCCACCACACAAGCCTAATTAGCGACCATGCCCCTACAGAAGAGAAAGACGACGCTACCAAAGAATGTTTCTACGAGCTCCTCTCCAAAACATATGAGCAGTGCCCAAAACATGACATTAAAATTCTCTTGGGAAACTTCAATGCCAAAATTGGGAGGGAGGACATCTTTGGTATGACGATCGGAAAACACAGCTTGCACGACACCACCTCCGACAACGGACTCAGGCTGATCGATTTTGCAGCGGGAAAAAATATGGTGCTGAGCAGCACGTGATTCCCATGTCCCGACATCCACAAGGGCACATGGCGATCCCCAGATGGTCGAACCTGCAACCAAATCGACCATGTTGTGATTGATGGAAGACACTCCTCCAGCATTATGAATGTCCGTACATTCCGAGGAGCAAACATCGATTCGGACCACTACCTAGTCGGTGCAAAACTTAGGGTACGGATCTCCATGGAAGTTCTTAGGCGAACACCGACTACACCTAGGAAATTCAATGTTGGACGTCTTCAATCGGAAGAGACCGCCGCTGCCTATGCCGAACGCGTATCCCTTGAGCTTGCTAGAAATCCTTCGACTGATGGCATGAACCCGGAAGACCAATGGCAGCTATGTCAACAAGCCATAAGAAGTGCTGCGTCAGAGGTATTGGGCTTCTCACATCCACCCCCCAGAAACCCCTGGTTCGACTCCGAATGTGCTCAGGCAAACAAAGCCAAAACGGAGGCATACAAGTCGTGGCTCCAGAGAGATACTAGAGCATCCAGAAATCTCTATGTTGAGCGAAGGAAAGTTGAGAAACGTCTACTCAGAAGAAAGAAAAAAGAACACCAGCAACGCGAAGTCGAGGAGATGCAGAGATGTTTTTGCAGAAAAGAGGTACGAAACTTATATAAAAAGGTGAAACAGTCTACATCCGGTTTCACAAGCCGCCCTGGGTCCTGCAAAGATCAGGATGGAAATACAATAGTGGAAACGCAGGCGATGTTAGCCATCTGGACAGACTACTTAAACCGGTTACTAAATGGCGATGACAGCCAAGATCCCGCCCAAGATCAACTTGTTCCAGTTAATCTAGATGACGACCACGAACTACACCCGCCCGACCAAAATGAAATCAAAGTAGCCATCACCAGACTAAAGATGAATTAGGCAGCTGGATTTGATGGCCTTCAAGCGGATCTCTTTAAACACGCTGGAGATGACCTGGTCAGGAGCATACACCAACTCATCTGCAAAATATGGTCGGAGGAAAGTATGCCCGATGAGTGGAATCTCAGTACCATCTGCCCGATTCACAAAAAAGGAGACCGCCTCCTCTGCGCCAACTATAGAGGCATAAGCCTTTTAAATATCGCCTATAAGATCCTGTCCAGCGTTTTATATGAACGTCTCAAGCCGTTTGCTGACGACCTGATAGGTCCTTACCAATGTGGCTTCAGACCTGGAAAATCTACCACCGACCAAATATTCACATTACGCCAGATCCTGGAGAAAACCCAAGAGTATAACATCGACACCCACCACCTGTTCGTCGATTTTAAAGCCGCCTACGACAGTGTTAATAGAGTTGAACTGTATCGTGCCATGTCTAACTTTGGAATCCCTGCTAAACTGATACGCCTTATCAGGATGACGTTGGAGAATGCTCGCTGTTCCGTCCAAGTTGGTAGAGACTCTACTGAAACCTTCGAAACCACCAGAGGGCTAAGACAAGGTGACGCACTGTCATGCAGCTGTTTTAATATTGTGCTTGAAAATGTAATACGGAGCACCCATGCCAGTACATCAGGCACCATTTTCAATAAATGGACACAATTACTTGGGTTTGCTGACGACATAGACGTGATAGGAAGAACAAAGCGAGCAGTAACCGGTGCTTTCACTACTATGGAGTCAGCAGCAAGCAGAATGGGGCTGAAAATAAACGAGGACAAGACGAAGTATATGCTTTCATCAACAAAAGTCCAATCCCACCACCGACTTGGTCAGAACGTAACCATTGATAGGTATAACTTCAAGGTAGTCAGTGAATTTGTCTACCTGGGCACTGCTGTAAACACAGGCAACAACATCAGCGCTGAAATCCAACGCAGACTAACTCTTGCTAATCGCTGTTTCTTTGGGCTGAGTAAGCAATTGAGGAGTAAAGCCCTATCAAGAATCACCAAGGTGACACTGAATAAAACACTCATCATCCCGGTCCTGCTATATGGTGCAGAAGCATGGACCCTCTCCCAATCGGATGAAAATTCACTTGGAGTCTTCGAGAGAAAAGTTCTGCGTACGATCTAGGATCCTGTCTGCGTAAATCGCGAAAACAACGTTTGGAGAAGAAGATATAACAATGAACTGTACGAGCTGTACAGCGACATAAGCCTAGCCAGAAAAATTCGAATCCAAAGACTAAGATGGCTGGGCCATGTAGAGCGAATGGACATCGACGCTCCAGCTCGTAAAGTCTTCAACGCCAAACCTGAGGAAGTCAGAAGCCAAGGTTAACCTCATCTTCGATGGAGTGACCAGGTAGAGGGAGACATCCGTCAACTTGGAGTACGAAATTGGAGACAGCAGGCTAGAGATCGAGCCGGCTGGAGGCGCATTCTCAGCAAGGCCTTGGAGTACCACGCTCCAGTGGCGCCAACATAAGTAAGTAAGTTAGATTTCCATTATTCATTTAATTTTGTAATAAAGCTACTCGTAGTATTATAAGCTGGTAAAGACCGCAATTTTATTTATTTAAAAAGTTTTCTTATACAGTCGCACCAGAGACTGATAAAAATGTCTGACGTCTAAACGAAAAAAAATTTTTTTTTGTAAGGGAATAATAAGAAATAGGTTTTGTTTTAATCATTTAATTTGTTTTAACATTTAATTTATTTACAAAAAAACGAACTAAAATTAAAAATAAACATTAAGTGTGTTATAACGTTTAACAAAATAGTTTAGGTATCAACAATGCTTTTATACATATTTCGCCTTCTTCGGATTCATCGCCATTGTATTCCTTATCGCTTTCATTGTCGCTACAATTGATGCTCATGCGAAAAAGATCGTCTTCATCATCTGTAAAAATATATAATAATAATGTTATAAGAGATATAGATGAGAAAAGCATACAAACGTTTCACACTCAAGAGAGCAGATAATGAATTACAAAAAAAGTTGACATGCTTTACAAAAATTGTGGTGAATATTATTCACTTTAATTTTTTTTTTTTAATTAAAATTATAAAGACAAAATTAAAAAGAAATTAAGCAACAATTTATTTTAACCTGTAGCACTTTGTTGTTCATCATCCATAGTTATATCTCCAAGGAAAGAGGGTAGCTGCTCACCCTCGAACCATTTGAAATGAAATTTGCCCTCCTTCTCTTCCCAGCCAAAATCAGTCGGATGTAATGCCGTCGGAACTTGAAAATGAGCATGTGCCCAAATATTTGCTAAATACCTACGTTGTCCGCAGCAAATGTTGGTGCAACTCGATTTCGTAGGGAAGCAGAGCTGATCCGTCGATATTATTCTTAGGTAAACGGAATACGTCATCGTTTCGTAAAACATTGTTCGTCTTCAAAAATATTGCAACTCTTGCTTCGTTGACTTTGTTAGTTTTTTTAAATTCATACATACGGCAAACATATTGTTCTGTTAACATGCGGTCTCCACTAGCGATAAATCGAAAGCGTGCTTTAAAGTTTGCTTTCACAATCGCAAATGGAGACCATCATAGCAGCTATACATATATTAATAGTAAGCGATGGAAAGTATGCTTTCATCGCAAACTATTTATCGCATACTATATTGCTTTGCTATAACTGTCAGTTTTTGTATTTCCATTCAAATTAAATAGTTTGACGTGAAGGTAAACTTGTTTTTCCGAGGTATTGTTCTTTGTTTTGTTTTTATTTAAAAATGAGTGATTGGAAATTATCCCAAGAAGAAACTTAAAATAATTATTCTCAATTTATTTCTCTTATTTATCTCAATTTATTCTCAATTTTATTCTCAATTGGAACTATGAAAGTGTAGTGTAGAATATATTTGAAAAAAAAAAATTATTAATTCAAATATATCGAATGAGTTCGGGTGAAAGCGTTGAAGACTTATACCTAAAAAAAATCTTCCCACATTGCATGTATATCTCTTAATAAATGAGCATTCATGTACTAAAGCATTCTTTTTTCCAAAAAAGGATTAACCCAAAATCGTCTCCTTTTCTTTTTCGTGTGCATTTCAGCCAGCAGCTTTAGTAATTTAAAAGCAATTATGCTCTCGATGAGATGAACCGATTAGTTGCCATTCTCAGCTATACTAAAAAAGTAAGCGATTAAATGCCCAACGAACAAAATCTGACAGTTCTTCTGCTATCTGCACTCTGCTATTGCTTTGGCTTCTGCGATACATTTATCGCTAGTGGAGACGGCGGGTATAATATCAAACGTGTTCTGCATCTCGTCGTCAGGTATTAAAACCGACCCACATCGGTGTTTTGGGTACTTGAAGGTATGTAATGGGAAAGCATGAACGCGAAATTAATTTTGTGTAACCATTCTGAATTGGGGTTTGATAAATTAAATGAAACATCTGCAGGCTGTAAACGTTCGTGAAGTTTTGGTTTCTTATTGTATGGTTCTAATTCATGAGTAATTGCTTCGAAAGCCCGTCTTCGTTTATTGTTTTTCTGGGAAGGGCCTGCTGTACTTGTTTCAGCGCTGTTGTTATCACTATCATGCTCAATAGAACTATCAATATTTTGAAAAATTATACAGACAGTGTCGTGTAGTGTGTCATGGCCGGATGAGGTATCGACAAAGCGATCGAAATTATTGAATGCGACACCAGTACGTAGATTCCGTGATCGAACGATACCTTCAGGACAAATATCAGAACGCAAGCTGGAAGTAAATGTGGCTTCAGTCTCGATACCCTCCAGACTTGTGTAGCTAAAGCAGTGGCCATATCGGTTGATAATATTAACAATCTTCTTGCTGTTTGTCAAACTTTTTAGACTCATACCAAGGCATATTATGTTTTGAAGGCTTTATTCGTCCATTTGACACTGCATATATGATGTCCTCGGAAAAAGATTTTGCTAATCTATTTCCATTGTCACCGCGCTTAAGACGATGGTTTGGTCCACTAAGTAAATTTAAATAGAAATCAACCAAGTTTTCTGGAATAGCACACTCTTCTTTGATTAAATCCGCAGAATTGAGCTTATCTGGTAATTTGTTTTGGTTGACATTGTGTATTTCCTGTCTTAATATTAATGCTGCATGCAATAAAACTTCCTTTTTTTGAATTTCATTAAATTGTTGCTGTACAACAACGCCTTTGTAAGGTTTAACAAGTTTTTTATTATTGTGCGACAAGACGGATATTTTTTTTTAAATGTCGCTAGAAGCCAATTTTCTAGATGAAACGGTTTCATTGTATACGTATTTGCCTTGTGTCTTTCCAAAAAATTTATAAATAAGAATAAGAAAAACGACAGGTTTTTTGCGATGATATTTTCTGACACAAATTTACATACTTCTTGTTGAGAATCACGGCAACACCGGCGATACTGACAAATAGATGGCGTATTTTAGACTAAGTGAACAACTGAACCGATTTTCTTTTGTCTACTCAAAGAAAAAAAATGCCTTCCTTTTTTGGATAAAGTCGAAAAGCGTGTGGTCAGAAACCAGAATTATAATATCTAATTGTTAAACTTTAATTTTATTTTATTTTGAAATACCTTTGGCTTTTTTTCCTTGTTAAATCTGAAATCTGAAATACTAAACGTAAGTTATATTAGATACTAACAAATTATGTATCGGTAAATGAATATTGTCTCCTTTCTCAGGAAATTTTAAGCGCCAATAAATTTGCTCAAAATTTGGAAATTGATTTTTCATTTTGGATTTAACAATCTTAAAATTTCGTTTACCGAATTTTCTTCGAGCAGAAGATCCTCTGGAATTATCGTAAGAAGTCACAGGATTGGATATACTTAACCGCAAAGTCAGTGGACAACAACCCACGTGCATAGCAAATACCATTCAAGTCACTAAACGAGGTGAGTTCCTTTTGATTTTCCTTTCCCTGTGCCTTCATAAGACCAGTAAATGCATCGCACTCCGCCGGCACTAATACATCTGGACGATTTAGTCGTCGATAGTAGTGAAATGAACGCTGCTAGTCAAAACCAATCCAAATTCGCGATGCCACCTCCGACTACACCACCACCAGTGGCCTCACGTGCACCACCGGGAATCCTATGTGGACAGGCTCCACCAACCGCACCACCACTTACTGAACCACCAATTCAAGCAGGTATATCAAGTGTGGCAAACGTAAATGCTGCTGGAAGGCATTCAAAGGCGATGTCGACATCATCGAAAGCGTCATCCAGCAGGAGGGTATCCCTTCAACTTAAACGCCTGGAAGAAGAACGGCGCTTGCATGAAAAGTACATCTCGAAGAAATACCAAATCCTTGAGGACAACATCTCTGAAGACGAAGGGGATGTTGACGACGATCTCAACGGTAACGTTGATGTTGATGGAGCCCCTACATCCGCAAAAAACGTGGAAAGCTGGTTGACGAAACAAAGGGAAGGAAATGTTACCTTCAATGCAGATCTGCCAAATAGTACCTTAAATAACTGGCCTGGCCTGAATGTAAAACAACTCCCCGAAAATACTTTATTGAACGCGAATGATAAAGAACAATCTTTTCCCCAATTAAAAAACAATACTTGTCATAATTCACTGCAAATCCTCAATGACTTCCAAGGCGTCCCCACGTTGACTAGCCGGCATTTGGCTGCAAGGCAATCGACTCCAAAAGATCTTCCACGATTTAATGGAGATCCCGAGGATTGGGCTTTATTCATCAGCTGCTTTGAGAGCAGCACCAGGATTTGCGGGTTCTCCGAAGAAGAAAATCTTGCACGCCTTCGGGCAAGCCTGAGAGGGAAAGCACTCGATGCAGTGCGAAGCCGGTTGTCACAACCCGGGCAAGTCACCAGGATAATAGACGCACTTAGAATGTTGTTTGGACGCCCTGAAATTATAATAAACACTTTGCTTAGCAAACTTAAACACGAACCGTACCCTAAAGCAGATAAATTAGAATCTATTGTAAAATACTCACTAGAGGTTGAAAGCATCTGCGCCACAATGGAAGTTTCTGGGTGTTCAGCACACCTAAACAACCCGATATTACTACAGGAGTTAGTAGAAAGACTACCTCCCACTCTTCGTCTGAACTGGTCTATATACAAACAAACACTTGCTGTCGTCAATATTTCTCAATTTAGCTCTTGGTTGTTCGAAGTTGGTCGAGCGGCAAATGATGTGACGTTTTCAGAAAATGCATGGCAAGAACAAAAATCACGACAAGAACGGTCACATCTAAACATTCACAACGAAGTCGCATCCAAAAAATGTAAAGCCTGCAAAAACAATTGCACGTCATTGGATAACTGTCAGACGTTCCGCGACTACTCTTTACAGCAGCGATGGTCGACTATAAAAGAAAAACGCCTCTGCCGAACTTGTCTCCGTCGACATAACAATAAATGCCAATCCAACCAGCTGTGCGGAGAAAACAACTGTTCCTATCGTCATCATAGGCTCCTTCACAACTATTCAGCTAACCATGCAAATACACAAGAAAATGAGATTGGAAGACACCACACAACATCAGTAAAAAACACTATTGCCGCAACTCCGAGTCCAAACCCCTTCACCGACACAGTTACACTTCCCATTGCTGTCGCAAATCACCAAACTAAAAGTCCACAAACTACAAATACAATGCCTCCGAATTTAAACGTGACACTATCGAATTGTCACAGGTACCAGAAGGAGAACGCAATTCTTTTCAAAATTTTACCCGTTACTCTGTACGGGAATGGCAAAATGATAGAAACGTTTGCGTTTTTAGACGATGGCTCGTCTACATCTTTGATGGAAACACAGTTAGCCGACGATTTACTACTGAAAGGGGAAACTTTACCACTGCACTTGAAGTGGACGTCAAATGTAGTTCGAGAAGAAGTAAATTCAAGGAAGGTCGATGTGGATATTTCAGGGAGAAATTTCAGGAATAAATTTTCAATGCACGGCGTGCGTACTGTGGAAGATTTGGATTTGCCGGAGCAAACAATAAGTGCAACTGATTTAAATAGACGGTACGCACATCTAAAGGGTATTGCATTAATGCCATTCGTTAATGCAAAACCTCGTATCTTGATCGGTTTAAAGCATTGGCATTTAGGGATTCCGCTTCGAACAAGAGAAGGAAATGCAAACGAACCCGTCGCAACAGAAACACGCTTAGGGTGGGTAGCGTTTGGTCCATGTGACGTAACCTCTGTCAAGAATCTATGTTTAAATGTTCAACGGTATACTTGTTCGTGTATCACCAGTGATGACTTGTTTCTAAACGATTCCCTAAGAGATTACTTCGCAATGGAAGACATGGGCACAAAAAAGGTTTCACTCATATCGTCTGAAGAGGACAGAGCCCAAAAGATACTCGATAAACAATCAAAGAGAATCGGAGATCGTTTTGAGGTTCCATTACTTTGGAAAAATGATTATTTGAAATTGCCTAGTAGTGAAACTTATGCATATAAACGTCTGCAGTGCTTAGAGCGAAAGTTTGAAAAAGAACCACATATAAAAATATTGGTAAACAATTTAATCGAAGAATATGTACAGAAAGGTTATGCTCGGAAGATCGATCCTAAATCTGTTATAACCACGAAGACGTGGTATTTACCCATCTTCCCTGTAGTTAACCCGAACAAACCAAATAAAATTCGCATCGTGTGGGATGCAGCAGCAAAGATAAACGGTATTTCATTGAACTCTGCCTTGTTGACCGGCCCCGATATTGTCTCTCCTCTGCTTGGAATTTTGTTTCGTTTTAGAGAACGGAAGGTAGGCCTGTGCGCTGACATAAGGGAAATGTTTCACCAGATCCGAGTTAAAGATGACGACCAGGAAGCACAACGATTTCTTTGGCGAAATAATAAAACAAACGAAGTCGAAACATACATTCTTCAAGTCATGTCTTTTGGAGCAACGTCGTCGCCTTTCTGCGCGCAGTATATTAAAAATCGTAACGCGGAAGATTTTA
The DNA here is from genome assembly GCA_916050605.2 of Platycheirus albimanus. Taxonomy (NCBI): domain Eukaryota; kingdom Metazoa; phylum Arthropoda; class Insecta; order Diptera; family Syrphidae; genus Platycheirus; species Platycheirus albimanus. The sequence continues at coordinate 88,742,162 of OU696696.1, forward strand.
GCCTTAAATTTCCCGATGCAGCGAAGGCCATAATTAGAGATCACTATGTTGACGATTTCATTGCTAGTTATGATAATGAAGTAGAGGCAGCGAGAATAGCCAAAGATGTTATTTATGTACATAGCCAGGGCGGGTTTGAAATACGAAATTTTCGGTCGAATTCTTCTGGTTTATTGCAAAAATTGAAACGCTTTAGCGCCGATGAATTCTCCAGCGTTTCTTTGTCGGATGCTGAAAAGGTTCTAGGCCTTTGGTGGTCCCCAATAAATGATGAGTGGTTTTTTAAGTTCAATAGCGACCGAATGAATCCCGAAGTAATGAGTGGCAAGCAGAGACCAACAAAAAGGGAAGTCCTTAAAATTTTAATGAGAATCTATGATCCTTTAGGCCTTATTGCTAATATTCTTGTAAACATAAAAATTTTACTACAGTCGATTTGGAGATCTGGTGTAACTTGGGACGAAAAAATAAGAGATGAGCATTTCGTTGTCTGGAATAAATGGCTTCGCCTGTTGCCCGAGATAAATAATATTAAAATCCCTCGAAGATATTTAACACAGCTAGCATTTGCCAATGCGGATAGTGTGGAGCTACACACATTTTGCGATGCAAGTGATGAGGCACTCGCTTCAGCCGCCTATATTCGAGTTAGTTGTGGAGAAATAACTGAGTGTCGTTTGATAGCAGCAAAAACCAAAGTAGCACCATTACGTCATATTTCAATCCCACGAATGGAACTTGAGGCTGCAGTTCTTGGGAGCAGACTAGCAGCTACAATAATCGAAAGTCACTCTGTTAAGTTTACGCGACAAGTATACTGGACTGATTCTAAAACCGTCATCTACTGGATAAGGTCACCAAGCCGAAAATTTCAACAATTCGTTTCATTAAGGATTGGCGAAATTCTTGAAAGAACTCAATCAGAATTTTGGAAGTGGGTCCCGTCAAAACTAAACGTGGCTGATGAAGCCACAAAGACCAGAATGAGCTTCGAATTTTCGTCGCAAAATCCATGGTATAGAGGTCCAGATTTTCTGTGGTCAAACGAGCAGTGCTGGCCAAAGTGTGAATTCAATTCTTTATGTCCAGATAATGAAGTGGTTGAAACCCTTCATCATGCTACTGCAATTGCTCATCAAGAATGGATAATCAACTTTCATAAATTCACAAATTGGAGGGAACTACTCAATTCTATGGCAAGAGTTTACCTTTTTATTGATTGGTACTTCACTCGAAACCCTGATCTTACGCTTCAACAATTTATTGATCGTGCAGAACGTTGCTTGTGGAGACGAGCACAGAGTGACATATTCGGTGAAGAAATCCGGCTTCTCAATGTGGCAAACGTTGGTGACGGAGTCAGCCTTCCAAAGACAAGCTTGTTGTACAAACTGTCACCGTACTTAGATGACAACAACGTGCTGAGAATTTCCGGTAGAATAGACGCAGCAGTCGATGTCGATTTTGGAACCAAGAGGCCGGTTGTTCTTCCACAGGATCATCATATAACATTTCTAATTCTCGACCATTATCACCGAAAATATAAACATCAGTATACTGAAACAGTTGTAAACGAGGTGCGCCAGCGATTTTATATTCCCATGTTGCGAGTAATGGTAAAAAACGTACAAAGTAAATGCCAGGAGTGTCGCAACAAAAAGGCGAAACCAGTAATACCCATAATGGGCGAGCTGCCACCTGCACGACTAAAAGCGTTTACTAGGCCTTTCTCCTACGTCGGTATCGACTATTTCGGACCTATGCTCGTAACAGTTGGACGACGAGTGGAAAAAAGGTGGGGTGTTATTTTTACGTGCCTTACTACAAGAGCGGTTCACCTGGAAGTCGCCCATTCGCTCTCTACCAGTTCCTGTATCCAAGCTTTGAAACGATTCGCCTCGAGAAGAGGTACTCCAATACAAATCTACACTGACAACGGAACAAACTTTCGGGGCGCGAGTCGAGAATTGCGAGCAGCTGTTGAACAGGTAAATGGTAAGAAACTGGTTGAAGGCATAGGTGAGGGAAGGGTCAAATGGTCATTCATTCCTCCAGCAGCTCCGCATATGGGTGGATGCTGGGAGCGATTGGTTCGATCGGTTAAACGAACGCTTTCACAAATTCAATGTTCTAGAAACCCAAGTGATGAGCTGCTACGGACAATGATGGTCGAAGTTGAAGGTATAATCAACTCTCGTCCTTTGACTTATGTTCCAGTATTGTGTGAGAATGACGAAGCTTTAACTCCCAACCATTTTTTGCTGGGCTCCTCAAACGGATCAAAGCCATTAGGAGAGTTTAAAGATGAGGGTGTTATTTTAAAACAAAATTGGATGATGGCTGAGCAGTTTAGCAACTCCTTCTGGAGAAGATGGATTCGAGAGTACCTACCGACTTTAACAAGACGAACAAAGTGGTTTCAGAACTCAAGGCCGATTTCCGTGAATGACATAGTCATTATAGTTGATGAAAATGTAGCCAAAAATGAATGGCCTAAAGGTCGCGTGTTAGAGCTCAACATGAGTCGAGATGGAAAAATTAGAAGCGTCGTCGTCCAAACCAAATCCGGGGTTTATGTACGCCCTGTTTCCAAATTGGCAGTACTGGATGTAGCCGATTCTATGGTTTTAGGTAAGCCGGACCAACTTGCCATCTTACCGGGGGGGAATGTTGAGAATCACGGCAACACCGGCGATACTGACAAATAGATGGCGTATTTTAGACTAAGTGAACAACTGAACCGATTTTCTTTTGTCTACTCAAAGAAAAAAAATGCCTTCCTTTTTTGGATAAAGTCGAAAAGCGTGTGGTCAGAAACCAGAATTATAATATCTAATTGTTAAACTTTAATTTTATTTTATTTTGAAATACCTTTGGCTTTTTTTCCTTGTTAAATCTGAAATCTGAAATACTAAACGTAAGTTATATTAGATACTAACAAATTATGTATCGGTAAATGAATATTGTCTCCTTTCTCAGGAAATTTTAAGCGCCAATAAATTTGCTCAAAATTTGGAATAGAATAGACGCAGCAGTCGATGTCGATTTTGGAACCAAGAGGCCGGTTGTTCTTCCACAGGATCATCATATAACATTTCTAATTCTCGACCATTATCACCGAAAATATAAACATCAGTATACTGAAACAGTTGTAAACGAGGTGCGCCAGCGATTTTATATTCCCATGTTGCGAGTAATGGTAAAAAAGGTACAAAGTAAATGCCAGGAGTGTCGCAACAAAAAGGCGAAACCAGTAATACCCATAATGGGCGAGCTGCCACCTGCACGACTAAAAGCGTTTACTAGGCCTTTCTCCTACGTCGGTATCGACTATTTCGGACCTATGCTCGTAACAGTTGGACGACGAGTGGAAAAAAGGTGGGGTGTTATTTTTACGTGCCTTACTACAAGAGCGGTTCACCTGGAAGTCGCCCATTCGCTCTCTACCAGTTCCTGTATCCAAGCTTTGAAACGATTCGCCTCGAGAAGAGGTACTCCAATACAAATCTACACTGACAACGGAACAAACTTTCGGGGCGCGAGTCGAGAATTGCGAGCAGCTGTTGAACAGGTAAATGGTAAGAAACTGGTTGAAGGCATAGGTGAGGGAAGGGTCAAATGGTCATTCATTCCTCCAGCAGCTCCGCATATGGGTGGATGCTGGGAGCGATTGGTTCGATCGGTTAAACGAACGCTTTCACAAATTCAATGTTCTAGAAACCCAAGTGATGAGCTGCTACGGACAATGATGGTCGAAGTTGAAGGTATAATCAACTCTCGTCCTTTGACTTATGTTCCAGTATTGTGTGAGAATGACGAAGCTTTAACTCCCAACCATTTTTTGCTGGGCTCCTCAAACGGATCAAAGCCATTAGGAGAGTTTAAAGATGAGGGTGTTATTTTAAAACAAAATTGGATGATGGCTGAGCAGTTTAGCAACTCCTTCTGGAGAAGATGGATTCGAGAGTACCTACCGACTTTAACAAGACGAACAAAGTGGTTTCAGAACTCAAGGCCGATTTCCGTGAATGACATAGTCATTATAGTTGATGAAAATGTAGCCAAAAATGAATGGCCTAAAGGTCGCGTGTTAGAGCTCAACATGAGTCGAGATGGAAAAATTAGAAGCGTCGTCGTCCAAACCAAATCCGGGGTTTATGTACGCCCTGTTTCCAAATTGGCAGTACTGGATGTAGCCGATTCTATGGTTTTAGGTAAGCCGGACCAACTTGCCATCTTACCGGGGGGGAATGTTGAGAATCACGGCAACACCGGCGATACTGACAAATAGATGGCGTATTTTAGACTAAGTGAACAACTGAACCGATTTTCTTTTGTCTACTCAAAGAAAAAAAATGCCTTCCTTTTTTGGATAAAGTCGAAAAGCGTGTGGTCAGAAACCAGAATTATAATATCTAATTGTTAAACTTTAATTTTATTTTATTTTGAAATACCTTTGGCTTTTTTTCCTTGTTAAATCTGAAATCTGAAATACTAAACGTAAGTTATATTAGATACTAACAAATTATGTATCGGTAAATGAATATTGTCTCCTTTCTCAGGAAATTTTAAGCGCCAATAAATTTGCTCAAAATTTGGAAATTGATTTTTCATTTTGGATTTAACACTTCTTCATATGCTTTAAAATGAACATCGCGAGCCTTATGCCATTTCGTTCTTGGATTGTTTCTACTTTTTTTCGATGAGACTGAATTATCGTATTTTTTTCGGCATATCGTATGATAAAACATTAATTTTTCTTCTAATGCCAGATTATGCAACTTTTGAACTAACCGTATATCGCCCAAGTCTATAGCGATTTCCTGTATTGTTGACAATGCCTTTTCCTTCTCCAGTAGATGTAATTGTTGCTCACGGCCTTGATGTTCTTTCCTATTTTTATCACAAAATAAACAAATTGGGTTATGTGATACCTCTTCTGTGATACTTGACACGTCAACATCGTCAACTAGAAGGAAGTCCAACTCGATCTCGATTCACTTTTTCATCCTGTCCGCCGACCATACCGCGAGTAGGTTTTTGGGTCCTGGGTGCGAATGGTATATCGGCAACTTGATTGGGTCATTCTCGGGAAGCAGTATTGAGCTCAATCGGTGCTCCAGCTTCCTTGGCTACTCTCTGTACAACTACGGTTGCTGACTTCCAGAATCCAGTAGTGCGGCGTATTCTCTACCATTGATTGTACCTTCCTTATTAAAGCAATCTGGGCTCTCAGGTCTAATAATGTTTATGTGCAAATTTTTCTCAGTTGGTTTTCCGACTTCACTCGGGCTCCGGTAGGCATTCTCTTTGCCAGTCGCCCATGGTCTTTTCCGGCTTTGCGCACATTGTCGAGAAATATGACCGTCTTGATTGCAGTTATAGCAGACATGTGGCTTCCGTTGTGGTAGTGATGGTCGACTTTGCCAGCCTGACCGTTCATTTGTTTGTGGCCACTGTGACCAAGAAGCTGGGCTACTGATTACCGGTCGACTTACACTTGCTGGTCTTAGGGCTGCACTGGTAGAAGTTAGTGTAGCTCGATTGTGCCCGCGAATGTCTTCACACCATTTGATTTTTTCGATTAACTCGGCTATATTAGTGAAGGTTCCTGCGGCTACACTTGAGCTCAAGTTCCGGTCGTTAAGTCCACGCAGGATGTACTGGATAATAGTTTTATCCGCGAGTTGGATTCTCTTTCCGATCATATTCATCTCGAAGCAAAAGCTTTCGGTTGTTTCGGTGGGCTTCCTGGTCTTCCTCATCAGCTGCTGGTGAACATCTATCTCGCTCTGTTGATGTGGGAAGTTGAGTTTCATACCTGTTGCTAATTTATCCCAGGATTCTGAAGCTTCGCGGTTGGTATCCCACCAGTATCGCGCAGGACCTTGCATTTTAGAAGCTACAGCGAGCAACAGCGCTTTCTCGTCCCAATCGTACGTTTTGGTCAGTATTTCCACTTGGCTCACCCACTCGTCTGCAGATACCGATGTGATATCCCCTGGAGAGAAGACTGGCAAGGCATCTGCCATCTCCCTGATGCTATAATAACTTCTTGGCCTCTGCATCGGAGTTGGTGTGGGTGTCCTCGTTGCATCTAATAGTCGTAGTTGGTTATTCATATCTCTCTCCTGTTGCATTAACCTCCTCTCAGTTTCCGCCTGATGAGGTCCCATTCTCCCTCCCTCATCTCCCGATCGTCCACAGTTCCGGTTTCAGATGAGACTGTTGCTCTCTCTCCATCCTCGTTCATGCTGTTAATTCCGGTTACCACTCCACTCCTCTTTTTTTTCATCAATACCAATTTTCCTTTCTTTGTTATCCTTTTGTGCACCAAAAGATAACCACTGTATCATTTTATTGTATCTTTTTTTGCTTAGTGTTGATATCTCGATCTTCTCCCTCTCTCTTGGCTTGTTTTTTCGTTAACCGAAAATACTACCTTCCGTCTGCGTCGTTCACTCACTCACTACACCAACCAACACAGCCACCGACAATGCAACATGTCTTTCCCCCCCCCCCCTGCCTGTCTAGATACCGCCGATGATAACGGTGCGTCTGCCATCTTGCAAAAACCAATTTTTAAATTTTACATGATTCCCTCCCGAGACACCGCAATGTTTTTAATATTTTGTATACCAAAATCTCAGCACAGAGCAATGCCTCGAAAGTCAATCAAATAACAACAACAAAAATTTCTAGTTCTTAATCCAAAAACAAAATATATAACTTCTCCAGTACCCAAGACCAACCAATAAATCACCATACTTATCTTTTTTTTCAAGCAGCACGTGAATTTCACCTCACTTCTGATTTATAAACTATTATATATCTTTATTCTTTTCTTTAATTTAATTATAAATAATGTCGCTAATTTTAACTCTTCTTTATCAGTAACGTCTACTCTCTTCGTGATTCGATATTCCACTGAACGACTGAACTTCATAATATTATATCGATGATCAGTTGGTCTTGGTAGTATTGTTTAACTACTGTCGTCGTCTCTCTCTCTGCCGCTAAACAAAGGTAAAACTTTTAGAACAAACGGAAAGCTATATGTTTCCTAGCAATTTGCATCTTAAAATATTGCATAAATAATAATCTGAGTATGAACAACAGCCCGTACCATGACGTAAGCATTGACCAAACTTACAGGAACGTCAGCAAAAATTCCCAAATTACACCACTTCCAAATGTTCCTCATTATTCAAGAAATTTGAGCCTTAATTCGCATAATGATAACATTAGTGCAATGCCCAGAGAAACGAATGTGCGACAGTACGGCCAATGCACTTTTTGTAAAAAAAAATGGGTCATAGCTACGCAGAATGTCGAAACAGAAAATCGACACCGTATTGCAACGACTGCAGAACATACGGGCACTCAACCCAGAATTGTTCAAGAAAACAGAAACTCATTTTTATGAATGAAGTTGAGGTTGAGCAGAGTTGCAACTTTTGTTTACAAATAGGTCACAACAAAAACGATTGTTTAGCTAAAGCGAAATGGGAGACCAACTAACTTCGCAAACAGCTGGACAATCTGCGTTTGGGAAACTCCAAGGGAACAGTCGTCGATACGCTGACAGTTCCCGAAACATGTAAACAAAGGGTACAACACATTTCTACCTATAGGTAACCTTCCTTTAACTATATGTAGAAATGGAAATGCGAGACTTATTGTCGATACAGGTGCTCAGGTTTCGCTTCTAAAAAAATCTGTCTTGAGAGATAATGTAGAAATAAACTAAAAATAAAAACAATTAACAGCCACAGATCATCAATTGGTTCAGTTAATGGCATGATTGAACTTGATGAGTCACTTCCATGAGAATTTCATATCGTGGAAGAAAAGAGCTTTTTGCTATTGTGTGGGCTGGGCTGTGAAAAACTTTAGGTGTTATCTATACGGTCAACACTTTATAATTTATTCTGATCACAAACCGTTGCGAGGCCAAGTAAATATAAAAGACCCTACTAGTAGAATACTCCATTTTAGGCATAAGCTATCAGAGTATGACTTTGCAATTAAATATAAAAAAGGAAAAGATAATGCTTGTGCCGATGCTTTAAGTAGAATTCTTTTAGAACCTTTACCTGCCGCTGTTGATTCTGTCTCATGTTTATTAGTTACTCGGTCAATTACAAAGAAAAAAGAAAATAGCCTAGATGTTACAATAGGCGATAAGAACGACTCATTCGTTCAAACCAAAGTACAAGATTGTAACAATAAGAAACCTTCTATAATTACATCAAAAGTAAAATTACTCTTTGATCCAGACGAAATCAAAACTATTTTAAGAGATTATCACGATCTACCTTTGGGAGGTCATCAAGGTATTTACAAAACCTTCAAAAGCATACAAAAAGATTTCAGATGGAAGGAATGCTCAAAGACATCGAGAAATACATCAGGAAATGTACAAAGTGTCAGACAAATAAAATAGGAAGAGAACACAAAATGCCGATGGAGATTTCAAATACTCCTTACAAACCATTTGAAAAGGCTTATATGGATATTGTCGGATCATTACCAATCACCGAAAGAGGGAACAAGTACATACTTACCTTTGAAGATGATCTAACAAAGTTTATGGATGTTAATGTTATCAATGTTCGGCAATATTAACATGGTAGCAATATGAACTTCACACGCGCCAGGTTAATTAAGCTGAATTGCACAGAGTGCATTGGTTTGGCTTGGTTTAAAAATATTGAATAAAGAAAAGAGTGCTATTTTACCAAGCAAACGTGACGGTTGTTTTAATAACTTCGGTTAGGTGCATTAAATAAAAAGTTTAAAAATAAACATTTAACAGCTGAAACAACAGATGCTTTTATGAAAGCTATGCGTCTAAATCTAAGCGAAATGGAGAACCCAGCAGCTTCTCCAACTTTTATTGTTGATTTTGAAGAACTGGAGCCATGTACTTCATCTGCCATTTCAAAGTCTGGCGTCAAATCATTGAAAAGGCCGAGATCACCCCTACCGTCAATTGAGGCTACTGGGCCAACAATTCAGCCTTCTTCTGGAGGATTCACTGGTCCGCTTAGTACAATAACTAAGGGTCCGAAGAAGCTTGCAAAATTGGTCTGGCGTAAGCGCTCAATGCGTCTCCACGTCAATGAAGTTGCATTTCGTGGCGATGCATCACTGCCATCACTGTGTTAGAAACCTCAAAACGCCAATGGAATTATTTAATTGGTTTTTATGGACGAAATAACTGAAGAGACCATTCGTTGTGCATTGACGGAAAATATAAACTCCGGCTCCAAAACTTCTGCCGCAGAAATAAGAAATTATATTGGCATAATGATGTACAAGTCCATATACCGTTATCCCAATATGGAGAGCTACTGGGGAAAAAATGGTTTTCCTTCGATTCAAAATTGCATGCCGGTAAAACGATTTGCTGCAATCAAGAGATTCTTTTGTTTTCAAGATGAAACCCAAAGAAGAAAAAAAGTTGAACCTGGCTTTGACTCTGTGTTGACGAACAAATGTGCAGCACCAAGCCGAAATACCTTCTTCGTCAGTATATGCTAAACAAGCCGCACAAGTGGGGTGTCAAATTGTTTGTGCTATGCGATTCGAATGGATTTGCATACCGTTTTGAGGTATACAATATTGCAGGTGATAATATCATCTTACCTGGTAAGCCAGATCTAGGAGCAACGTCCAATGATGTTGTTCGGCTATCAGAAACGATTCCCGAGTTTGCTAATCACATAACTTACTTCGATAACTTTTACACATCGCTTCCTCTCTTTCTATTTACGGGCCCGAGGAATCTTCAGCTTAGGAACAGTGAGAGGTGTTTTTGTATTTCTTGTTTGTTTGTGGGCGAAAAAATAAACTTTTGTTTTATATTCAGCATCGTCTCAAAGTGTGGAACGACCAGCATCACCAATGTCGAGCACATTAAACGTTGGAAAAAGAGCAATTCATCCCGTTGGCCGTTGCTGATGTTCGGTTTGATGGAGAAAACCATTTTCCAATATGGGGTTCCAGAAGCGAAAAAAAAGTGCAAACATTGCAAAAAATCAGACACTCAAGTAAAGTGTTGCAAATGCAATATTCATTTGTGCTGTTCAGAAAGTAAAAATTGTTTCTGGGATTATTACCACAGTCACAGAAACTTAAAAAGATTGTTTTTTTCTTTTTACTGAATAAAAAAAATTTAATTCATATCCATCATCTCACTATTTTATTACACGGAAACCAGCAAGACCGTCTTGAGACGGTCTCCATTATTTTTCACTTGGGGCTCGATGTGGATACAATTGTCAGCTAAAAAATCAAATAAAAGCTTATTAAAGGTATATCTACCTGGAAAAAAAATATCAACTTGATACGACCATTTTTACCATTTTGCCCGTTAGAGGGTTAAAAGTCCTAAGAAACTGAAGCACTAACTGCTTTGATCATCAGTCAGTTTTTAGGCATAGGTATGTGTTAAACTACAGCTGAATCGAGTACTTTTTAAACGATCTTACCTGAACAAATGTATTTTTAAAAACCACGCCCTTAAAAGTCGGCGTAGTGAAAAAATTTACACAAGAATATGTATAGATATATTTTTCATATAACGAACGGAAAAATGGTTTAAATTGAATATTGATAGTAAATGACGGATATAAGAAAGTCTCATATAAGAAAGAAACGCTTATATGACAGACATTACAAAACACCATGCACATTCCCATATAAATACGTGTTAAATTTACCTCTTATAAGAAAGGCGTTTATAAGAAAAACACTGATATAAGAAACTTATTCTGATACAAAATCTCATTCACTTAATAGAAAATTAAACGTTTATAAGAAATTTTCCCATGTACATAGATCCCGTGTAACTTTAAAAAATTTCTGAAAGCACCTTTATTGAGTTGCCAAAATAGTGACAGATTGATTGATGAGCGAAAAAAAAAGAAGCCAACACATTGACAGTTTACTGACTAAATTATGTTTAGTCTTTGTTGTGGTACGCAAAAAAAGAAGAAACTCGGAAAAACTCGAAAGGAAGTTTGCAGTGAGTTTCACGTCGCGAAAAAGTACCTCGTCGAAAATTATAAAATTCAGAGGAACTTGAAAGTAAAAAATATTCGGGAAAAAATTTAAACATTAAAAGAAATAGAAAGCCGCATCATGAAATCTTAAACAAAACAATGTCCAAATGGTTTGCGCAAATGAGCGAGAGAACGCACAGCTCACAGGACCGATTCTGCTTGAAAAAGCACAACGATTTGCAATTAAATTAGGAATTAAGGATTTTAAAGCTAATTCCAGATGGCTTCAGCGATGGAGAAAACAAAAAAAACATTGTGTTCAGGAAAATTCATGGAGAGGCCGGTTCCGCCGATGTAGCTGCTGCCGATCAGTTTAAAGCAAACGTCCTTCCAGCTAAGTTAGACAAATACGAGCTCGATGACATCTATAATTCCGATGAGACCGGCTTAATGTACAAGGCTCTTCCTGGCGGAACATATGCACCAGATAACAAAACCGTACTCAAGCAAAAGGTTCCGAAAGATCGGTTAACTTTGCTTTTTATCTGCAATGCAACAGGTTCAGACAAACATGTATTTTCAATTGGAAAATCGAAGCAACCACGTTGCTTCCGAGGAAAACAAATCCCTCTTCCTTAAAAATATAATACGAAAGCCTGGATGACCAGCACCATATGGCGTGAAATAATAAAAGAATTGTATGACATTTTTGAAAAGAAAAAAAAGTAAATTTTGCTACTTATTGATAATGCATCCTGTCACAAATTGAATTTCACACCAACAAACATTGAAATTTTGTTTTTACCGCCTTGCACAACAAGCCTTATCCAACAATTGGACCAAGGTAAGAAGTTTTAGTTTCAATCATTCCAAGCCGTAATTTCATTTTGAATTTTAATATTTACCAGTCCTTTAAGGCTCAGTACAGAAAATGTTTAATCCGCAAGCAAGTTCTGGCAATTTAGAATGGTTACATTGATATTTTTTTAATAGAGTTTACCATTTTAAAGGCCTTGTACGTTGTTAAACGGTCTTGGTGGCTAGTTACCCCGCAAACCATTCGAAATTGTTTCAGAAAAGCGGGAGTCTCGAAGGAAGAACAAAATGAAGTTTCATTAACTGAATCGAACGGAAATAACAGTGATGACTGATGAGGAACACGAACAATTTTTTAATTACCTGGACGATGTAGAGAACAATGATTGCTTTGGGGAAATGAATGAAGTAGAATTTCTAAATGAAATGCAAAGTGATGAAGTGGTTGAAGCTGAATTTGTTGGTGAGTTAACTGCCACACCAAAGCCAAGAAGAGAAGAAGCTGTTAAGGCTTTTTGTATTTTAAAGCAATATTTGGATATCGACGAAGGCAGCGAAATTATTTGCAAAATTGAAGATATCCTTTTCAAGGCACAGACCACAGAATAAGACACTCGTGCAAAAGAAAATTGAAGACTTTTTCACAAATTAAAATTGAGTTTAAAAAATCAAAAAATTTTAATTTTATGCATGTGACTTCACTTGTATGTGATAAATAACCTTATTTTGTAACTACTTGAAAGAAGTTTAATTGATGTTATGTTTTTGTTTTCTATGTTGTGAACTATTTATGTATATTTATGAATTAATAAAGGGTATGTACCTATATATGTACATATAAAAATGTCATTTATTTTGTTTTATAAATTTGATGTTTTTAACTGATAAAAGACATTTTATTTTTTATATACATTTGTATTTACATAAGAAATTTTCTTTCTTGTATGCATTTTATTTATATAAGAAATTTTCTTTCTTATATAAAATGATTTTTTTAAGAAAGCACGGATATAAGAAAGGAATTCTTTGGATATTTTGACTTTCTTATATCCCTCATCTACTGTAGTACCTACCTTAAATTTTATAAACTCGTTTTTAGTTTTTTTTTTACGAAAAGTGGGCGTAATCCACGCCCAAAATTTTAACATTTCTTTTCATACACAAACTGTTTTGTTTCTACTAAGAGACGCAAAATTTTGGCTTGTGGATTCATTATAAATATCGTTTATTTGCAAAAACAATTTTTTTTATAGTTTCTAGTGAAAAGTGGGCGTCAGCCACGCCCAATATCAAATTTTTTGATTTCATACACAAGGTGTTTATAACATGGATACAATCTTGTGTATGAAATCAAAAATTTTGATATTGGGCGTGGCTGACGCCCACTTACACTCAAAAAATTTAATGTTTTTCGCTTTAATATAACAATTGTTATTTTATAAAAACAATATTGATGGTTTTGTATGAAAAATGGGCGTCGGCCACGCCCAAACTGAAATATTTTTATTTAATTAGAAGAAGGTTTACCTAGAGCTTACGTGTGCAAAATTCTTGCGTTATGCTTTTATCGTTACTGTAGAAAAAACATAATTTAATTTTACCAAATTTAGGTTGTTCAACAAAAATGGCGATTGTGGGCGTGTTTGTATTCGGATTTTTCCGGTTTAAGAACTTAGTCTTACTCTTGAACCAAAGATTATACAGGGTGATTCACGAGCGTTGTGCCAAAAAGCTAGAGTGTGTAGGTTAAGTTGAGACAAGAAAAAAATCGTATAGGAGGGGGGGTCTATTTCCCCCCCCCCCCCCCCCCCCCCCGTTTAGCCGAGAGGGGCAATTTTCTGAAAAATTGACTTATTTTGTAAAAAAAAAAATATTAAAAATCAACGGCTTCGTTTATAACACCGTGTTATACCTTTTTGGAAAGCCAAAAACTTTTTCTTTCATTTCGTTTTTATATTAAATTCTTTTAAAGAATAGTTTAAGAAATATAAATTTTCAAACTCAAAATTTTGAAAAAAAATTAAAAAAAAATTATTTTAAAACTAATTTTTTTCAAAATTTTACGTAATTAAGTATAATTTTTGTTCTCAAAATTCAATGCTCCCATTAATCTTTAATCCAACAATGAAAACCGTATGGCTCTACGACTTTTTGTTGCCAAGGTATTCAAAAATAACCGAACCTGCTTCTTCACAAAAAGAAGAAAATCTAGCCTTACGGGATGGCACAAGTGATCATTTAGCCAATTTTTTCGTGTTTTTGTGAAGAAGTAGGTTCGGTTATTTTTGAATACCTTGGCAACAAAAAGTCGTAGAGCCATACGGTTTTCAGTGTTGGATTAAAGATTAATGGGAGCATTGAATTCTGAGAACAAAAATTACACTTAATTACGTAAAATTTTGAAAAAAATTAGTTTTAAAATAATTTTTTTTAATTTTTTTTTAAAATTTTGAGTTTGAAAATTTGTATTTCTTAAACTTAAAAGAATTTAATTTAAAAACGAAATGAGAGAAGAAGTTTTTGGCTTTCCAAAAAGGTATAACACGGTGTTTTAAACGAAGCTGTTGATTTTTAATATTTTTTTTTACAAAATAAGTGAATTTTTCAGAAAATTGCCTCTCCTGTCTAAACGGGGGGGAATAGACCCCCCCTCCCATACGATTTTTTTCTTGTCTCAACTCAACCTACACGCTCTAGCTTTTTGGCACAACGCTCATGAATCACCCTGTATATATATTAAATTTCAGCTTTCTAGCTGAAAAATTGCGACCTCTAGAGAGTATATATACGGACGGACGGACATGGCTTAATCGACTAGGCTTTTGATTCAGAGTCAGAATTTATATACTTTTCTATACCTAACGGTATTATTTCTCTATGTTACAAACTCCACACCAAATACAATATACCCATTTTATGGAATAGGGTATACAAAAATAAAAAAACTCACCGATCACAAGCAATTTAAATTAATATATTGACAGTTTGATAACAGGGATGAAAAATGGTCTTTCAGCATTGTATCGAAAGTAAAAGAAAAAGTGTATCAAATAGTACTTTATCATTTTTACTTGCTTCATAAGGCAAGTATATTAGTTTTCTGCAAAATATGACATTACGATGATAGTAGTTTTCGTCATACCGTCCGTCGTTCAGTCGATGCGCTCTTTCACGTCAAGCTACAGTCTTCGCTTGACGAATTTTCTTCAAACTTCACACACATAAGTTTAAAGAAAAACGATTACCGTGGTATTTTTTATTCCGTTTTAGCCCGGCTCAGAGTAGAACCTTTCTAGTAACGGTTTTTTTCATTTTGGATTTGCTTTGAAACAGCTAACGATTTTGATTAAACTTAAAATTTAACAAACCCAGGGCATTTTTGTAAATACATACTCCGTTTTTTTTTTCGTTTAAATGGTCAACGAAAATCTTTTTTTCAAATGGACATAAGTTCGCAATGGCTTAATTGAATTGACTCAAACTTTATTTGGCATAGTACTTTATAGTTTTCGAAAGGATGATACAGCAATTTGTTTTTGTGTACCCTTTCTAAACAGTGGCTCCCATACGGCGAGCCGTTCAGTTTTAGCCAACTTTTTTTGTTTTTTCTAATTTGCGCAAATGCGTCTTTAACGATTTTGATTAAACTTTGAATGTAAGATACATAGAAGGCTTCGAAGAAAACTGCATTTTTAGTTTTTGGCTACAAATGATAATAACGGAAATCGGTTTTATTAAATTGGCCGTAATTGTACAACGACATTAACATACATTTACATGTTAATTGACATATATCTTTCAGAACACCGAAAAGATGGCATCTACATTTGTACATTTGGCATGTAAATATTTAAGGTAGCACTTGTGAATCGGGTTTTCCAGTTTTAGCCAACATTTTTAAGTTTTTACCAAATTTTAAAAAAATGATAAAGAATACTTTTTGTGTTTGAATTTGTTATTGCTAGAAGTAGTTATAATCGTGCTATTGCACCCTGAAAGCACCCAGTCCTGTAGTTTATTTAAAATTGTATTGCACAATAATTATCCAAAAATGTAATTTATTTTGAAAGACGTAATGACACTTGTATCATAGTATCTAAGAAGATAGATAAGCGGCTTACTGCTTATTTAACGACATTTCAAGATGCTGCCAAACTTTCAATTTTATGGAATTGCAAAAAATGGGTGCACTCACAAAAATCGAATTCATTTAGTAATTTCGCTTTTGGTGTTAAATATTTATGATTTTTAATTCTCAACAAAAAATTATGATGTATAGTACCTATTATTTAAAGTGAAAGTGCAAAATTGTATCGAATTTAGTAAAAGTGTATTTGCGTACTTAAGCAAAACCAAGTGTATCGAAAAAAGTACAATCGTATCGACTTTTGCAACCCAGTTTGATAATAATAATTTTGTTTGCTGAGTAAAGTGCTGAATCAAGAGAGAGAAGAGAGAGAGAGTATGTTTGATTTTATTTTGTGTAGATTTTCGATGACCGATACGTAATTTAAAATAAATCTAGCTTAAATCATGAAAAGGTATGGAAAATCACATAATTAATTACATGATTTAGCAAAATTAAGTGATTTAGCTCAATCAGGCCAGTGGAAACATAGTATTTAAGAAAATCTACCAGGCCTTTTTAGCTGTAGCTGAACGCACACGCAAGCCAGAACATACCACAAAGAATATGAATTGTATGTTGTGGTATATTGCAGTTTTTACTTGCAATTATAGGTAGGTAATATAGTAAAAAGTAAATGCAATAAAATGCACGACTGGGTCGCACGTACTTGCTTTGGTGTAGGTTTTTGTTATTGCTCGAAAAATTTGGTATCATAGTTGTTAGCGGCGATCAACATTACCACACAATTTAAATTGATAGTTTATGTAAACACATTGTGTAAACACTTTGTATGTACACTTTGTATATGATAATGTCCGTTACTTGTTATTTTAACCAAGACTTAAGAACGCAGGTATCTATCAATGAAATACTCCCAAAAAATACCCACAAAGTGATTCAAAATTGTTAAAGTAATTTTTGAAAAATTTGGTGAAAACTAAAAAAAAATTGGCTTAAACCCATTCAGAAACCTTTCATATTTAAAATGTAGATGCCGTCTTTTGCGTGCTATGAAAAATAGAAAGACTAAACCATTTCGTCAATGTCGATGTAGATTTATGGTTAGTTTATTCAAACCGTTAAGACCGATTTCTGTTATTATCATTTGTAACCAAAAACTTAAATACAGTTTTCTTCGAAACCTTCATGTATTATACCTATACAAAGTTTAATACAAATTGTAAGAGCGTTTTTTGACCAAATTAGAAGAAACGAAAAAAGTTGGCCAAAACCTAGTATGGGAGCCACGAGCCACCATTTAAAAAAGAGTTACTGACAAAATGTCCATCTAATATTAAGTTTTAAGGAACTGTACCAAAGAAAGTTTGAGTGAATTCGACATAACCGTTGCCAACTTATGACCATTTGAAAAAATGCCGTTATGACTAGATCTCCGTTATTTGCACTTTTAGCCAAAAACACAAAAAAAAATATTACACACAAAGTTTAATCACAATCGCTTGAGAACTTTTTTAGCAAATTAGGAACAAAAAAAAAGTTGCCTTAAACTGAACTACTCGTTGTATAGCAGCCACCGTTTATAAAGGTTTAACTGACAAAATTGCAACGCCATCCTATAAAAAACTATCAAAAACTGTGCCAACTTATGGTCATTTGAAACAAGGCGCTTAAACCAGATTTTGGCACGAGTACGATAACTTGGCCACCAAGAATTGATAACGGTTTTTTATAGAGGGGTTAAATACAAGCATTTTTTACTATGGGAGGGGGGTCCATCTCACCCCGTTTAGAAGGTAGGGGTGATTTTCGAAAAAATGACTTAAAATGGAAATCAAAATCTTAAAAAAGAATGGCATTACCTACAATGAAGTTTTATACCGGTTTTGAAAGCCAGAAATCTGTTCTTTAATTTTAAATTAAAATAAAATTCTAAATGTCAATCGTTTTAAAATTATTTGCATGCAAACTCAAAATTTTGATAAAAAAATAAAAAAAAAGTTTACACCAATTTCTTTCAAAATTGTAAAATAAAGTGCTAAACTGGCTTTTTGTCATCAGTGCCTATATCAATTCTTAATCAAATACAAAAAACAGAATCTTTTTATGTCTTCTAGTTACTGAGAAAATTGAAAATTTCCAAAACTACTTTTGTAATTAATTTGTATTATTTTTGGTATTTGAGTAAACTTGCTTACCATACAGTGCTAACACACATTCCAGACGTCAGGCAGACGAACTCAAACAGTTTATGGTATCAACAGTACATGGATGGCCCGCTTCGCAGGATCTAGGGATTTTAACCCCCTTTTTAAGGGTAGGTATGTTTATATGTCAGGCAGGCGCCTGTGTCAATAGTATTTGTAATCAATTGCACCTGGGTGGCCCGCTTCGCGGGATCTTTTGATTTTCTCCTCCTTTTTCGGCGGCACACCGCGCTCACGCAGCTTCGCTGCTCCGCTAAGGGTTTATATATTTGTCAGGCAGGGGTCGGTGTCAATAACATTTGTAATTAATTTGACCTGGGAGGCCCGCTTCGCGGAATCTTTTGATTTTCTCCTCCTTTTTCGGGGGCACACCGCGCTCACGCAGCTTCGCTGCTCCGCTAAAGGTATGTATATTTGTCAGGCAGGGCCGGTGTCAATAACATTTGTAATTAATTTGACCTGGGTGGCCCGCTTCGCGGGATCTTTTGATTTTCTCCTCCTTTTTCGGGGGCACTCCGCGCTCACGCAGCTTCGCTGCTCCGCTAAGGGTATGTATATTTGTCAGGCAGGCGCCTGTGTCAATAACATTTGTAATTAATTTCACCTGGGTGGCCCGCTTCGCGGGATCTTTTGATTTTCTCCTCCTTTTTCGGGGGCACTCCGCGCTCACGCAGCTTCGCTGCTCCGCTAAGGGTATGTTTATTTATCAGGCAGGCGCCTGTGTCAATAGTATTTGTAATCAATTGCACCTGGGTGGCCCGCTTCGCGGGATCTTTTGATTTTCTCCTCCTTTTTCGGGGGCACACCGTGCTCACGCAGCTTCGCTGCTCCACTAAGGGTATGTATATTTGTCAGGCAGGGCCGGTGTCAATAACATTTGTAATTAATTTGACCTGGGAGGCCCGCTTCGCGGGATCTTTTGATTTTCTCCTCCTTTTTCGGGGGCACACCGCGCTCACGCAGCTTCGCTGCTCCGCTAAGGGTATGTATATTTGTCAGGCAGGCGCCTGTGTCAATAACATTTGTAATTAATTTGACCTGGGTGGCCCGCTTCGCGGGATCTTTTGATTTTCTCCTCCTTTTTCGGGGGCACACCGCGCTCACGCAGCTTCGCTGCTCCGCTAAGGGTATGTCCAGTCGTCAGGCAGGCGCCTATGTCAAATAGTTTTTGTTAATAACAGTACCTGGGTGGCCCGCTTCGCTTGGCAATGCAATTCTACCTCCTCGTGGTGCATTCTGGGTAAGGCGCTAAATGAATTGCTGTACTTTAATAACAAAGATGACATCAATCCTCAAAGCGAGATCACCGTAAATACCAAAAAACAAAAACCTCATAAGAAAGTAGTTTTAGTAATTTTCAATTTTCTCAAAACCTAAGAGATATAAAATTATTTGGTTTCTTGTGTTTAATTCAAAATTAATATGAGCATCGAACATGCAAAGCCAATTTGGCATTTAATTTCACAATTTGGAAAAAAATGGTCCAAACTTTTTTTTTTCATTTTTTTATTAAAATTTTAAGTTTGAATGCAATTTTTTTGAAAACTATTGGCATAAATAAAAAAAATTTAAATTGAAAATTAAAGCACAGAGTTCTGGCTTTCGAACTTGGTATAGTTCTTTATTTTAGGTGTTACCGTTGTTTTTTAATTTTTTTTTTGATTAAAAGTCATTTTTTTCGAAAATTGCCCCTACTTTCTAAACGGGGTGAGATAGACCCCCCTCCTATAGTAAAAAATGCTTGTATTTAACCCCTCTATAAAACCCCGTTATCAAATCTTGGCCAAGTTATCGTACTCTCCCCCAGATTTTCGTTATGACCTTAAGCCAAAATCAAAAACGCAGTTTTATCAAAAGTACCATATTTTTGTTAAATTTTGAGTTTAAGCAAAGTCGTTAGAGCCGTTTTCGAGCAAATCTAAAATGGAAAAATCCGTTACTTGAAAGGTACTAGTTTGAGCCGGCCTGAAACGAAACAAGAAACACCTCGACAACCATTTTTCTTTGAACTATTATCTGTTATACATAAGGTTTGAAGAATATCCGTCAAGAGGCTTCGGCTGTAGCTTGAAATGAAACGCACAGATGCACACCCGCACATCCGCTCATCTAGTGGAGTCAATGAAGGTTTTAGCCCAGAAGCACACAGACCAATACTGACCGCGTTGGAACAGATTTTTCAGGAAGAGTCTTATAACGGTACCTCCCATAGCCATAGGACCCATGATACAATTACTAGAGATAACGCCTTCCAGTTTTCATTTTTGATTTGTTCTGCGCATCTCGTCATAAGAACTCCTTCCTTCTCGTTTAGCTTTTGTTTCGTTCTACTCTGTGCGCTCTACGTCATAACAACACACGTAAGAACACACGGAGTTTGACAATTGACAATGGTTTGACGTTTTGTATAGCACTATGCGCAATGCCATATCTTTATTAGTTGTATCATGCATAGGACCGGTTTTGTGAAATCAAACTTTCTCGTAAGCAACTTGACGGATTTCAATGAAATTCTGAATAAAGGAGCCTTTTTGTAGACAAAATAATATGAACTCTTAAATTTAAAAAAAAAATTGAGATTTTTTAAAAAAAGATAATTTGTTTTTTAATTTTCGGTTTTTTCAAAAACGGTTTGATCAATTTTATTTAAATTTTATTTTCCTGATAAAAACTACAAAGTGCTAACAGTTGGCATACTCCAAAAAGATTTGGAATGTGTTTTCGCAAAGTTTTTCAAAAATAACCGTTTTTAGAAAAAAAAAAAAAAACTGGTCTGACGATTTTGAAATTTTGTTTCCTTAAAATTCAAAACAAAAAAGAAAACAGATGGCTTACTCCATTTTCTCCAGAAAATAAATGTAGCGACCCGACCCGGCTTCGCACGGGTAGCAGTAATTATAGCCAGATGATTTCTGGCAGTGTCGAGAATATTGCTGCCGCTGAGGCTTCAGTTGAAGAAAGCCCAAATGTGTCTCTCACACGTCGTTCTCAAGCGTTGGGCATCTCTGTGACGTCGTTGTGGCGAATTTTGCGAAAAGATCTTGGCCTACATCCTTACAAGATTAAATTGACGCAAGAACTGAAGCCGCTTGGCCACCAGAAGCGTCGTATGTTCGTGAATTGGGCTGAGCAACAACTTGAAAAGGATTCGGATTTTCATCGAAAAATCATCTTCAGTGATGAGGCTCATTTCTGGCTGAATGGCTTCGTCGATAAACAAAATAAGCGGTATTGTTCAGGCAGCAACCCACACGTACTCCATTAGTCATCATTGCATCCCGAAAAAATTACGGTTTGGTGTGGTTTATGGGCCGGCGGCGTCATTGGGCCGTACTTCTTCCGTGATGATCAAGACCGGCACGTTACTGTGAGTGGGGATCGCTGCCGTTCAATGATAACCGAATATTTTTGGCCCCAATTGGATGTGCTGGACTTGGAGGACATGTGGTTCCAACAGGACGGCGCCACAAGGCACACAGCGAATGTCACAATCAATTTATTGGAAACCAAGTTTGAAGAACGTGTTATCTCACGAAATGGTCCAGTCGCTTGGCCGTCTCGGTCGTGCGATTTGACGCCGTTAGACTATTTTCTGTGGAGCTACGTCAAGTCTATGGTCTATGCCAACAAGCCAGCAACGATTGATGAACTTCGTACGAATATCGAACGTGAAATTGCAGCAGTATCGGCCGATTTATGCTTGAAAACCACCGAAAATTGGGTTCAGCGTCTGGACTTCTGCAAGCGTGCCCGTGGTGGCCATGCAAAAGAAATTGAGTTCCATACATAATGGCATCGAACGTACTTTCTCAGGAATACAGAATTTCATTGATATACAAAACCCTTTTTGTTTTTTGCAGCGCTCTTATTAAAAAACCCGATATTTAAAGAAATTGGGAAATTGTGTTTCTTTTATTGATTCATCTTAAGGCCAGCCGATATATAGGTACAATGATTTTTGTTTTTTTATTTGGTGTGGAAACGTATACATTTTCAACTCGGGAGCAAGCCACATTCAATTAGCCATGGGAAAAACATAAATTTTCCAAGTTCAAGCCAGCAATAGTCAACACGGTTGGCCTTGTGCTTTGTTGATGGTAATAGCAAAGGCAAGACGCAAAGGGAATTGGAGCCGCTTGAATTCAAATTCTACATCGTTGGAAATCATTGGTATGCGTGGAATCAGTACGTCTTCGCGTTTGAATTTACCACCGATGATTGTTGCCTCGATTAAATTTGATGACACATTTTGTATGATCAATCTGGTTCTGTTGCACATTTCAAGTTTCGAATTAGCATGACCGGTGATCCAACTTTCAATGTTTACACGTGTGGTGGCATTCTGGGTGGTTCCAATGAATTCAAAAATTCAGTCTTATTATTGACAGATTGTTGACATCATCATTTGTCGGAGCCAACATTTTTGTAGTTACTTTTCAGATTTGGGTATACATTATTAACGATGCGACGGCTTGAATATTGAGTTGCATTTGACAGAAATTCGGTGGAAATGAAATCTTATAATTGGCGCGATCAACTCGAATTTTGCCATTTCCGATTTCCAAAAGTTGTTTCAAAAATGTTTGGACAGACGGGTCTTGCAGCAAATGCACACCCATGTTCGTCGATAGCGTGATTTTCTCGACTCTGTAATACAGATATGATGATTTCAGGCATGCATTCGGCTCATCTGCAGGCATTGATCGCGGAATAACAGGCAAAGTTTGGCGGAAATTACCAGCAAGGAGAATAAGAGCGCCTCCCATCGGTTGGCTGTTTCCTCGAAAATCACGCAAAGTCCGGGCAAGCGCTTCGAGTGATTTCTTATGGGCCATTGTGCATTCGTCCCAAATGATAATTTTGCACGTTTTAAGGACGTTTTACTGATGTTACAAGTTAGTATTTCTGCGTGTTTCAAATTCAATGGAAGCTTAAGTGCTGAGCGCGCAGTGCGTCCACCGTCCAATAGCGTTGATGCTATTCCCGAAGATGCCACTGCGAGTGCGATACAATTCTGCATTCGAACTGACACCAATATCAGATTGATGAGTATTTTTTTGATCAGCAACCAACCGTCTTGTTTGAGTTTCCACATATTGTTGTTGCTGGTTCACATCGAAGTGCTGTTCTCTCACCAGGTCTCTATCTTGGACAATGTTTCTGTCTCGTATCGAATCCGGCATTCCAAGTTGAATAAGGACTGTGTTGTTGATGAATATGCACATGTCCTCAATCAGCAGTAGAGTTTTATTGAAAATCTCGTCCGAATACTCCTGGTTAGGATCAGTTGGCGCGATTGCCTGAGAATGTCTTCATTGAGGTTTTCGCGATGCATTTCCCGAAATAAAAAAAATGTGTCACATAATTGAAGGGCTTGTTCTTCGTCCATTACTTTGTCGATCGATTTGTATTCGACAGTTTAGCTGGGCAGTTTCAATTGAATTTGTTCATTGAGCTTTTTTGACATCATAATTTTTTGATGCCAAAATTGCACGTTCGCTAATCCAGACTTTGTATTAGGTTGTTAGACTCTGAATACCATGTCGACAACAACGGCTTGAATATTGAGTTACATTTGCAAGAAGTTTTGCGGGGATGAAATCTCATTATTGTTTTGGAAGTCGCATAAGAAGTTTCACTTCAAAAATATACATATACATAAGTTCCATTTTAACAGTTTTATTATTCTATGAATTACAACACACAACATGGAGACTAAAACACTTTAAAAATAAAATCTAAGCCAAAAAAAAATAAAGTAATATTTTATCACGTTGTTTGCAAGGAAATGCTGTTGCAGTTTTAGAAGATGTGTAGCCCAAGTTCCATTGGATTTATCGAAGCCCTTGAAAGAAGACACGAATTTCTGTTTGACGGGTTTTTGCTCCAGCATAGTTTAAGAAATTACTGGTTACAATATTGAAGCTTTTTAAGAATAACTTCAAGAGTTTCGGCGTTCATACTCACGTATAGATGATTTCGTTCCTCGTCGCCAACTGTTGTGATAAAAAGACTAAGTAATTTCTGCAATGATTGTACAGATGTATCAAAGTTAAATAAACTACAATTCAAAGAACTGGTTAGCTAGTTTAATAGGTTGAAAAATAAATGACGAGCTAAAAAAATGACAGCTAAATGTCGTCACAAGAGGAAGGATATACATATCTAAATTCTAAAAAAAACTAGGATCTCAGTTTAAATACTCCACAAAAAGGTTAGCTACATATCATATCAGTAGAGCGGAGTAGCATTTGCCAAACAAATATGAATCCTTTGGACTACAAGCAGAGTAATTTCTTTTTGGTAGACAAAATCGCTCGATTATATTGATTAAAAAAAAAAAAAGATTTTACTTCAAGAATAGTAACCAATTCCATTATTCAATTTTTCTAGTAAGGGTGGGTATGGGTATTTAAAAATGCCAATAGTCAGAATTGTTACATTATTTAGCTTAGATGGCTATTTTTCTTGTCAAGTACAGTGAAAAGTATAAAAGTATCAAAATCTGCAGGAACATACCTAGAGAGAACTGGGAACTGAGCACGAAGAGGCGATAGCTATTCCTTTTTTCCTAGTCCCAAGATTACCATGTTGATGTAGGTAAACGGCAATACTGAGACCGATACTGACGAATGGCGATTTGGTCTGGTGGCAAGCGACAAAAATTCCTTCCAACCAAAAATCCATTACAAGAATACAAAGAATTTCGTGCATAGGCACCACCGGGGCTATGAATACCACCCCTACTGCAGGGATGGAAGCTATTCTTAATCTAAAACCCTTGGACCTCTTTGTGTACAAATCTCCAGCAAACAGTGCCCTACAGTTAAGCCAAACTCAAAACAGGAAACCGAGTAAGACAGGCCATACACAAATTCTACAGATAATATGTACGGTTTACGGGATATATTGTATGCACAGACTACACAACACCCCGATTAGATTTTGAAGGACCATTCTCCGCTTCTTTTCGTATTAGAGAAGACTGGTTTAACAACCAGACAGCGTGTGAATCAGCCATTTAAATCGTTTCAGATGGCTCTAGAGTGGTAATTGGCGTTGGTGTAGGTTTTACTCAGAAGCTCTTGAAGTAGCCGGATCAATTAGGTTCGCCGACAAAAAAGAAAATAAAGCTCAGCACGAAGTTTTAACAAATCAGTTCACCCAGGCCTTAGAAGAACTATCTGAGCAAACGGGTGCAAACCTGCTTAGATTTATCAACGCCTCAGAATCATCGCAATGTGTTAATAAACAGTTTATTTGAAAAACAATACCAGCTTTCTCCATCTTCTCTTGTTTCCCTTTTCTGTTGGCAAATAATTCACTTTTAAGAGTTAATGTCGACTTTAAAGCTAGTTTAGATTTGTCTTTACCTTTATTTTAAATAAAAGCCTGTTAAAGAACGGAAACACGTTCGAAACGTCGCAAATTAAAAATTGCATTAAATTAACCTACAGCCCGCTTGATTACATTCTGTTTTGAAGAACAGCAAAGTTAAAAACATTTCAATTATTATTTAGGTTTTTCATATAGGTACCATGTTTATAGGGCCCAAAACCACCAAGGTATGACAACGGATCTACATTTGATCTGAGTGTTATGTTCACAACATCATCCATCAGCCCACTAACCAAACCTTATCTACTCTTGCTAAACATCCTATGAAATTTTAAGAAAATTCTTATTTATGAGCTGATTTGGCAGAAAGTCACATCATATTATATTCCATCCATATTTATATTATAAACATTACAAATATGGTAATGAAGGACAGACATATAATTTTGATAGCGAGCCACGGCGGGCTTGGCGGGTAAAAGCTGTATTGTAAAAAGCTGGAATAATTTTGTTTTTTTTTCGAAAAAAAAAATATTAACGCTTACGTTTTTAACGAAATCTGTTGCTAGTTTTGAAAATTGTGGGAAATCAAACAACCACTTTGTTTTTTTTTTTTTTAAAGAGTTTATTATAATAAAAATATTAAATTTAATTCTTTTTACTTCATTTTTCTCCTTACATGGGTGTCATCATGATGTGCTGGCTTTCAACAAACACTGGCTAATGTCAACAACTTTTGATGGAATTTTGTCATCTTTACACATCATCGAATTATGACACTGCACGAAATATCAAAAATCAAACTCCTCGTACGTTTTTGGGGAACATCCTGACAACGTCCGTCGTTTGGTTGATCGGTCGATGGTCCTATCATCGTGCATCATATGCTGCTGCTCTTGAACTCATTCATGCACACCTGGATGACCGCACTAATGGCCGTGATGTGTGCATAATTTGACGACACAAATATTTTTGGTACTCGTTTGAACAATTGGTGCTACGGATATCATGTTGACATCATCTTTGAGAGATTTTTTTTGTGTGCCATATTTTATATTATCATTTGATATTTTCCTCACGTCCGTTAATGGTGTGTCTAAACATACTTATTATCGTTATCCTAAAACTACTATTGTGCCACAATAAATTCAATATGTTTAAACAACGATATCGATAACGGTACACTTTTCGTCATAATTGTTCTGGGTTTTATTTTGCCAACCCTTTTCCACGCCCAAACTCATTGGCATTGAAACGAAATCTTATTCGGATATGATATGAACTCTGGGGTGTATGTGATGTGGTACTTCATATCCGGAATGCGGACGAACAGGTTATATGGTTTAAGGATACCATGCAATTAGACACAACTGAACGTCATATAATGGAGAATCGTGGCTCACGTCACACGTTAATTATACGTAAGGTACATCCTCAGGATTTCGGAAATTACTCTTGTGTTGCGGAAAATCAGTTGGGCAAATCGAGGAAGACTCTTCAACTTAGTGGGAAGCCAAATGTGGCTGTATTTAATTCACCGCAAATTAGTCAGTACAAAGACAGGTAAGTTTTTGTTTTAATAAGATGCTAAGATGCGGTAAACGATTGTATTTTTGATGTGAAACACCTATTAGCGTGCCTAGGCAGTAAAATCGATCGTATTTCGTCACGAAAAATGGCATGACGCTCTGATGCCATCCGGCCAATAAAATCTCTTGTACCATAGACAAATTGTTCGAAGTGTGTGGATAGGGTGTTGCGTGGTTCGAAGTTGTAGCTGGGGAGGGGGGGGGGGGTGAGAAAACAACTGGTAGTAAATTTTCCATAAATGATTTTAACAGAAAGGATAAGCATACACAACAACTCAAAGTGGCTCGGGTTGTAGAACAATTGGGTTGGGGGTAGGCTGGTTGGTGGTTATGGGTGGGTGAGGCGGTGAAGGGTGGGTTTAATGGGTTGTGAGGAAAAGAATTATCGATTTGTCGATGACTTTATAAAAATGTTCTGAGCTCAGTTTGGTGGGGATTTGTAAGTTTTTGTACCTTGTTACAAAATGTATATGCTTGTCGCCTTAATCTATTACATGTTAAAATAAATAATTTTATATTCTATAAAAATATAAGTGGATAATTTATAAATACTTGTTTTAAAGAGTTATTTAGGGGATTAGCCCCTATAATGTCCCCTGTCAGCCTTGCCGTAGAATGGTCTTCCTTCGTTGTAAATTATGATTCTGTAGCGGTCGTCCGTGATGGCGCTCACGCTGAGGTATCTGTCCTGGGGTTCGATGAGTCCTTGTAGAAGTTGCTGTACCTCCGGATTCGGGTGTCCTTCCAGGTTTCCTAGAATCCGGCTGGATAGTTGGATCATGTGGTCGTCAATGGGGGTAATTCCTGATTTTTCATACAGCATCTTATTCGGCCAATACTTCCTTGTTGTGGGGTGCCAGTATAATTCTGTGCAGACTCGCAGAACTTTCTTCTCAATTTTTTTATTTTTTTCATCGCTGTTGGTGAAATGGTGAACCAAATTAGACAAGCATATGTCAGTAATATGCGGATGAGCTGCTTGTACATCAACAATTTAGTTTTTTTGGTCAATCCATTTCGCTTCCTCATAAGTGCACCAGGTGAAAAGAAAAGTTGGCTCTTCTCACCATGGCGTCAGCGTGTGTGTTGAATTTGAACTTGTTTGAAAAGTTTACTCCAAGATATTTTGTAGAGTCATTTGCTTTCACTACGGATCTGTCTGGTAGCTGAATGCTGATGTTTTGGCATCTTGTTGCAAACCTTCTTCGTCTTCTGTTGCTAGTTACCGATGTCCGGAAACAGATAAGTTCCGTCTTATCACTGTTGATTTTGAGGCCCCACTTCAATTAGTATTCCCACAGATTCGTGATGTGCTCCTGTTTCCTTTACTCTACGTGCTGCTATCTCTGGAGAGAGTGAGGTAGAGTATATGAGTGAATCA
Organism: Platycheirus albimanus; assembly: GCA_916050605.2. Lineage (NCBI taxonomy): Eukaryota > Metazoa > Arthropoda > Insecta > Diptera > Syrphidae > Platycheirus > Platycheirus albimanus. The sequence goes on from OU696696.1 coordinate 88,770,589, forward strand.
TCGGCATATAATTTTGTCTTTGTCCGCTGGGTGTTAAATGGCTGATCGGAAGTGTATATGTTGAAAGGAACGGCCCCAGTTTTGATCCCTTAAGAAATCCAGCTTTAATCCTTCTTGTTGACGAGTTTTCCTTAATAACTTGAACAAAAAACAATCCATTAGTTCGGAAACTGTAAGTGATTCTTACCAAATGGCTCGGGAACCCAAGCCTAGTCAGCTTAAAAATAAGTCCTTTGATCCAAACGCTATCAAAGGCTTTTTCGATGTCTAGAAGGCATGCTACTGTTGTCTCTTTCCTGTTTAGTTCTGATGTTACGTCCATGTGTAGTCCCATGAGAAAGTGAATGGTTGAGTGCATGTTTCTGAAGCCAAACTGGAAGTCCGGGATGATGTTCCTATCCGTACAGAAATTTCGTACCTTTGAGTGAAGTAGTGACTCCAGAACTTTGCTAACACAGCAGAGCAAAGAGATGGGTCGGTAGCAATTCACGTCTGTTCGATTTGTTTTCTTGGGCACTGGCACAACTTTCGCAATTTTCCAGTGTGTTTGAAAATAGCTGTTGTTTATATAATTATTAAAAATAATTGTGAGAAGTAGAAGGGCAACATTTGGTAACTTTTTTAAAGCAAAGTTAGAAATGTTGTCCGTTCCGGCTGATTTTTTTGAGTTTCCGTGAAGGATGACGTCAATAACTTCCTCGGGGGGGGGGGGGGGGGGTAAATATTTCGTTCTGATTGGGATTCCTGGCCGGATTATCTTCATTGAAAGAAGTAATTGTTCTTGTATTTGCAGTTGAAGCTACTTCTTGGACGCATGAATCTACTTCTTTAATGAATTCTGGCATATGGAGAGGCGGGCGATCCGTAAAATTATCTTCAAAGTTGTTGCAAAGGCCTCGGCTTTTTCAGAAGAAGTTCCTGCTGTCTGCTGTTCATGAGTAATCACCTCCGGGATGGTTTTTGCCCTACCGACAATGGAGTTGATTTTTTGAAGGCATCCGGACCAGGTTTGATGGCTTCCAATCGTTTCGTTTCGTAGCTTGGGCGAAACTTAGTCCTTTAGTAATTGTCCTTGTTACCATGGGTTTGTTCAATTGGGCTGTGTCTTTTTTAAGGTTGGCTGCCTTTTTTTCTCCGCCAGTTTTGATTTCAAAAAAGGACATCCTTTGTAGTTGGCTGGGTGCCCGTACTTCTTGCAGTTGACGCAGTTAACTTTGTCATCTTTGAAATCCTTGTTCCTTTTAAACTGACCGAGTTCGTGTTGGAACTCACACTTCACACACATGTAAGGAAGGCTGCAGTTAGAAGCAACATGTCCTGAGAACTGGCAGTTCTTGCACTGTGGTGCGTGCGGATTCTTATATTTCTCCCAGTAAACCCACTGGTTTAGCAGAAGCGTTTTCTGGAATGTTGACGCCATGTCGCATGTCTTGTCCAGCTCAATTACAAAGTTGTTGAATTTTTTGTCCGCATTGTTTGTCCAGTAGAGGCTAACTTGGACGACGTTAATGCCTTCAGCAACTAGCTCTTACTTGATTTCCTCCACGTTGTAGCTGTGGTGGATCCCATTTAGCACAACCAGTACTTTCCTGTCTTCCTTAGGGGCAAATGTGTTGAATTCCGTTTTGCGGGACTTCAAGTACTCCTTCACCTTGCTGTAGGTGGTTTTGGTTGTGACAACCGACTTTGTGGTGTTGATGTTGTGGACTCAAAACTCGACTCCACGGAAATTTCTATCCAATTCATCGACGTTCATCTTGTTGCAGATGACAGGAGGCATAAATTGGGATTTGTTTGTTTTGGCTGCGGTAGGGGCTTCTTTTGTTGTTTTGTTCTGTATCCATTGACACAGAAGCCACAGTGGAATTGGCTGCCTCCATTTGGAGCTCTGTCACTGTTGGCTGCTGCTCCTCTGTTTTTGCAGCCTTAATTCCTTCTTGGGCTGGATCGAAACCTCTTCTCTTCCCCTTGATGATAATTGTTTTGACGGTGGGTTGTGGGTAGATTTCCTCTTCTAAGTCCAAGTTGTTGGTGGTTTTGTGTTTATTATGGCTTTCAGGTCATCGATGTCCGAATGGAGTCCATTCAAATCCACATCCTCATCCTCACTACATTTGTAGAATTCCTGGAAATTTGCAAGTTCTTCATGTACGGTAAGGAGATAATCCTTGCGGTACTGAGAAATTCCTGATCTGATTTTGTTGATCAAGTCGTCACAGGTGTTAATCGCCTCCTGTTTCCTCTTCTACTTTTTACCCATGATTATAAAATATTATAATTAGGCTAAGCTGATTATTGGTGGCTTTAGTCCTGAAAATCCCTTCCAGGAATTTTAGTGTCAGATAAAACCGCAGGTAAGCCTTTGGTTAGTCCCTTTTTTACATTACCTGGGTAATAAAATGTTTTAAGTATTTAATTATTTGTTGTGCGCGCACTTCTCTAAATTTCCTTGAGTTGTTTAGATACACGTCATGTGGAATCGAAGGCAGCCTAGGGCTATGTGTCGTTTGGGGTTGTATTTAAAAACTGGTTATTTTACTAAATTTATCGACAATTATGTTGGTACTACGTCAGCTTAAAACTAAAATCAGAAATTTTGAATATAATCAATAATTATTTGAGTAGGTACTTATTTTATACTGATGCGAAAAAGTGTGATTTACAAATGCATTTTAAGAAAAAGATTAATGCCTTTATGGCGTTAATTCGTATTGCCCTAATTCACGGTATCTATATAAACCTTTTTTACCCGTTTTTACTATATTTTTAGTCTGCCCCTAAATCATTTATCACACTCTCTAGAGTGAACGTCAATCCCGATTTCACTGCATCAAAGATCTTTTAAAATTAAGGCATCCACTATACAAAAGAAAAGTTCCAAAGGGGTCTTACTACGGTATTCACTATTCACTCAATGTTCAACCCAAAACGCACTGCAAAAAAAAGTAATGTGCAATGTGTATTAAAATTTGCAGGTAGATGCTGTCCACTACCAATCCATCAGTGACTGAGTAATTACATAGAAAGTATAGTTGAAAGTATAGTGGAGGAAATTATATTTCTCTTGCAACAGAGCGAAACATGGCCAATAACCCCATTGGTATATAATAGAAATAAAAGCCGTTGCACAATGATAGCATTTCACCATGAAACCCAATGCCAATGACACAAAAGTTGCCTTGCAACCCCTGTTAATCCATGTTAATGTCTTACCAGAAGAGCACAAATAACTGTCAAATAAACTTTCATTATATTATTTTTCCTTTCTGAAGAGCTAAGAGGAGTGCAGTGCTAGACCAATCATAATGATAAAGTGTAGTAGTGGTAGATAGGAATTTCACTAGCATTCGTGAGTGAAATATTCATGTTTTGGATAATATTCAATAGCTATTTCAATTTGAAATAAAAAAAAGTTTTTCGAGAAGAAAAAAAAAGTAATTATTAATTTCAAAATCTGTGGATATCTTAATTTTGTTGATGAATCTTCCCTGGGCGTTTTATATTTTCCACTCAAGTATAGAGCTCTAAGCCTTAGGCTCTACAGTTAAGTACTGAACACATTTTTAATAGCTATGTATATCTATTTTTTTATAATTGTGGCTGTTGGATAAAAGTTGATAAAGAAACCGAAATAATTTTATACTAATATTAATTTTTGAATGATTTTGCCCCCCTCCCCCTGATTGTCATCATGAGTGAGGCCTTGACAGGGGTGCATGCAACGGACTAAAGAAAGGGGTGCAGGGACTGGCATGCACGCGCTTGGGTTTCTTTCTTATCTCAAAGTTAGTTTAAAATCTCAGCAACCAAACAGACATACAGAGAAAAAATGAGTTAGTGAGAATATTTTAACAAAAAAATATTTCAATCCTCACCCGATTGTATTGGTCACAAAATAAAAATGCTTGCATGCAATCGGTAGTCAATAAAATTATGTACAAGATTAATTTGAAAAAAATCGCCCTAAACTCGACGGTTAAGGAGTTATTGCGCTTTAAAGAGGGCGGAAACTGAAAATCCTTCAAAATACGAAATTTTAGCCTTTTTTGGAAGCTTCATGGCGCCGCGCCGTTCGTACTTGTTGTACGAAAATACTTCTCGCACCGTATTAATAGGAAATTTGGTAAGCTACAAATTTGCATATTTATTTTTTCGATAAAATACACTAAAAAATAGTTATAGGCAAAAAACTGACAAAAGTGTCGACTTTTTGTAGTTTTTCCAGGATTTTGAAGTGGGCGGAGGGGGTGTGATTGTGGAAATTAGGAATTTGCATCTACCAGCCATAGCATATCAAAAATTTAGAACTACCCGAACTTTTGTAGGGTAAAATTTCATGCTGTGCCATATTAAGTGTACGAAAAAATAATAAATTGGCATGTTCAATTCACCACGTTACAGTCAGCTGATTTTGTGTTTTCTTTGAGATACCTGATAAGCTATACTTTGACAAAGTTTCAGTCGGGAGGAAATGACTGAACATTTTTTTTTTTTCGAAGTGTTTGGGAGGGTACTGACGTTCACTGGGCTTTATGATATTATTCCCTTATTCTGTTCACCAATTATCATTCGAGAGGAAATAACTGACGAAATTTGTACCTGGCTCCCGGACTAAAAAGGAAACTTGCGAAATTCACCTTAAGTAAAATTCTATTAACATCCATGGCACAATCTTTTTTGCTCCATGTAGTTTCGCTCTTAACAATGTTGATGATGCTGATAAAGATTTTTCTTTCCTTCTACAGATACAATATTTCGTGGACTACGGACTCGTACTCACCAGTCGAAGAATTTAAGTTGTCCTTCCGAAGGTTGCCACAAGGACATGAGGTCGTTGCAGACAATACTATTGAAAAATCGAATAGCATGCTTCAAGTATACAATGGCGGCAGTGGAAATACTGGAAGATTTGGCATCGGACTCGACATTGGCAATGGTGGTCATAATTATAGAATCACCAGTGGATATGGCATTCATTGGAGTAGAAACGATTGGAGGGATGTTGTATTGCCGGCGATGCCATTGTCACATCATTACACACAAGGAATGAATTATATGATTCGTGGTCTCGAACCGGATCAGCATTATGAGGCAACAGTACAAGCGAGGCAAGTAGAAATAAATACATACATAACATACCTTTATTTATTTTCTTGATTGGCAGAAGAATAAGATTTTTCCTGAGGAAAAGCCAATTCTTTGTTTAGATCTAGGTATGGCAGCGGGGATAAGTATTTTTACAATATGTGAGAAAATGCTATGCCTGAAGGAGTTCTTCAGTTTTTGTGAAGAGAAAGTTTTCCAATTTAAACAATTACTTTATGAGTTGTGGGTATCTTGAAATATAGTTTTCATTTCCAAAAATTTAAAAAGTTTTTGTGATTTTATGCACCATAATCTTCAGGCATGGCTAAAGGAAACATTTTCAAGTGTTTGTTTAATAAATCTGGAAAGTCCTTGTTTTGATGTTTTACTGCATTTTCCTGATATGAATACCTACCCTTATAATTATTTAACATGTACTAGCAAGGAGAGAAGGAATAGAAAACAGAAAACAAAAGTAATAGGTACAATGGATTGAGATTAAAGGTGATAATTACTAGCCCAGTCGAATTGTACATTGAAATGGAAAAAATTAGATAGGGTTTTGTTTTCTTTTGATAAGGGTTTAGTAGGAGCATATGGATCAGTTTTCGACCTCGTAACTGTGTTGCGTTGGCCGCCATCTTGAATTTAAGGAAAACTTGTTTTTGTGAAATAACTCGCTTATTTTCAATTTTTGACTAAAAATGCGTATTACAAAAGTTGTTTAGAATTTAATTTGCTACAACTTTTCTCACAACAATTTTTGTCTTCGACTGATATTTTTCGACTTAATCACGAAAATAGAAAAAAAGTAACTGGCGCATGACACTGTTTTTTTTTTTTAAATAACTTGCTAGTTTCCAACTTTTGACAAAAAATGCACTCAACGCAAGTTAGGTGTAAGTATAAAAAAAATTATAAATGTTTTTAGTAAAGATAAAACTCTTTTCCTCACCACCGCAGGGGTACATTACGGTGTAACCTCCGTTAAAAGGGGTGAAAACTAATTATTAATGTTCAAAATATTAAGGGTAGAGTTTCAGGCACGTTTTTTTTAACGTGTTATCCCCTGTAGCCTTAATCCACAAATGTAGTTTTGTAATTTATTTTTATTATTTTTAAAATCTTTTTTATTTTAAAAATTTTTTTTTACTTTTTTAATTTTTACTGTTTAATTTTTTTTATTTTTTTATTTTTTCAGTTTAAAAAAAGGCTATTTTTTGTTTTGTTTGATATGCGCTTTTTTTCATTTTTCATAATTAACCTAGTGCGGTTGTGAGGGATCGGAAGCCTATACAATCCCAACATATTTTTTTACTTTACTAAAAAAATTTTGACAGTCAAACATAACATTACGATGATAGAGAAGTCGAAAAAAGTGGGTCCGACAATTCTGTCTGTCTGTCTGTCTGTCTGTCCGTCTGTCTGTATCGGCACCTACAGCCTAAACGGCTGAACCGATTTGCTTCAAACCTGGTAGATAGTATTATTATGACGTCCTACAGAGGGGTTTTTGGAATTAGCATTCTAGCTCCAAAACTAACGGTACCTGCAATACGATTTTTTGTGAAAAAATAATTTTTCTCAAAAACGGCTCCTACGATTTTGATAAAACTTTCTGAATTATGTTTTCTGTGCAAACTTAATGTTTTGGTTGAAATAGATTTTTCAGGAAAAGTCTTATAACGGTACCTCCCATAGGACCGGTTTTTTGAAATCCGATTTTCTAGTAAGCCACTTGACGGATTTCGATGAAATTTTTAATGTAGAAGCCCTTTTATAAAAGAAATAATTTAAATTATTAAATTTAAAAAAAAAAAATTGTTTTAGATTTTTTTAAAAAAGTTTAAAATTTTTTTTTAAATTTTTGTTTTTTCCAAAAACGGTTTAATCTACATTTTTTAAATTTTATTTTTCTGATAAGAACTACAAAGTGCTAGAAGTTGGCATACTCAAACAAAATTTGGAATATATTTTCGAAAAGTTTTTCAAAGAAAACTGTTTTTTGAAAAACGGGTCGAACGATTTTGAAAAAAATTTTCGTAAAAATTCAAAAACGTAAAAGAAACCTGATGGTTTACTCCATTTTCTCCAAAAAACGTTTTAGGTATTGATTTTTAAGCGATTTATAAAATTTCATATGATTTTTCAACGCTTTTTTCCCAAAATCTCAAGCACCCCAAGACCATTTTAACACATTAGAGCAAGTCCGTACGACCCAGTCGTGCACTTTATTTAATTTTTTTTGGTATTTTGTGTGTAAGGTGCAATATCAATAATCAGAGGTATTTTTCTCACCTTAGTTTTTATTTTTATTTTTAAAAAGTGGTCTATTTTACGTTTTTTGCCAGTAAAATTCCCAAATCACGCACACATAGAAGGCTGCAGTTCGAGAAAATGCCGCTGCCAAATCTGGCACTGCTGAGCCTTCTCTTTATTTTCTTTATTATACTGAGCTCTCATATTTTTACTTACGATTATAGGTAGGTACTATAAGGCAAGTTATGCATTCGTAAAAAAAAAAAAAAAATTTGGACAATCAAACATAACATTACGATGATAGAGAAGTCGAAAAAAGTGGGTCCGACAATTCTGTCTGTCTGTCTGTCTGTCTGTCTGTCTGTCTGTCCGTCTGTCTGTATCGGCACCTACAGCCTAAACGGCTGGACCGATTTGCTTCAAACTTGGTAGATAGTGTTATTATGACGTCCTACAGAGGGGTTTTTGGAATTAGCATTCTAGCTTTAAAGCTAACGGTACCTGCCATACGACTTTTAGTGAAAATTCAATTTTTCTCGAAAACGGCTCCTACGATTTTGATAAAACTTTCTGAATGATGTTTTTTCCGCAAACTTAATGTTTTGGTTTAAATAGATTTTTCAGGAAAAGTCTTATAACGGTACCTCCCATAGGACCGGTTTTTTGAAATCCGATTTTCTCGTAAGCCACTGGACGAATTCCGATGAAATGTTTAATGTAGAAGCCCTATTACAAACGAAATAATAAAAAATCTTTAATTTTTCAAAAAAAGTTTTTTTTGAGGTTTTTAAAAAACTTTAAAATTTTTTTTTTATTTTTTGTTTTTTCCAAAAACGGTTTAATCAATTTTTTTTTAATTTTATTTTTCTGATAAACACTAGAAAGTTCTAGAATTTGGCATACTCAAAAAAAATTTGGAATATGTTTTCGAAAAGTTTTTCAAAAAAAACCGTTTTTTGAAAAAACTAGTCGAACGATTTTGAAAAAAAATTTCCTTAAATTTTGAAAAAGCAAAAGAAATCTGATGGCTTACTTCGTTTTCTCCAAAAAACGTTTTAACTATTGATTTTTAAGTGATTAATAAAATTTCATACGATTTTTTCAATGGCTTTTTCCGAAAATCTCAAGCCCCAAGACCATTTGAACACATTAGAGCAAGTTCGTACGACCCAGTCGTGCATTTTATTTTTCCTATTGTCTGACTGGTATGGAGAGTGCACTCATAGCGTTCTTTTTTTACTTGCGATTATAGGTACTATAAGGCAAGTTATGCATTCGTAAAAAAAAAAATTTTTTTTTGGACAATCAAACATAACATTACGATGACAGAGAAGTCGAAAAAAGTGGGTCCGACAATTCTGTCTGTCTGTCTGTCTGTCCGTCTGTCTGTATCGGCAACTACAGCCTAAACGGCTGGACCGATTTGCTTCAAACTTGGTAGATAGTATTATTATGACGTCCTACAGAGGGGTTTTTGGAATTAGCATTCTAGCCTTAAAACTAACGGTACCTGCCATACGATTTTTAGTGAAAATTAAATTTTTCTCGATAACGGCTCCTACGATTTTAATAAAACTTTCTGAATGATGTTCTCTGCGCAAACTTAATGTTTTGGTTGGAATAGATTTTTCAGGAAAAGTCTTATAACGGTACCTCCCATAGGACCGGTTTTTTAAAATCCGTTTTTCTCGTAAGTTACTGGACGAATTTTGATGAAATTTTTAATGTAGAAGCCCTATTACAAACAAAATAATAAAAATTCTTTAATTTTTCAAAAAAAAGTTTTTTTTGAGTTTTTTAAAAAAGTTTTAAAATTTTTTTTTATTTTTTGTTTTTTCCAAAAACGGTTTAATCAATTTTTTTTAAATTTTATTTTTCTGATAAAGACTACAAAGTTCTAGAAGTTGGCATACTCAAAAAAAATTTGGAATATCTTTTCGAAAAGTTTTTCAAAAAAAACCGTTTTTTGAAAAAACTGGTCGAACGATTTTGAAAAAAAATTTCCTTAAATTTTAAAAAAGCAAAAGAAATCTGATGGCTTACTTCATTTTCTCCAAAAAACGTTTTAACTATTGAATTTTAAGTGATTAATAAAATTTCATATAATTTTTTCAATGCTTTTTTCCCAAAATCTCAAGCCCCAAGACCATTTGAACACATTAGAGCAAGTTCGTACGACCCAGTCGTGCACTTTATTTTTCTTTGATAAGCAGAGCAGAGTATTCTGCGTTATATGTATCGTGTCAAAGGAAAAGAAAGGACGCAGAAAAATATCAGGTATAGCTATGCGCTGTTTATTTTTTTTAACGTTGGAATTTCTTGTGCACTTTTTGTAGATTTGCGGTTAAATTTTTTTTTAGGTTACCTATTTGTACATGCAAATATATTTTTCTTGGTTCATCTCTTGTAGCAGGTTCTAATTATTTTGATAGAAGAAATAGGTAGGTTATGATCTTGCGTATAGAATTAATTATTCAAAAACATATTTTCGATTTTTTTGTTTTTATTGGATGTAAGGTCGTTGTGGAAATATTTGTTGTTGCTAGAAAAAAATGCATTTTTGGATAAGTAATGAAATCCTAACATAAATGCATTACGTGAATGCAGGTCAACAATTTGAAAAATTATTGCGTAATAATGGGTTTCGCAATTCCACTGTGAGTAAAATACACACTTACTTGGCAATGAATCTGTCAAGCAGTGGCAAGCGCCACGCCGCCGCGCCGTAGGTATAAAAGATGATACCTAGCAGGTATATATGTATGTGGAATATCAGTAAGGAGGAAAAAACCAAACACATGTTCTAATTGAAAAACTTAATTTTCAAATCTTTCTTTCTATCTGACAACAAAAAAAAAAAGACCGCACAAAATCCTAAATGAAGGATATAGGTACCTATACCTAAGCCCTCCAACTTCTTTACATCTAAATATCAAAATTCAAAAAGATATTGGCCTACCTCATACTTATCTTAGATACCTACCTAAAAGAATAAAGTGCACGACCCAGACGAACTTGCTCTAATGTGTGACAGTGACACTGGTCTTGGGGTTTGAGATTTTGGAAAAAAAGCAAAGAAAAAATGATATGAAATTTTATTGATTACTTAGAAATCACTAGTTAAATCAGTTTTTTTTGAAAAAATGAAGTAAGCCATCTTATTTCGTTTACCGTCAAGAATTTTAAGAAATTTTTTTTTTCAAAATCGTTCGACCAGTTTTTTCAAAAACTGTGTTTTATGCTGACTTTGTTTCGTACTCCAAGTTGACGGATGTCTATCTCTACCTGGTCACTCCATCGAAGATGAGGTCTACCTTGGCTTCTGACTCCCTCGGGTTTGGTGTTGAAGACTTTACGAGCTGGAGCGTCGATGTCCATTCGCTCTACATGGCCCAGCCATCTTAGTCTTTGGATTCGAATTTTTCTGGCTAGGCTTATGTCGCTGTACAGCTCGTACAGTTCATTGTTATATCTTCTTCTCCAAACGTTGTTTTCGCGATTTACGCAGACAGGATCATAGATCGTACGCAGAACTTTTCTCTCGAAGACTCCAAGTGAATTCTCATCCGATTGGGAGAGGGTCCATGCTTCCGCACCATATAGCAGGACCGGGATGATGAGTGTTTTATACAACTTGGTTCTTCTCGATAGGGCTTTACTCCTCAATTGCTTACTCAGCCCAAAGAAACAGCGATTAGCAAGAGTTAGTCTGCGTTTGATTTCAGCGCTGATGTTGTTGCCTGTGTTTACAGCAGTGCCCAGGTAGACAAATTCACTGACTACCTCGAAGTTATACCTATCAATGGTTACGTTCTGACCAAGTCGGTGGTGGGATTGGACTTTTGTTGATGAAAGCATATACTTCGTCTTGTCCTCGTTTATTTTCAGCCCCATTCTGCTTGCTGCTGACTCCATAGTAGTGAAAGCACCGGTTACTGCTCGCTTTGTTCTTCCTATCACGTCAATGTCGTCAGCAAACCCAAGTAATTGTGTTGATTTATTGAAAATGGTGCCTGATGTACTGGCATGGGTGCTCCGTATTACATTTTCAAGTACAATATTAAAACAGCTGCATGACAGTGCGTCATTTTGTCTTAGCCCTCTGGTGGTTTCGAAGGTTTTAGTAGAGTCTCTACCAACTTGGACGGAACAGCGAGCATTCTCCAACGTCATCCTGATAAGGCGTATCAGTTTAGCAGGGATTCCAAAGTTAGACATGGCATGATACAGTTCAACTCTATTAACACCGTCGTAGGCGGCTTTAAAATCGACGAACAGGTGGTATGTGTCGATGTTATACTCTTGGGTTTTCTCCAGGATCTGGCGTAATGTGAATATTTGGTCGGTGGTAGATTTTCCAGGTCTGAAGCCGCATTGGTAAGGACCTATCAGGTCGTCAGCAAACGGCTTCAGACGTTCACACAAAACGCTGGACAGGATCTTATAGGCCATGTTTAAAAGGCTTATGCCTCTATAGTTGGCGCAGAGTAGGCGATCACCTTTTTTGTGAATCGGGCAGATGGTACTGAGATTCCACTCATCGGGCATACTTTCGTCCGACCATATTTTGCAGATGAGTTGGTGTATGCTCCACCGTGTTTATAAAGCTCCGCTTGAAGGCCATCACATCCAGCTGCCATATTCATCTTTAGTCTGGTGATGGCTACTTTGATTTCATTTTGGTAGGGTGGGTGTAGTTCGTGGTCGTCATCTAGATTAACTGGAACAAGTTGATCTTGGGCGGGATCTAGGCTGTCATCGCCATTTAGCAACCGGTTAAAGTAGTCTGTCCAGATGGCTAACATCGCCTGCGTTTCCACTATGGTATTTCCATCCTGATCTTTGCAGGGCCCAGGGCGGCTTGTGAAACCGGATGTAGACTGTTTCACCTTTTTATAGAAGTTTCGTAACTCTTTTCTGCAAAAACATCTCTGCATCTCCTCGACTTCGCGTTGCTGGTGTTCTTTTTTCTTTCTCCTGAGTAGACGTTTCTCAACTTTCCTTCGCTCAACATAGAGATTTCTGGATTCTCTAGTATCTCTTTGGAGCCACGACTTGTATGCCTCCGTTTTGGCTTTGTTTGCCTGAGCACATTCGGAGTCGAACCAGGGGTTTCTGGGGGGTGGATGTGAGAAACCCAATACCTCTGAAGCAGCACTTCTTATGGCTTGTTAACATAGCTGCCATTGGTCTTCCGGGTTCATGTCATCAGTCGAAGGATTTCTCGCAAGCTCAAGGGATACGCGGTCGGCATAGGCAGCGGCGGTCTCTTCCGATTGAAGACGTCCAACATTGAATTTCCTAGGTGTAGTCGGTGTTCGCCTAAGAACTTCCATGGAGATCCGTACCCTAAGTTTTGCACCGACTAGGTAGTGGTCCGAATCGATGTTTGCTCCTCGGAATGTACGGACATTCATAATGCTGGAGGAGTGTCTTCCATCAATCACAACATGGTCGATTTGGTTGCAGGTTCGACCATCTGGGGATCGCCGTGTGCCCTTGTGGATGTCGGGACGTGGGAATCGCGTTCTGCTCAGCACCATATTTTTTTCCGCTGCAAAATCGATGAGCCTGAGTCCGTTATCGGAGGTGGTGTCGTGCAGGCTGTGTTTTCCGATCGTCATACCAAAGATGTCCTCTCTCCCAATTTTGGCATTGAAGTATCCCAAGAGAATTTTAATGTCATGTTTTGGGCACTGCTCATATGTTTTGGCGAGGAGCTCGTAGAAACATTCTTTGGTAGCGTCGTCTCAAAGCTCAAGACCTTTTGCCTAAGTCATCAAGGTGGTATTTTTCATAATAGAAATTACAGTCCTCTGGATTTCTCAGAACCGGTCCATCCCATCGCATCTCCTGCAGGGCTGTTATATCAGCGTTGAGACTGGCGAGAGTCTCGGCTAGCTGCTCGGCTTTACGCGGCCTGTTTAGCGTACGCACATACCACGTGCATATGCGTAAATCGTTGTCCGTTTTTCGTTTGCGGGGGGGGGGGGTCGTCAACATTTTTGGTTCTTTCATCCGAGGCGTTTTCTGCGGTTTTTATCACAATCGAGTTTTCCTTTCATGACCGGCTTGTGAGGCCTGTGCATGACATATAGATCTTTGTGGTGGTTGGATCTTCAAAGCGTATTTATTTCTTCCTGCTCCTAGTTCCTGAGAAGATAACTCAGGTATCTACAACCTATGGATCCGATGGATCCAACGTTCGTCGTTAGTTCACCTTTCGGCTATCCAGCAGGCACCACTTGGAGGTGACGATACGATTTTACTTATTTCCTGCTTTAAACAAACTAAACAGAGATGTTATACAAAAATGGCGATCACAATAGAAATTTTAACTAAACTTCTCCAGGAGCAAAAAGATGATGTTGCGAAGGATATTAGCGAGGCAACACTCAAAGTTATAAAGAACACGGACGAAACATTTGGAATTATTTCTGAAAGAGTAGCCAATCTCGAGAAAGTGGTTGAATCACAATCAACACTTATAGCTAAGCAAAATGCCATTTCGGAAGCACAAGAAAGAAAAATAGTTCAATTGGAAATAGAGATGAGAATAAAAATTCTGATAATGTTTAATTTAAAAAAATGCATCGGAACTCGAAGAACTAGCCATCAGTTTATTGAATGCTAGCAATCATGAATTAAACGTTAGAAGCGAAGACATAGAAAACTGTTTTAGACTAGGGGAAAAGCTGAAGACAAAACTCACCCTATTCGATTGACATTTAAAAGCTTCAGTTAAAAACAGGAAATTCTTAAATCATTGAACATTTACTTACTTACTTACTTACTTAAGGTGGCGCACAGTCCATTGTGGACCACGGCCTCAACCAACAATCCTCGCCAGCTAGGGTGGTCCCTAGCCAGTGGCCTCCAGTTGCGCACACCAAGTTGGTTGAGGTCGCTTTCCACTTGATCGCGCCACCTTAGATAGGGTCTTCCAGAACTGCGTCGGCACTCCGGGTTGGAATTGAAGACTCGTCGGGCAGGAGCGTTTTCGTTCATACGCTCCACATGGCCCAGCAATCTAAGCCTCTGTATTTTCAGCTTTTTAACCAAGTCATTGTCGCTGTATAGCCCGTACAGTTCGCCATTGAATCTTCTCCTCCACACTACATTGATACATACAGGACCGAATATCACCCTAAGAATCTTTCTCTCAAACATTTACTAAACAGAACTATTAATATCAGCAACAACAACAACAACAATATCAATAACTCCAACATCGTCAATATCACCAAAACAAGTACGCAAATCATCACAAAAGACAGCACCAACATACACAAAACTAACAGCACCATCAACACCAACAATACTCACAGATCTGTACACCTCCAACACGAACGAATCCAATATTATCATTAACACGATCATCGCGAACAATATGACAAACACCATGAATACAGCCAAAACCAACACAACAAACACCGATACAAACTTCAGCTGCTCATTCAACACCGACAATACCAACAACACCAACAATACAAATAACTTCAACATCGCTAATATCACCAAAACAAGTAACCATATCATCACAAAAGACACCACCAACGTACACAAAACTAACAGCATCATCGACACCAACAATACTCACAGATCCATCAATTTAAACTACACCTTCAACGCTAAAGAATCCAATACTATCACTAACACGAACATCGCGAATAATATTACAAACACCATCAATATAGTCAAAACCAACACCGAGAAAAACTCCAACTGTTCATTCAACACCGACAATATCAACAATAGGATCTCCAGATACAACTCTAACAACACCATCAGGGAGTCTATTATTACCGTCAACTCCTTCTTTACCAATAGCATTACCAATAACATAATTACCAACAGCTCCCACCACGCCAATAACTTTAATTATACTAATAACTCAAACACCACCATAAAAACCAACTACAAAAAAACCAACTACTTACAGAACACAAACAACTATTTCGCCACCGGCAACTCGGCCAATTCCAACAGTACCATTTCCACGAACATCGTACAAAACACCAACAACACTATCAATTCTAGCAAAATCACCGCTGTCACCCACAACATAAACGAAACCATCATCATCGACGCAAAGGCACCCAGAAACTCTAGCAATACCGACAACTCCAACAACACCAAACAAACTAACTTCGCCGACAATAACGTCAACTCCAACAACACTGAGCATATAAATATCGCCATCAATACCGACAGTACTAGCACTAGCACTAGCAACACCAAAGCCATCATCAACACGCACATGTATAACTCTATCATCAACAGTATAGCCCGGGAGCCCACGAGCCACGACACTAAAATAATGTCAATATGTTCGTCGCTCAAATTGTAATAGATCGTTCAATTTAGTTATGGTTGTTATCAAAATGGAGTGCTCACAGCGCACCTCGAGGTGCGTTTGAAACATGCAAGAAAAAGTGAAAAAAAAGTTATTTTTTCGTCGTTGATCTTTTGTAGGGTTGTTAATTAACATCAGGGGATTTCAAAAAAATAGTGCTTACATTTGGGTAGCGGGACAAAATACCGCTACAAGCGCGCCGAAAGGTGCAAAATTTTTTTTCCAAAATTTGATCAATACGTTCGTTATTGAAATTAAACGTGGTTACAAAACACCAAATTCTTGATGTAAAAAACTTGTGCCTACAATCTATTAACGGGACAAAGTAACTTTAAGCGCTCTTCAAAGTCACTGCTACGAGGATATATCCTAACAGCTATCTAGTGGGTCCTTTTTCAAATTGTTAAAAAATATAATTGTTAATTTGTCTTAAATGTTATTGCTTTATTTGAATAATTAATAATAAGTTTGATAGCAATAATGCCAAAGCAATTAAAAATAATTATTCAAGATCAGAGCGCTCCTCCTCGCTTTCATCTGAATTTAAGTCGCTTTCATATGCATTGGAGTCGATATCAGATTCAGATTCTTCATTGGTGCTATCTTCTTGGGATGTTAGAGAACATTCCTCAAAATCTGTATATAAAATATGTAATTAATACATTCATGGATTGTGTTATAATTTGCCAAAAAGAAATTATATATCAAATAATGTAGTATTTTAAGTATCTGATGAGTCATCTTGCTGTTATGCAAGTACAATAAGAAGTTTGTCGCCTTGGAACCATTTAAAATAAAGTTTGTTTTGATCATTGTGCCATCCACATTCCGTTGGTACCAAATTCGTCAAATTTTGCTTTTATGCACAGCTACACATTTTCCCAATAAACCCCGATCTCATAATATGTTGCTGAACTTCAGACTGGCAAGTAGGAATAGTAGATCCATCCACGTTCCTGACATTGAAGTTGAACGTCTTCTCATTTCTCTTACCCTTACACACTTAAAAAAAAAGTTTCGAACCGAGCTGCCCTCCCGGCACAAAGACGAAATCCGCTTAAGGCGTACAGTTTACGGGACGAAAAAGTACTTTTGTACGCAATGTAAGTTGCTTAAAGTATTTAACACTAGATGTCACCGCACGCTACTAGAAGAATTAAACTTTGATGTTCTTCGAAGAAGTTTTTTTCATGGTCAGTCGTCATCAGTCATTCAAAGAGGCAGGATGTTGCTCTTTCAGTATTGCAGAAAAAAAAAAACGCAAACCAATTGTAAGTAAGTATTTCATTGTTCTTTCCAATAATCTCATTATAATATTTATATTAAATTATTTTTGTTTATCTCTAGATGATGATACCAACTAAGGCATTTAGTGTTTTGCGTTATTTAAGATTTGTGTTAAAAGCTGCGTTTATATTTATTTTTTAGCTCCGCCTACCGCTTTCACTACGTCGAATCGTTTCGTAAACGAAACGTTTCAAGCGAATACTACGCGGCAAGCCACATCAGTGGTTCTAAAACCTCTTCGGCAAAAATTACCCATTCTCCTACGCGTCTGGAACGTTTTATTATCGCTTGCGTTACGTTTTGTCGCTTTCATTATAAAATTTGTCGCTAGCTGTACGTTAACGAATCATGTGGCCGGGAGGGTTAGTTGACATTTTCCATTGTATATATAAATAGTACTACCACTTGAGGTGCGCCATCTCTCGACGAAAAACTAAGCTCTAGAATACCATGGGAAGCAACAACAACAATTAAAATGGTGAAAATTGTTGTTGTTGCTTCCCATGGTATTCTAGAGCTTAGTTTTTCGTCGATAGATGGCGCACATAAAGTGGGAATACTATAGTTTATAAATGCAATGCATTTTCTATTCCTTTTAAGCCATATTACAATTTGAAACTTTTTCTTTTCTGCGTCCATAAAACTGAAAATTGTATTTCGTTTTATTGAGTTTTCGAACCATTTTTCATCCTTAACACATCCAGCAATAAATGCAAATTTTTTATTTTCTAAATTGGAAGATTTGTATGATAAAATAAAAAACAAAATTTTAAATTCGCAATCAAAAATTAAATTTCTTAACAAAAGATATGAATTTCTTTCAGTAATTTCTTTCTTATACCAATTTTCTTTGAAAATGAAAAGGAACACGAGGTTTCAAAACACATTTCACATTATTCTTTACAACGAATTTGATAATTTTATTTTTTGTTCACTTTAAGTTTTTTATACACATCCAATTTTATAAAAATTAAGAATCGGTGTTGTTTAAAGGTTCTGTATGTCAGTGTGTTTCTTATAAACGTGAATCTTATAGGCGTCATTTACTGTACTTGTTTCTTGGAAGTTATCAATACATAATAAATTCAATTAATGTCCCTTGTAAGGGGTCCATGTTAGAGTGAGATGAAATGATTAATATTATTTATGATAATTCTTTCTAGTTTATTTATTATATAAAGCTACTAAACATTTATAATTTATAATGTAAGAAAAGGAGATAAAGATATATTTAAAAACAATAGTGTGTTTTTTCTATTAGAAGTATTAAGGCACTCCCTCAGGTGCAATAGTGACTTTGGAGAGCGCTTAAAGCACAAGTTTCTTACATCAAGAATTTGGTGTTTTGTAACCACATTTAATTTCAATAACGAACGTATTGATCAAATTTTGGAAAAAAAAAATTGCACCTTTCGGCGCTTGTAAGCGGTATTTTGTCCCGCTACCCAAATGTAAGCATTACTTTTTTAAAATCGCCTGATGCTAATTAACAACCCTACAAAAGATCAACGACGAACAAATAACTTTTTTTCACTTTTTTTGCGTGTTTCAAATGATCTGAGCAAGCGTTGTCCCGCTGCTTAGTTGTAAGCGGTCCCTTTTCATGATGTTCACTTCCAAATTGAATCCCTCAGAATGTTTTGATCGACGAACTAATAAGACATTAAATATTGTCGCGGGGTCCCGGACTAGTAGCACGATCATCGGAAACATTAGCAACACCAACTATTCCAACATCATTATCAATTTTAGTGATACCGACATCTCCAACAACAACATCAACAACAATAGGATCAACCATTTCAACATCCTCAAGCTTACCACCAACACTCCCAGCATCAGCAACATCAACAACCCCAACAACACCATCCAGTCCAGTATCGTCATCAAAAGTATCTCTCAATATACAAGTATCCCACACCACGGACCAATGTACAGCCAACTCGTACTCCTCTTGCCTGAAACACCCTCGAAATATTTGTTCCTGTCTGTGAATACGTGTACATCTCTCTGTGCATTTTGCAATGGCAACTTTACCTGCGTATGCCATTTATTTTGTAGGTGTGTTTGCTAAATGGGTTTTAAAAGCAAGGGAGAGCGTCACACTCTCAAAATAAATGGCATATCAGCTGATTTTTAGCTTGCAGGCAAAAAGAGAAACCATACAGTGAGTTGGCGGTCTGTATCTTATTGGTCCGTGTCCCACACATTAGTAATAACTCCAATATCACGAACATTGCCAACAGTAATAAAACCATCAATAACACCTGCAGCGTAATCAGCAACACCACCTAGACCAATAACATCAACTCTCACTTCACCAGTAATTAATTTAATCATTATGATTCATTTAAATGAAGAAAACTTTCAGATATGAATTCACTAACGATTCAATTCTAATCAAATCTCCTGAGAAATGGGCATTCATTTAAGATTCTTTGAAATGAATATAAATGATTAGAAAAACATTAACCAAAATGAATGTATTTAAGAGCTTTTTCTTTACGATTGTATGTTTACATTCACTTTTGTTCATAATAATGAAGGAAATTTTGATAGATTAATTAGATTTTTGTATAATTCTTGCTCAAAATCATTTTTGTTCATTTATGTGAATGAAAATCCAATGTCGATCTTCTGTTCAATTCGAATACAATTTTGATTCTTCATTTTTGCTGAACATAAACTGAACCTTTATTTTAAGTGAATAAAATGTTTGCTGGTATACCAGCATAAGCAGTAACACAAATGTGAACATGAATGAAGTTAAACATATACAAACAAATTATAAAATATTATCATACAACGTTGCAGGGCTAATAATTAAGTCAATTTTTAACGATTTTTATACTTTTGTCATATTTCTATAAGAGACTTTCTTGACAGAAAAATGGTATGATTTAGTCGAAAATAAGATACTTGATTACAACTTTAGGTGGATTCCAGTAACCAGAGCAAACGCAAGAGGGAGAGCAAGTGGGCTGTTATTTTGGATTAAAAAAACAAATCCAAAGTATCAAATGCGAGTTCCAAGAACGTAATACTACATTATGTGGATCTACAAATGAATAATAAGAAGTTTTGGTTGCTTCCGACATTTCTAAACTGTAATCATTGGGAGGCAGACTTTGAAAAATTGGCAGAACTGTTAGCTATAGTAGAAAACATTAATGTTCTACTAATCGGAGATCTAAGCGCCGAAATTGGCCAAGAGGGAGGAAGTGAAAACGCATAGGATGGTACAAGGAGACACTCAAAAGACGTGGTTTGCAACGCAAGGGGGAAGAAGTTAATAGAGTTCTGTAATTCTTACGGTCTTCGAATACAAAATGGAACCAGTCAAAATGATATATCTGGGAACTATACGTTCGCTGGTACCAACACGGAAAGAATTTTTAGATCAGATCAAGAAAAATGAGCTGCAAATCACGAAAATCTTATGCAATTTCTCACCCTCGCTCGGGGTTTTGTAAATTACGACTCCTTGTTCGCAATTTTCAAAATTGAACGAAATGAAAATATTGATACTCAAAAATAGCAAATTATCACTTTTTTGGGTCAATAACTCGATCCTGAGAAATAAAACATTGCCATCGCGAATCGAAAATTGATCCAAATTTGTATCAATTTTATATTTACTCGATTGTAAATTGCAAAAAGTGAGTCGTAGATTTCCATCTTTTTGTTTTGAAACAAAAATATGTTTTTGAAAAAATGAGTGGTAAAGTTGTAAATTGCAACCCCATTTTACTCAATTTGTAACATATATCGCTTTGAGAGAGAAGCAACGTTTTCTATTTATTGAAAAGCATTTATTATTATTTATTGAAAACTGTAACTTTTACTTACATGGCTGATTCTAGGAATCGAACTCGAGACCTTCTGCATATCAACCTAGCACACATCTACTAGGCCATGGTGATGCATCCAAGTCGGATATCAAAATTAATAATAAGAAGCAACCTGAATATGAGTTACATTTTAGGGGTGTTCTGAATTAAGATTATGTTTTATTGGCGAGAAAAATATAGTCGTCTTATTTTGGACGTCTAACCTCTAATGTACAATATTTTGTGATGATTATTTAAATAAAGGTAAGAAATTGTATATAATGTGTAGTTGAAATTCAACCTTTTACTCACTATGTACATAATAGAACTACAAAAAAGGCATTATTGGAGACACAAGCGGGGCCAGGGCCTAATGACTTATATTCTGAACGATTCCTGTATGTGAGTTGATATTCTGGTGGAATATCATTTCCCGCTGAATCCGAATGGCTTACAAAGATCCACTTTTAATATTAACCACACTTGAGTTGATTTTAATACTCAGTGATTGTAAATCACGAAAAAAATGTAGCAAATCCAGATTGGTAAAAAGTATAAATGGAATTATTCCCTTGAAGTAGTAAATTGCGACAAAAAGGTTGTAATTTACTTTGAAGGGCACAAGCTTGAATTATAACTTTTAATTGTAAATCTCAACTTAGGAATTGTTGTAATTTGCGATGAATTGAAAGTTAAATTGCCATATTTTTCTATCAGTTTCGAATCAAAGCGCCGTGATTTACAAAAAAACATGTTTTGTAAATTGCAACTGAATATTTCGCAATTGGTGATTTTTAATTCTCTCCGTGAAGGATCATCAGTCATCAACTACAGCCATCTTGGGGTTGGGGGTGATTGGAAACTATATGCGGTGGACTTCGAGGTAGAATATGTTCCTTTTTCCGACCATTTCCCAATAGTGGTAACATTTCAGCAACAGGTTGCCTTAGAAGAAGAAGTAAGATCCATCCGTCTACTTCCTAAGCTCAATTCGAAACACACAAAGGGTGCTAAATACAGGGAACTTCCGAACACAAAACTACAAAGGGAACACGATATGGATTTCAACATTTTGGAGTCAATAATAAAATCGTCATATCCAGCACATGACCATAGGAGTAATAAAAAGCAACGGCAAGTGGAACCGCGGTTTGATGAAGAATGTCGATTGGCACGGCAGTCGTTATTTCAATCAGCCAGAATTTTAAAAAAATTCCAACGGCGGTGCATGCAGAGACCTATATATTGCAGTAAAAAAATTGTATAAGCACATTTGCAAACAAAATAAAAAACAACATAGTGAATGGAGGCAAACATGTTAGTGAACTGCAGAAATGCTGCTGAATTCTGAAAGCTTGCATGGAAGTTAAATGGAAAAACCTTTATCATTCACTCGAATCTAAGTCCTGGCATTTTGTTGCACCGCTTTCAAAATCTTCTGAATCCAGTCCTTAATGTTCCTACACAGCTTTTGCAGCTCCTGGAACTAGAAATGATATTCTTGATTCTCCAATCACTTGTCAAGAATTTAATATAGTTCTTAATCGTATGAAGGATGGCAAAGCACCCGGAGCTGATGGAATACTGGTAGAATTTTATAAATATGGAACGAACGAGCTGAAAAATGTTTAACGCTTTTTTTTTAATAACGTTATGGAGATGGAGTATGGCATGCCCCTGGAGCAGTTTCAGGATTCAATACTTTTTCCAATCTACAGAAAAGGGTGTACATCAGATCCAGCGAAATATAGAGGCATATCCTTTGAACGCGACCTATAAAATGTTTACTTGAATTCTACAAAAGAGACCTGCTTCGTAGGTTGACACAAACAACCTACTGAACGAATTCCAAGCAGGATTCAGAACGGGTTATTCATCAATTTGATAACGTATTTATTTTAAAAAGCATGGCAGAGTACTTTGTCGAGCAAAGTCAAAAGCTGTATGTTATTTGTTGATACTTTGATACAGTCGATAGAAATGCCCTATTTTATAAATTATATAATATGGGAATGTCAAACAAATTTGGTCGTTTCCTTTAGAACCTTTATAAAAGAACTCAAGCTTCAGTCGGATAACCTTCGCGACGGCAGTCACCTTGTTGTGGTGCGAAGGCTTAAGTTTCAAAGACTCATTTGGGGCCGGTTGA
The DNA here is from genome assembly GCA_916050605.2 of Platycheirus albimanus. Classification (NCBI taxonomy): domain Eukaryota; kingdom Metazoa; phylum Arthropoda; class Insecta; order Diptera; family Syrphidae; genus Platycheirus; species Platycheirus albimanus. Next base: position 88,793,555 of record OU696696.1, read on the forward strand.
TTGAGGGAAACCCCACTCTACTGGTTCTCTTTTGAGGAGTTACGAACCAAGAATTGCCACCCTTAACCCAGGGTGTTATGCGATCCGTGCCTATTGGATGGTTTGCAGCCAAGGGTAACCGGCTGTATTCTAACAGAGCCTCTTTGAAACCGGGTCGAATCAAAGAGTATTTAGACCTCACTGTAGCATGCGGAGCTCTGATACAGTGGACTTTTAATTCTCTAGCTAATCGTGGGAACCAAATGTATAAAACAAAAAAAAACAACAAAAACTATAAAAAAATTTTCATTCCGCGGGATGTAACTGCCAATGAACTTGCGGATCGCATGGAAAAAGATCTCCATGGCACAGATCCCAAACCGGCAAGCAACAATAGCCAAAGGAGGATGCCTCCTAGGCAGCAAAATCGGGACGCTGGACGTGGCTCATCGTCCGCTTGTCAGGGTAGGAAACCTGCCGGACAAGAGGAAAATGAGACTCGAAGAACGTCTTCTAGTAGTCAGGGGAGAATACATCCCGGTCACGAAGAAGATGTTGAAAAACCCCAAAGAGTCAACTGTGGTGAAAGAACACCAGCACCACAGGAGGTAGCCACAACCTCATCTGGTGAAGCGAGGCAATCGCCGACTTACACCACTACCAGAATTGGGTGAACCAGGCGCACTGGATGATCCACTCAGGAAAGGGTTAAGCGGAGCGGGTACAAAGTCTCTGTTCCAATGGGACAGTCCTCAAGCATCTTTCAAGCGGAAGTTAACGCGATAGGAAAATGCGCTGAACTAAACTTAAATAGGAACTATCGCAAGCAAAACATTGCAATAATGTCAGACAGTCAAGCAGCACTTAAAGCCCTAAGCTCATACAGTATCAGTTCCAAACTGGTATGGGAATGCCTAGAGAAACTCAACACTTTGGGCAGGGAAAACACAGTCACTCTTCATTGGATACCAGGCCATGTTGGTGTTGAAGGCAATGAAGAGGCTGACCGTCTGGCGAAAATAGGGACAACAACACCCTTTATTGGACCGGGACCCTACTGCGGTTTTGGGGAGAATGTGATCAAAAACAAGATCAAAACAAACGAAGAAATCAAAAGATCCAACCATTGGAAAGAACTCCCAAATCTAAGACAGTCAAAAATGTTACTGGGGAACTACAACCTTGAACGATTTACAGCCTGCATTAACTTAAACAGAAACAACCTGAGAATTATAAGGGGCTTTCCCACAGGGCACTGCAACTAAAAAGACACCTTAATATCCTAGGGCTGTCAAGCAGCGCAACATACAGATTCTGCGATGAAGAAGAAGAAATACCGGACCACATACTAGGTAGATGTGGTGCACTTATGCACAAAAGACAAAAACACCTGGGTAATTACCAGATAGAGAAGGGCAGGTTACCTTCTCTAAAAATACCTCAAATACTTGGCTTCCTAAAAGAAACCAAGTTGCAGGAAGTGCTGTAGGATGAGTATCCTCATCCAGCGCTTTAGAAAAGGGGGCACAATAGATCTTAAAGGTCGCAGTGCACTTTCCCCCAATTAATTCATTCATTCATTCATCCGAAAAGTTTCAGGCAAGGTCGGGACTTAGGCAGGGTTGTACGTTGAGTCCTATGTTATTTTCATTATTTATTGTTGACATTGTGGAGGCACTACCAGGTGGTGTCAGATTTGCGGCAGAGCTTTTGAAGGTCCTGCTTTTTGCAGACGATGTTGTAATATTCGCATACTCCTCCACAACTCTACAGCTTATGATAAACAGACTGCATGAGTACTTCAGTTAATGGGGTCTCGTAGTTAACTTAGAAAAGTCAACGACAATGGTTTTCAAGAGAGGGAGTGACCGCGTATAAATACCTCTGAGTACATTTCACAAGAAACCTAAGCTTGGAGAGACACCTCAAAGAAAAGTTAGAAAAGTCGAAAACTGCTCTAAACATAAAAAAGAGAAGATGTTTCATGAACAAAAACGTATTAAATAGCAGTAAGTTTAAGGTTTTTGAATCAGTTGCAGAGTCCATTCTTTTCTATGGGGCACAAGTCTGGGGAGGAAAGAAGTACAACATTGTCGAGAAGTTCTTAACGTACTATGTGAAGACGACATTTCACTAAGCTCCGATCACGCCAAACTATTTGATTTATGTTGGAAACCGGACTTCCCCCTTTATTCATCAAAACACTTGCTGCAAGCCGACAATCTGGATAGAGTCCTGCACATGCAGGAAAATCGTCTTCCAAAAGTTGTAGCTCTCAAAGTAATACACAATGAAAACAACTGGTACGAGGAGTGGAGAGAGCTGGCCGAAAGATGGTGGAATGGAGTTTGTTAAGCATTAACAACTTGGAGCCAGGAAGCTTTAAGGTCAAGTTCTGTAAGATTATTCAAAAAGTAGATGGACGTTGCAGAGCGGAGTTCGAAGCAGAAGCATCCGAGTCATTGTTCAAAGTAGTATATAACAGACTCAACTATATATAACTCAGAAGATAAAAACTACTTTAACAATAAATACAACATTGAACTTATCTCTAGAATGGTTTAACTGTTGAGCGAGCTGCTAAATTTAAATTTTATACCTCATAGGAATGACCTAACAATTGTTTGTAATATATGTAATTTGAAGGAACGTGAGGATACATTACATTTCATTGAAAGGTGTCCCACAATTAAAGCACCGAGAAGGTGTTTTTTGGAAGCGACTTTTTGTTCTTACGATCAAGTGGTGGCTTTACTCATCGATATGGATGTGGTGTTTCAACTACTGTAAGATTTCGTTAATTATAGAGAGAGAATTATAACTGGTGATTTTTAATGTAAATTGGTTTCTCTTTTTATCTGTTTTTATTTTGTTAATAAAATTTGAAATGATTATTTAATAAAATGTTTGAAATTGGAAAGTGTTTAAAAAAGTATAAATTGTATAAGTGCCTATCAGGCTGACGGCTGTTTTGCCATGATATTTAATCAACTATTCTATGTAATTAAATATTTTGTTACAATAAATATCTATCTATCTATCTTCGTATCAAGAGCTAGAATGGTAAGCAGTAGATTATATAATATTTTGTTGAGCGAATAAATTTGCGGCTTCATTTTTTATTCACTTGCTAGAAAGTAGAATCAGAAACAGTTAACAACATTTTGAAGAAAAAATTTTACCTAGTTGTGTGTGTCGGTATTATTGTTCCTAACCGTAGAAAAATTTTGTTTATATCGTTTATGTCTTGTATAGCACCTAGAAGATTACATTCCATATTGAGCCAACGAAATTTGCAATTTGTCTTATTTTCTCAAAAACGGCTCATACGCTTTTATAAGAAACTGCATTTTCAGTTTCAAGAAAAGTTTCACGAAATCAATAGGTACTTGCCCTAGAGCAAGTTAAAAGGTAAAATGGTTATTCTGTAATTGTTGCAGGATTAACAGCTTTAATTATTCTTTTTCATATTCAATAGAAATTATAAATTTAACATCAAACATTTTCTTATTTCAGGAATCGTTATGGATGGAGTGATGTTTCACACAGTTTTCTGTTTTCAACGTCATCAAACGGTGAGTATACCTACAAGCTATAAGTTGTTTCTGCATACCTATATAGATAGATATTTATCATTCACATATTTATAATGTTTACCCCAGCTTATAAATATTATTGAAATATAAAGTTAATTGCAATGAGTCAAGTGGGGAAACCACAAATTGTGGCATCACGACCGACGGTCCTCTTTTGGGCTATAGGGTGTCGGTTTCAATGTACATAATGTTAATTATTATGAACGTATCTAGTAATTTTTCCTTTTTTTTTTATTTATTATAATTTTTTATTTTAAAATGTAGCAGTTTTACAAGAAAAACCCAGATGATACAAATGGACATTTGTTCGTACCTACACTACCGCAAAGCTTTTAAAAAGATACTCTACACGCAATACATTAATTTCACTCTTCAATGTCTCGTTAATAATTCTTAGAATCAAAATTGAGCATTTAAAAGTAAGAAAATAAACTTGCAAATTGAAATCTAGTTTATTTAATCAACTTTATACATGAAATATATAAGAATCTTCGAATGTTTGATATTTTAACTTATCGAACCATTTGTATTAAAAACCATATTATAAACTCGAACAACCGGATAAGAAAGCCCAATTCGAAATTTCTGGTATATTAAATTTGTAAATGAAGGGAAGTAACTTCACCGGAATTAACTTTGGAAAAAACTTTACCTCTTATGGGAAATAACTCCACTTTTTTTGGGTAAAGTTGTTTCCCACTAATGGTGAGAAACTATTTTATCTTTAATTTGTGTGAATTTATTTCTCATCTGAAATTTAAATATCTATCAGGCAATGCAAGCAAAATTATAAATCGATTTTTTGTATATCGTCTGGGCTTAGTAATGGTAAAACCAAGAGCTTCTTAAACCATTTACAAAGAGATGAGTCATTCCTCATAGTTGGTATAAAATCCTGAGTTTTGGAAGCCGTCCCCCGAATTCTTCGTGTGTGGTGGAACCAAAATTCTTTGAGTTCAGCTTCGGAGAATACAGCTACGTAGCTTCGAAGTCAGTCATAAATGAAAATGGACGAAACTCAAAAAAAAATTTCTGTAAGCAAATTGAAACAAATAAACGTATAATTCTTTCGTTTTATGTGTAGCCAATATACAGAAAATCAAAATATTATTCACAAAAACAGAATATTCAATGTTACCTATTTATTTTTTAATCACAAAGAGATAGTTTTAAGTGTTACCTTATCTTCAAAAATTAGTTAGGTACTTGTTGAATTTTAAAATTATACAAAGCATAGGTATTTGAAAAAAGTTATCTTTCGTTGTAGCTTGTAGTGGATAACATAAAGTTAATGTGGTCGAGTATTGTGAGTAGGCACTCACATATTCTGCGTACGCAAAATTAACAATTAATAATATTGTTTGTAGCACAGTGGATGTTGGAACAATATTAATCGTATCATAAACTTGAAACTTTCTCTGCTTACCATTGGAGGAGTTTGAATTTACTAATTGAACTAAATAAAACCGTAAAACAAAAATCGTTCTCTTAGATGGTGTGCTGATGAAATTGCTCCTTATTGTATCTAGATATTCCATAATTTTCAAAACACTTTTGAACCTCCATAAGCGTTTTTGGGCATATGTGTTCTTAAAACATTAAAATTTCGTTTAACTTGTTTGAAAAATACATCTATTAAAAATTGCATCTATTAAAAACCATAAACGGAGACTTTAAGATTTTTCAAATAATTAAATGTTAACTTAAGAACATTCTTTAGTGTAAGCTGAGTTTAAGTTAACTCATTTAAATCTTAACTGCATTCGTTTCTATGCTAAATGAATTGCACGACTGGGTCGCACGATTTTTCTCTTATGTTCGATAATTGCTTGGTACATGCATTATCTATATTTAAAAAAAATTACATTATTTCAAAAACTCTTTTATTTTTTTAATAAACCGAGAAACCTCTTTAAAACTAAGTATGCGATACAATTTCAAAATTAAATGTCTATCTAGAAAAGGCAAATATTAAGAATCGTCGGTTTTTTTTAACTTTTTGTAAAAATATTTGGAAATTTGTTTGAGTATGTATTTCATATTGAGAACATCATAGGTATGTAGTTTTTATCTAGAAAATATTTTTTTAAAAATTCAATTCTTCCGTTTCCAAAACATTTCGAAAATCAATTTTTTTTTAAGAAATTTTGAAATGCTATATTTCTTGAATTATAAATACCTTCTTGTGTGCAAAGTTTTACAGGAATCTGGATAATGGTTTACGATCAAACCTCATTTGAAAAAAAAAACCAGTTATATAAGATCTAATGTTATAGGACAAATTACGAAAAATCCATCTTACCAAAAAACGAATTGTTGTCAAGATATAGCACGCTTAATCGTTACTTTTCGTTATTTTTCGACCTAGGTAGAGCAAAAATTAAAAAAGACCACCCTAGGGAATCGCAAATAGTTACTAAATATACCAAGTTTGAAGTAAATTGGCCCATTTGTTTAAGCAGGAAATACACGATACAATCATCATAAACGAATCGTACCGATATCGCTAACGACATCGCAAGAGAGCACATACATTTCGATTTATTTACGATTTCATAAAAGTAGAAGTAGACGATATCTGGTTTTCGCTCGACAGCATTCGACCATGCGATATAGTTACAGCGGATCATTTCGTGACGTGTACACACATGATACAATCATCGCATTCGACCCAACTTTTGCACGGTAATCGGTACGATGATTGTATCGTGTATTTCCTGCCTAAGGCTATAGAGATGCGAACAGACTGAAAGAGGAACCGAATTTCATGACCCACTTATTTCATCGTAATGTCATGTTTGATTGTTATCTCAAATTCGTTAATTACAGAAAAGAGCAAAACATTCAAGGATTTCACTTATCGAAAATTTTTAAATAATATATGATGAATATTTGTTTTAGTGTTTAAGTGAAGTATCCAACTACATTTTAAAATGTTCATATCCCACCAAAGATTTGAAAACTCCAAGGAGTAGGTATGTTCTCCCTCAAATATTCGCATTTTTTAAAACAAAAAGGTCAATATCATTCAGAGTCTTATGGCGATTTTAATTGGTGATCCAAGATTTTACTCTCAGATTTTAGATTTTGGTCGCCCAATGGAAAACAAAGCGAGATTTATCTTCTTTTTGTAATTGTGTATGTGTGTCAAAAGAGCAATACACCAAAACCACCAAAAAACCGCGTTTATTTTTCACTTCCACAAAAATAAATTAAATCATTCCTTGCTACTTCACACCTATTTATTTATTTATTTACATAGCTAAAGACTAGCTTCAGATATAAGTACTTATGTCTATTATAATAAGAGTACAATTATATAATTGAATACAAATTTGACTGAAATTTAGATGAAAAATTTAACGATTGGTCAAATAAGTTGTTACATCTATTATTGAGAAGATTAAATAATTCAAACATTTTGTTTAAGGGAGAAAATCGTTCATAATTAGTACGACAGTTTGGTACATTTAAGCAGCTAGGTAGATTCCGTAAGTTTCTTTGAGGAATATTAAAATTTATTCGAGACAAAAGGTACAAAGAGTCTATGTTACCATTTATTAATTTAACGATAAAAACAAAACTTAAATAAGAACGTCTATTCACAAGGGATGGCAAATCAATTAGTTTCAGTCGACTGATGTATGCGGGAAGCTCGTAAGGATTTTCCCAACCTAAGCCCCGCAAGGCAAATCGCAGAAATCTTTTTTGAACACGTTCTAACCTTAATATATGGCATTCGTAATGGGGTGACCAAACCTGGCAAGCATATTCAAGAATGGGACGAACAAATGTTATAAAAAGCTGTTTTGTAACAAAAGGATCTGAAAATTGCCGTGACTCTCTCTTAATCCAGCCTAGAATTGAATTGGCTCTATTTGATATGGAGTTGATGTGCTGAATAAATTCAAGCTTTCGATCTAATATGACGCCAAGAACATTTACGTTTTCCATACAAGATAGGGAAATTCCATTTAACGAATAATTAAATGGAGTTACTAAAAGTTTTCTTGTGAGGCTCATAAAATTACATTTATTTATATTAAGAGACAAGCAATTACGAACACACCAGTCAAAAAACGAATTAAGGTCGGATTGCAACATTTCACAATCACTAATACTAGAAATAGTTTTAAAAATTGTCACATCATCCGCGTAAATGAGGCATTTAGAATACTTCAAGATAGATGGTAAGTCATTAATAAATAAAATAAAAAGTAGGGGTCCTAAATGGCTACCCTGTGGTATTCCAGAGTTAACTGTAAAATAATTTGATGGACAATCGCTAAACAACACTGCATAAGATCTGTTTAATAAATAAGATTGAAGCCACATAACAAAATTTTCGCTAAAACCAAGATTTCTTAGCTTTTTTAGCAAGATCTTATGAGAGAGTTTATCAAATGCCTTACTAAAGTCCGTAAAGACGCAGTCAATTACTTTCTTTTTCTTAAATGCATCAATGCACAGTTCGGTTAGCTCCATAAGAAACGTTACAGTAGAGCGACCTTTTGTAAAGCCATGTTGATTCGGAACAATGACTGATTTGACATAGAAACACAGAGATTCACAAATAATAGCTTCAAAAAGCTTCGGAATAACCGATAGTTTGGCTATAGGCCTATAGTTTTGAATTTCGTCTTTTTTACCTTTTTTGTGTAAAGGGATTATGAAGGATTTTTTCCAAATACACGGAAATTGACAAGAAAACAGAGAACAATTAAAGAGAGTGGATAAAGGGAAAAGCAAATTATTTGCGCATTTTTTTAAAATAATAGAAGGTATACCATCCGGACCTGGTTTACAATTCTCGTCAAGATTAGATATGAACTTAGCAATGTTATCAGAATTAATATTGAAGTTTATATCAGTCAAGTAAGAGAATGATTTCAAAAAGCCAAAATTTTGGCTATTTTCGTCAAGTATATCACAGTTCGAAGTATCACAGTTTAAAGTATCACAGATGTTAGTATCACAGTTAAAGGCACTTTGAAAAAAGTCTGCAAACAATTGTGTGATAACACGAGGGTCATGACTAGATATATCGTTTGACTTAAGAACAGGCGGATATGGACAAGACTTCCTTTTACTATTTATAAAGTTCCAAAAATATTTTGGATTCATTTTAAGATCTCTTTGTACCTTCTGCAGATAATTCAAATATTTTAAACTTGAAGATCTATTGAAATTTTCACGAGCACGGCAAAAGTTTTCAAAGTCGGCTTCACTTCGAGATAATTTATATACTGACCAAAACTTGTTTCTTAAGGCTTTTAATTTCACTATCATACCAATCTGGAACGGATGATCTCGATTTTACAGAAGTTAGAGGTACAGATTTTAAAAAACAATCAAACAAGACATTATAAAATTCAAAGACCATAGTGTTCACAGTTAAACAATTATTGAGATATGACCAATCAACTTGTGACAGCAGCATATTTAATTTGTTAAAATCTGTCTTTTTAAAATTAAAAGTGTAAAAATTTTCATTAAGGTCAGAATGAAATATTAAATCAAAAGAAAGAGAAAAGGATAAAGATGGATGATGGTTATCTTCAACTACTAAAGGATCTGTTGATTTTTCCACAACAATATCTTCATCACAGCTTGCGAAAATTAGATCCAAAATTCTTCCATTGCAATTAGAAACATCGTTAAATTGGTGTAGTCCAAGTGAGTTTAAATCGTCAATTAGTTTTGAGTCACCAGATTTGAGGTGTCCAGTTGGCAACATTACGTTCGATTCAGGACATCGTAACCAAGCAATATTGCTAAGATTAAAATCGCCGAGGCAAATCAGCTCGTCGTTATATTCTAATAATTCATTGATATAGTTAATGAATTCAAAAGCTTTATCATAAACGTCACAGCGACTTCCCGGAACTATATATACAGTAACAAGGTAAATGTTTTTGTTACTTAAAGATATTTTAACGCAGAGACATTCATTGTCAAGGGCTACAGGAACATGTACTGGCGTAGATATGAAAGACGATCTTACAGCAATCAAGATTCCACCTCCCACAGTATCTATATTCGGATCTGAATACCGGTCACGTCTAAAAACATTAAATGTGCTATCAAAAAGTTCGCAGTCTTTGATACCAGCATACAGCCATGTTTCGGTGAGGGAAATAACGTCATAAGAGCAGGTGATTGTTGAAAAGTAGACCTTATTGGTCTTTGTCCGAAGTCCTCTCACATTTTGATAGAAAAAATTTATTAGTGGCGACGATTTGCATGTCTTGTCAGTGTGTTTTGAAAAGGGCGAATATTATTCCTTTTGTTTACAAATTCATGAATAATTATATTATCCGGCCATAATGATTTTTCAAGTAATTGATTGAATACCTACTTTAATATGTTATGAATTTTTAATAAATGTTCACCTTTTTTATTTTTTTTTTTATTTTTTTTTCAATAATTACAACACTTTACAATTAAACACAAATTTCTTTTAACAAAAGAATTGATAGCAAAAACAAAACATCAAGAACAGCTGTTCGAGAAATTTAAAAAAGTATTCTGGTAGTGTGTGTTAAATGTCTTTTGAAAATGAGATTTCAGATTTTAGCCTGAGAGCAAAAAAAAAGTGCTCTGGTGACCAACGGAAATGGACCAATGGAGCCAAAAAAAATTGTTATTATTTATGTATTTATTTATTTACATATTCTTCCGAGAAACTCGAGCATCTTAGGCGTCAGTTATACCAGTAAAACGCATCAGTAAAAATTGAAAACAAATGAATTAGAAGTTTTATTTTACTGATGGTCGTTTATAGCGATCAGTAAAATTATGTCGAAAAAAAATGGTAATAGCAACGCATCCTGTCTTTTTCTTCTTCTTCTTGGTCACAAATGTATCAGTTATTTATTTCCGGATGAACAGTAAGAAACTAGAATGAATTATTATTGTCTCATTTTGAGTGACATGACAATCATCATTATGTCGAAAAAAAATGGTAATAGCAACGCATCCTGTCTTTTTCTTCTTCTTCCTGGTCGCAAATGTATCAGTAATTTATTTCCGGATGAACGAATTTTTCCGGATGAACAGTAAGAAACTAGAATGAATTATTATTGTCTCATTTTGAGTGACATGACAATCAGCTGATACGTAAAATGAGTTTTTGCCAGTAAAATCTAATCATTGGTTTTCCATAAAAAATACATTACCGAATCAATATATTTTTTTTTTAAATAAATTAATTTATGTCATTCGCCACCTATTAGTATATATTCTTTTTGTTTCAAAACACATTCAAACATTTTAAATACTATAAAAGAAAATGTTTACTGAAGCGTTTTACTGATCGCTATAACTGACGCCTTAATCACCAGGATAAACGTAGCTGTGTGCACTCTGATGTCCCTGAATGCAGAAATAAAACAAAATTCCTTTTTACACTGGAAACGTTTGAGATGATTTTATCTAGCTGCACATAGAATTTACTGTAAGACATCATATTCAAGGAAAGAAAATCACCTTTAATTTAACATCCATAAGAGGTTAGAAAATGCATAAAATGAAAGCAGGTCAGTCAGGGCTATTATATGAAGTCATGTCGATGCCAGGGCTATTCCTTGCTGTCCAAAGAAATTGCTTTTTTACTTCTTCGTCATCATCTGATCTTTTTCTATTTCGTAAAGCGTTTTCTCAAAAAGGAACTATAAAAGTAGAAGGAAAAGTTTAAAAAACTAAATATTATAAAGCACAACGATGATGAAGAGATGGAATTACGATTTGAAGGCGAAGACATGAATGATAATGTAAGTCCTCAGTCCTCACCCTTGTTTTGTCACAGCAACGCATAAAAGTCCGAAGGTTTTTCTTTGCATGCACCTTTACCTATATAATATAAGAATGACTTTTCAACCTTCAGTTTTATCAGATTCTGAGACTGAAGTGGCTCTGATGGCTGGGTGTTTTTGATGAAAGAAGCTCAGAGGTTATGAGTACTTCCAATGATATCAAGTTTTCTAACAGACAAGACTATGTTTCGTTGGCAAAAAGGAGTTCATAAAGTATAAAAAGAAAATGTTGTGTATAATCGTATTTGTCTTAAAATGTTCGTGTAGATGAAGATTGTATTGATGATTCGATAATGACCCATTAAAAGTAGAAAAGAAGTATTTTTGTATTCTCAAGGGTTAAGATTATTATCAATGTATACATATGTAAATCATTGTATACTTTAGCACTTAAAAGAAGTCTTCTCCGATCCGTATATTGTTAAATAAAATAAAAGGTGTATACCTAAACAAGGCCGTAGCCAGGGGGAAATCACAGGGGTTTGAACCGCCCAAATTTTTTTATAAATGCATCTTTAAATCATACTTTTTCGCATCAGTATGAAATTTGTACTCAAAGTTCCAACATAATTGTCGATGAATTTAGTAAGGTAACTCTGACAGTTTTTAAATACAACCCCAAACGACACATAGCCCCAGACTGCCATGTAACTTTTGCTTCGATTCCACATGATGTATATCTAAACAACTCAAGGAAATTAAGTATACCTAGATAGGTATAAATAACAAGTGTGGTTTAGGATATTTATATTTCCCTTATAAATAAACAAATGGTGTCCTTGTGTGTGTTAGTTTTCAACTTCGTTATCCCACTTCAATTAGTTGCAACATTTTACCCGGTTCATTCATTCAAAATAAAAAGTCATTCACAAACATAAGCAGAATGAAATTATACTCTGTTCAACATAAATCGGCGGAACAGGGAAGATAGGGTTTGTCTCTCATTCGCGCTCTTGTTTTCCGAAAGGGCGCCTTATACCTTATAAAAAACTAACAAAAACAAACGTTTGATTAATATACACAGTTTAAAATTAAATAACAAATATAACAAAAATATACTTTAATTCATCTTAAGTTAACTCATTGAATACTAGCCCTTACCGGCGGCTTCGCTCGCGTTTCAGATGATCAAGAAGTAGACTGTAGCTTGAGGAGTCGTCTATCATAATCTAGCTTCTTCTTCTTTTATAGCTTTATAATTCCATACCTACATTAAACCGTGATAAAAAGAAACCTATGTGCTATTCCAGACTATAATCTATCTCTGTGCTAAATTTCATTGAGATCCGTTCAGCCATTTTGGTGTGATTTCAAAAATTAAAACAAATCTATCCCACGTTATAAAAAGTAGCCAATATGCTGTTCCAGACTATAATCTATTTCTGTACTAAATTTCATTCAGATCCGTTAAGCCATTCTGGTGTGATTTCAAAAATTAAAAAAATCTATCCCACGGGAATCATACATTTTACCGGGATAAAAAGTAGCCAATATGATATTCCAAACTATAATCTATCTCTGTGCTAAATTTCATTCAGATCCGTTCAGCCATTCTGGTGTGATTTCAAAAATTAAAACAAATCTATCCCACGGGAACCATACATTTTACCGGGATAAAAAGTAGCCAATATGCAATTCCAGACTATAATCTATCTCTGTGCTAAATTTCATTCAGATGAGTTCAGCCATTCTGGTGTAATTTCAAAAATTAAAACAAATCTATCCCACGGGAATCATACATTTTACAGGGATAGAAAGTAGCCAATATGCTATTCCAGACTATAATCTATCTCTGTACTAAATTTCATTCAGATGAGTTCAGCCATTCTGGTGTGATTTCAAAAACTAAAACAAATCTATCCCACATGCTATTCCAAACTATAATCTATCTCTGTTCTAAATTTCATTCAGATGAGTTCAGCCATTCTGGTGTGATTTCAAAAATTAAAACAAGTCTATCCCACGGGAACCATATATTTTACCGAGATAAAAAGTAGCCAATATGCAATTCCAGACTATAATCTATCTCTGTGCTAAATTTCATTCAGATGAGTTCAGCCATTCTGGTGTAATTTCAAAAATTAAAACAAATCTATCGCACGGGAATCATACATTTTACAGGGATAGAAAGTAGCCAATATGCTATTCCAGACTATAATCTATCTCTGTGCTAAATTTCATTCAGATCCGTTCAGCCATTCTGGTGTGATTTCAAAAATTAAAACAAATCTATCCCACGGGAACCATACATTTTACCGGGATAAAAAGTAAGCCAATATCCTATTCCAGACTATAACCTATCTCTGTGCTAAATTACATTCAGATGAGTTCAGCCATTATTGTGTAATTTCAAAAACTAAAACAAATCTATCCCACGGGAACCATAAATTTTACCGGGATAAAAAGTAGCCAATATGCTATTCCAGACTATAATCTATCTCTGTGCTAAATTTCATTCAGATCCGTTCATCCATTCTGGTGTAATTTCAAAAATTAAAACAAATCTATCCCACGGGAACCATACATTTTACCGGGATAAAAAATAGCCTATCTGCTATTCCAGACTATAAGCTATTTCTGTGCCAAATTGTATTCAGATCCGTTTAGCCGTTCTGGTGTAGTTAGCAACAAACATCCAAACATCCAAACATCGTAACTTTCATATTTATAATATTAGTAGGATATATACATACGAGTATAAGTAGGATCAATAATATCACAATACATACTTTATTTATTAGTTAGTTACATACTAAGTTGTTCCGTCAACAATTTAAATTTTTTTTTGCACTTAAGTCTTTTGATGGAAGCTATTGCAAAACACAAAAAATACACGACTTAAAAATATAAATAACTTGAAACTAAAATCCAGTCCTTAAAATGTCACCCGTCTTAAAAACACAAATTGCACAAAACTCAAAAAAAAATACACATACTTCACATAAAAACACTGAACTTCACATTAACATTCCAATCAAAATTAAGAAAAACACAGGAAATACCAAAAAACTGACCACGCGCTACGAAAACCTACCCAAATAAACTTTTTCCTTAAAGAAAAGATCTTAAATTTTTTTACTGCATTTTAACGAATTTTCCACAAATTAAAATAACAAAGTGCACGACTGGGTCGTACGAACTTGCTCTAATGTGTTAAAATGGTCTTGGGTGCTTGAGATTTTGGGAAAAAAGCGTTGAAAAAATTATATGAAATTTTATAAATCACTTAAAAATCAATACCTAAAACGTTTTTTGGAGAAAATGAAGTAAGCCATCAGGTTCCTTTTACGTTTTTGAATTTTTACAAAAAAAAATTTTTCAAAATCGTTGGACCAGTTTTTTCAAAAAACAGTTTTTTTTTTGAAAAACTTTTCGAAAATATATTCCAATTTTTTTTTTTGAGTATGCTTACTTCTAGCACTTTGTAGTTCTTATCAGAAAAATAAAATTTAAAAAATATAGATTAAACCGTTTTTGGAAAAAACTAAAATTAAAAAAAAAAATTGAAACTCTTTTAAAAAACTCAAAAAAACTTTTTTGAAAAATTTATGATTTCGTATTATTTCTTTTACATTTAAAATTCTACATTAAAAATTTCATCGAAATCCAGCAACTGGCTTACGAGAAAATCGGATTTCAAAAAACCGGTCCTATGGGAGGTACCGTTATAAGACTTTTCCTGAAAAATATATTCCAACCAAAACAAAAAGTTTGCACAGAAAATACAATTCAGAAAATTTTATCAAAATCGTAGGAGCCGTTTTTGGGAAAAATTAATTTTTCACAAAAAATCTAATGGCAGGTACCGTTAGTTTTGGAGTTAGAATGCTAATTCCCAAAACCCCTCTGTAGGACGTCACAATAATACTATGTTCCAAGTTTGAAGCAAATCGGCCCAGCAGTTTATGCTGTAGGTATAACTATACAGAACAGACAGACATACGGACAGACAGGCAGACAGAATTGTCGGACCCAGTTTTTTCGACTTCTCTATCATCGTAATGTTATGTTTGAGTGTTAGAATTTTTTTTTTACGAACGCATAACTTGCCTTATAGTACCTATAAAATCAAGTAGCAAGTAAAAATGCTTGAGATGAAAACAACATATACGCACTAAACGCAGCACTGCATGCAGAGCCGAACCTAAAACAGATGTGCATACTTTTGAAATTGTAAAATGCCTAGTTCTGTCAAATCGAAGGGAGAATGTAGTGTCTGTCTGCACGCAAATTTAAAAGATTTTTTTGCTTTACTCGTGTGGTTAACTAGTCCTCGTTCAAAATACACGGGAGAGCGTTTATAAAAACTTAAACAAAATGTAATTCACATGATTTTAAGCTTTTATACTACGTTTTCCTTAGGGCCGAAATAAGGTAATTAGGAAATTTGCTAAAAATGTTTTGGTTGAACACCAAGCTATCTTTTGTTTCTTTCTTTTTTACAACCTCTTCATTCTTTCTTCTTATTTTGTTTTGTTTACTTTCGCCGTTGCCTTGGATTTGCTTTCAATTTTACATTTTAGAAAATATCTGTTCAATTGTTTTCAATTAACTTATACATTATGTATATATAATCATTTATACACTACCTACAATAGCAATTTAAGCATTTAATTTTAACATTATAGTTTTTATTTAATAGAAATTATCAAATCATGAATTTTTACGTGCTTTAATCAACATTGTTTCTCTACTAAGAATCAAGTCATTATATAATGTTGTAAGGCATATCAATAGAAAGCGTTAGGGGAGTTAGACAAGAAAAAAAATGTCTGGCAGTTTTTTGGTGTGACGAACATGGGGTAAATTCGACACAAAAGTGTGACAAAAATGAAATAAGCCAAGTCACATATATAATATTGTAACTCATTTCAATAGAAAGCCTTTGATTAGTTAGACAAAAAAAAGTTTGTCTGGCAGCTTTTTGGTGTGACGAACATGGGGTAAATTTGACACAAAGTATGACAAAATTTCAAAAATTAACTTATTTGGGTACTTTTGTAACAGAACGAACAAATTGTGTTAAGACAAGAAAAAAATCTTGAGGGATGGGGGGTCTATCTCCCTCCGTTTAGACGGGAGGGGCAAATTTCTGGAAAAAATTACTTATATTCGAAAAAAAATATTAAAAAATAACCACACCTCCTACAATGCCATAATACACCTTTTTGTAAAGCCAAAAATCTTTTCTTCAATTGCGTTTTTAAATAAAGTTTTTTTAGTGAACCGTTTTAGAAAAATGAATTTTCAAACTAAAAACTTTGAACAAAAATATTTCAAACTAATTTTTTTCAAAATTATACGTCATTAAATATGTATTATTTTTTTTTACCAAAATTGTATGCTCTTATAAGTTCTTAGCAAAACACTGAAAACCGTATGGCTCTTGGACTTTTTGTTGCTAAGCTATTCAAAAATAAAACGGAGGGGGATAGACCCCCCATCCTTCAAGATTTTTTCTTGTCTTAACACAATTTATTCGTTCTGTTAGAAAAGTACCCAAATAAGTGAATTGTTGAAATTTTTTCATACTTTGTGTCGAATTTACCCCATGTTCGTCACACCAAAAAGCTGCCAGACAAACTTTTTTTGTCTAACTAATCAAATGCTTTCTATTGAAATGAGTTACAACATTATATATGTGACTTGACTTATTTCATTTTTGTCACACTTTTGTGTCGAATTTACCCCATGTTCGTCACACCAAAAAACTGCCAGACAATTTTTTTCTTGTCTAACTCCCCTAACGCTTTCTATTGATATGCCTTACAACATTATATAAATGACTTGATTCATTGTGTCGTTGGCTCTTAAGGCCCCGACCCATACAATCCGTTGCGTCCGTGCGTCCGGCAAATCAACTGACAGCTCGATTAAATACACGTGTTCTTACGAGAAGTGGTCCATAGACAACGCATGCGGCAACGCAACGGGCAGAAGTAGCCGAACTTTTAACTTTTTCTCTTCCGGCAATACGTTGACAGCTGGTTGACAGCAATTTTTTTCGATTTGAAGTGGTTTCGTTTTGGCATTAAAGAAGAGAAATATATTTCTTCTTCTAAGGGTTTTGGTTACAGTTGTTATTATGTAAAGCATAATTTTTTATAGCATGTTCGAAGAAAAAAGAGGCAAAAATGGAACGTCAACGCATTCATTGGGTCACCCCCAATCCGGCGATCCGGCAAACGTCAACGGATGCGTTGCCGCAACGGACCAACGGATTCTATGGGTCGGGGCCTTTAGACTATTGTATTAAGTTTTCTAGCTTGAGCCAAACTCAACTCAAAAATTCAATTGTGTCGACTTTAGCAAACCTTGTTTATTGTGTGCGAATAAACGCCGCTCATCTGTTTTCGGCAAAACTGTCAAAATAAGTAATGCCAGATACTAATTATTTTATTTTTTTTCGTTTGTTGTTGTGGCTGCAATGAAACTAGGCAGCCTTTTAAGGAATAGAGACAAGAGACATCGTGCAGCGCAGTGCTGCGTTCATACCCTGGAAAGTGACAGCTCCCATAAGAACCCCTTCAAGCAAAAATCACTGACTTCAGAATTCTCGGTTCATTTCTGGCTCACCTGAGTCTGCGTTTAACGAGGCCTCTCACGAAATTGCATGCATGGCATACAAAATTAAGAAAGAGATTCGAGAATCGAGTATTTTTTTTTTTCTTTTTTAATAGATTGAGAGAAGGAGTGAGAGAGAGGGAAAGATAGAGGGAGGGAGAGATCAGGAATCTTTTATTTATATGCATAGATATGTTTACTTTTTGGTTTGCATTGGAGAATGAAGACGACAGTACAAAGAAAAAATTGGAAAAAATAATTCGGGCAGTTAAAAAGTGTTTTTGTGGAAAATAAAATAAATAAAAATACGAGTACATAGTTTAAATGAAACGATTGCCCATTGTTATTTTTATAAGTTAATTTTTGTTATTTTTATAAGTTGTGATCATCAATTTTGTGGAATAAAGAATAAAAATAAAAGAATATGGCAACAAATTTTATTTATATTTTGTTTTGGACGACCGAAGTTGTTTTCGATACTCCAACACGTTTTTTTGTTTTCAAGTTTGTTTTGGGTGCAATTTCGCTGAGCGGGACGAGCTCTCTCTCTCTCTCTCTCTCTCTCTCTCTCTCTCTCTCTCTCTCTCTCTCTCTCACAAGTGAGTCCATATGAATTCTAATTTACATACTAAATGGAGCCGAAAAACGTCATTTTACGGCTCCGTATTTGGATCCGTATGCGGAGTCTAGTATGTGAATTTGACTCCGCGCGTGGATCGAATTCGGATCCATTTGCTTGAAGGGACCTGTGTTATTTATTTTCTCTGCATGGGAAAAGGCTGCACATCCGTTTTGACCATAAGAACTTCTTTTTAAAGCTCTTAACTCAAACCAAAAGCTCATCAACAGCCCAAGGAAAATAAGTTGAACGCGTTACCAAAAGGACACCGGCAAATCTGTCTGAATCTGAATGCACATCAATTTAATAGGGGTTGAATTTTGAAACAGCCAATCAGTGCACACTCAGATGTGCTCTGAATAGGACGCGTAGGATTTACGTCAGATGCAATAAGAAATTCAGTGGTGGGTAAACAATTTGTATGGGGGTTTCATTCAATTAAGTGTGGTGCAAAAACATGGCTCGCTACTGATTTTAAAAAAGCTTCCTCATAAGACGCGTACTTATGTTCGCTAGAAGTAGTAAGTATGTAAGTAAGTAAGTATATACTAGACACATAAAAACAAAAAAATTTGATGTATTATTGCCAATACCACATTGTAATTATGTATTGCGTGCCGAAAAAGAAACATCTCCTTTTCACTTTGCTTATATTTTAATATTTTTTGAAAGCTTGAACATTAAAAGCAATGAATGCGAAGGGGGGTCGGTCGATAATATTTTAACAAAATAATTTTCAAAATCAACAATTCAGTTTTCTTTCTGACAAGTACACACTGATTGGTGTATAGAATGTGTATGGAAAACAAACTGGTTGACAATTGAGAACAGTCAACAAATATTTGTGAAATTCGTTGGTCTTTTATACAAGAAATTGGTGTTCAATTTCCATTCAACTATTCATTCAATTCGGGTTGGGTTCGGGAGCCCGTTTTTCAGGATCCTGTTTTTTAAAATCCTGTCTTTAAAATCCCGTTTTTTTAAATACTGTTTTTAAAAATCCCGTTTTTATAAAATCCCGCTTTTAAAATCCTGTTTTTTACCATCCCGTTTATTAAATTCCCGTTTTTATAAGCCCGCTTTGGTGTTGATTCCAAAAGCGGGATTGAATTTATTTAACAGCCCAATGCTGATGATGATGAGGTGACATAATGTTCATGGGCGTTATGTCGTATGAAAGGAGACAAAAAGAAAACAAAAAACAAATATTTGGAGAAGTTTTTTTTATTGATTTTGTAACTTAACAAATAAAAAAATAAAGAACATAGAACATAACAAAAATGAGGTTTCAAGATTTTAGATATTTTTTCGAAATATTAAGATTAAAGTTTTATGTTGTGAGCTATACGGCGCAAAAAATCTGTTCTAGTCATTGATTTTCTATCTTTAATTATTTTAGAAATTGCTCTAGATTTCAAAACATTAATTTTTTTGAAAAGCTTTTCAGCTCCATTTTTAATTTTTTCAATTTCTGTTTTAACAACTATGTTTTCTTTAGCTAAATTTTCAATAAGTTTGTATTTATCAAAATACGAAACGGGCTTAGCGGGATTAAACGGGATTTTAAAAAGCGGGCTCACGAGAAACGGGATTCTGTTTAAACAGGATTATTAAAAGCGGGATTTTAAAAAAGCGGTACTTTAGAATCGGGATTTTAATTTTTTTTTTGCGGGATTATAAAAAACGGGATTTTAAAAAACGGGCTTCCGAACCGCTCCCATTCAATTCCATAACGGCTTACTACTGCACCACTTTCACCCAACAGGAGGAATATTGGTATACCTATCGCTACATGTAAACTCATGCTAAAACACGATGCCATGAACAAAACAAATCTAAGGTGGTCAAAATTTACCACTTGTCAGGCGACAAATCAGAAAACTAGATCCAAAACGTTCCAAATGTTTGTTATCTCTTGGTAGATCTCACCTTAGCTCCTTAATCGGTATCATAACTGGACTCTGTCTTAAAAGCAGACATGCTATTAGACTCGGTGCCTTCTCGAACGACTTCTGCAGAAGTTGCATGGACGAGGAAGAAGAAGAGACTATAACTCATCTTCTTTGTGCATGCCCTGCTCTCTCACAAAGATGAAAATTACATTTGGGAGAATTCTTCTTCAACGATATTAATGATCTAACTCAGACAGACATACACGGCAGCGATACCACTTTACTTCAATTGAAGTAGATCTGCTTCCTTTTATCAAAAAAAAATTAAAATCTCCTTCCTACTTCGCACCATCACCAAAATACTGAAATCTGCTACATTTTAAAAATCTCTGTTTCAACCTACTTCAATTTTAGAAAAAAAAAGAAAAATCTACTGCCTTTTCTACTTCACTTGCATACAATATAGAAATGTACCTATGTTTTTTTTTGTTTTTTTTTTTTTTTTGTTAAACTATATTAAAAAGTGTTATGAAACAATATAATTATATTGAAACAAACATGTAAACATTATACAGGGTGATTCACCAGCGTTGTGCCAAAAAGCTTGAGCGTGTAGGTTGAGTTAAGACAAGTAAAAAATCGTATAGGAGGGGGAGGTCTATTTCCCTCCGTTTAGCCGGGAGGGGCAATTTTCTGAAAAATTGACTTATTTTGTAAAAAAATTATTAAAAATCAACGGCTTCGTTTGCAACACCGTGTTATACCTTTCTGGAAAGCCAAAGACTTCTTCTTTCATTTCGTTTTTGAATTAAATTGTTTTAACGAATAGTTTAAAAAAAATTAATTTTCAAACTCAAAATTTTGAAAAAAAATTTGAAAAAATAATTTTAAAACTAATTTTTTTTAAAATTTTACGTAATTAAGTGTAAGTTTTGTTCTCAGAATTCATTGCTCCGATTAATCTTTAATCCAACACTGAAAACCGTATGGCTTTACGACTTTTTGTTGCCAAGGTATTCAAAAATAACCGAACCTACTTCTTCACAAAAACAAGAAAACCTAGCCTTACGGGATGGCACAAGTGATTATTTAGCCAATTTTTTCGTGTTTTTGTGAAGAAGTAGGTTCGGTTATTTTTGAATACCTTGGCAACAAAAAGTCGTAAAGCCATACGGTTTTCAGTGTTGGATTAAAGATTAATCGGAGCAATGAATTCTGAGAACAAAAATTGCACTTAATTACGTAAAATTTTGAAAAAAAATAGTTTTAAAATTATTTTTTCAAATTTTGTTTCAAAACTTTGAGTTTGAAAATTAATTTTTTTTAAACTATTCGTTAAAACAATTTAATTCAAAAATGAAATGAAAGAAGAAGTCTTTGGCTTTCCAGAAAGGTATAACACGGTGTTGCAAACGAAGCCGTTGATTTTTAATAATTTTTTTACAAAATAAGTCAATTTTTCAGAAAATTGCCCCTCCCGGCTAAACGGAGGGAAATAGACCTCCCCCTCCCATACGATTTTTTACTTGTCTTAACTCAACCTACACGCTCAAGCTTTTTGGCACAACGCTGGTGAATCACCCTGTATAAATATGAGTTCTGTTTAGTTTTGTTTTGTTAGATCGAATTGTAGTTAATTAAAAAAATTAATAATATAAATAAAGGGTTGACTAAATCCAATTTTGTTTAATGCAATAAAATGGACAAAATTAAACCGTATAGCGCACGCATTCTGCCACTCCAATTTTGTATGGCCTTGTTGGTGGTTTCGGGTTGTAGCTCGAGGATTGCTGATATTGGCCTTAAGTGCTTGAATCGTTTCGGGATTGTTGGCATAACATCGGTCCTTCACGGTTTCCCACAAAAAAGTCCAAGGGGACAAATCGCAGCTCCGAGGCAGCCAATTGACATCGCCAAAGATGGCTGATAACACGATTTGGGAATTTGGCGAGCAAAAGATCGATTGTGGAATCGGCTTTGTGGCATGGCGTGCCACAGTAGAAAAAAGCCATGTTTACGACTTTGAAACGCCCACCGTCGACCGAAACGTTGTTCCCTGTCCCATTTTCGAAGAAAACAATGTGCTTGTTTCTCGAGTAATTTTTTTTGTTAACGTAGCCGCCGAGGTGAAAAAGCTTTAGTCAGAAAAAAATGATTTTTCGCCCAAAATCGTTGTCCAATTCAGGCTGTTCTAAGCTACAAATTCTGAAATGGTAACGAAGTGGATGATCATCAATTGCTAAGTCAATTCGACCTTGTTAGCGAGTTTGCGCAGAATCCGGCTAGTGCGTGAAAGGTAAGGCTGTTTAGATCGGTGGAGAGTTGATGGTCAAAAATTGAGTTGCACACTCTAGGCTACAACAGCCACATCGTCGTATGTGCGCTCTTTACGACGATGACAATGAGTGTTGCCCACAAGCATACCAGTCTCGCTTTAACTTTGCAAAGCGTCTTAAGGCCAATTTTTTTTAAGACATAAGGGTAAATGTAATATTTTGTTTTTTTGCCAAAATTAATAATTAATAAATACTATTAAAAAATTACCCTGCACCCATTCGAACTTTTAATTACCTACTTCCTTTCTTTAAACCTTCACAAAATTCAAAGCTGTAAATTAAATCAGCCGCACTTCCCATTTTACCACGCTTTATACTAGACTTGTTATTCACTAATGAGAAAAAGAATGCGTGTAATAAGCATTTTTTAAATATATGTGTGCATATATCATATCGTTTTTCTTACTTTTTCTTAGAAGTTTTTAGAATAATTTTAATTTATTTTAACTTGCAAACTAACTTGGTAAGGAGAAAACATTTCAAAGTGACATAAGACGAAATTGGCCTTACGACGCTTTGCAAAGTGACATAAGGCCAATTCTTAAAAGTTGGCCTTATGTCACCTGCCCTTAAGTCACGGCACGACATACACTGTCTCCATCGCTTTATTAAAAGTTCCAATTGGTTTTAAATTAGTGAGGTAGTGCTTTACTTTTATATGTGGAATCACAATGGACCTAGTATCTGGTCTAAGTGTGTCAGTCGTTGACTGACAGCCACCTTAACCTAACCTAACCTAACCATAACGGCCTTGGACAATTGAGCTCCAATCACTTCACACCTCGCTTTAGCATATCTCCATATCAGCATTATTAGTTATTGCCTAAACGTTCGCTTTAAGGCTTCAATTATCTAAGCTCGCACTGTCAGGCATTTTAATTTTCTCTGTACTTATTCGAAACTATACAAATCTAATTCTTCATCAAATCGCTCCCAGCAATTACAAAGATCACCATTAAATCAATGTCTTTCTATTTTCTAAAATGAAGTAAGTTTTGTTTTTGGGAAACCATCTTTTACGAGAAGAGGATTTTTATAAGAAACATAAAAAGTGCATTTGATGAAATTAATTTTCTCCTGGATCAAACGATAGAATTTGGATGTTGATTATCTTAGAATTTGTGTATACTATTTAAAGAAATTTTGAACTCCCTTCCAGTATAATAAGGAAAATACCACTTTTTCAAACGAATTCCCTGCTTCTGTAGTCTCTTTCTGGAAGAAACTAATATCAAATACACAACTGGCTTGCACGAACATTCTCTATGGGTGCAAAAGCAGGAAAATACGAATTTTTTCTTTTGACAACAACTACAGTTCCAAGTTGTATTAATTGAACACGCAGTTTAAAAAAGAGTTCTATTTGACAGCATTTAATTATTGTTTAAATATATGTATTTAAATGTGGGTCACCCATATCATACTCAATATTTCAATTGAATAATTGAATTAAATTGTGTATGATATGGTCAAAGCCCGGTGACAAGTAAGTGAGTTTCCATCTGACCCTAGCATTTTTGATTGCATTTTATGATAATATTTCTATATTTGTACATATTAATTTTATTATTGAATAGCTTATCTTGGTATGGCTAGAGCCATACAGTTTTTAGTGGTGGACTTAAAAAAAAATAAGAGCATTGAGTTTCGATAACAATTCGGGACTCTTGGTCCGGAAATGCACAATTTGGGAAATATTAACAAATAAAATAAAAATAAAAATGAATTGAAATTTTTTTTAATTTTAAGTATTTATTATTTAAAAGAATGAACTTAATTTACAACATTTTTTTAATTATTGAAAAGCGACGCGTTTCGGACGTTCGTCCATCTTCGGGCTTCGGCGATTACTGGTGTTGGTCTTGGTGATGTTGAAGAAAGAGGTGAAAGTTGTGTGAAAGTGATGAATGTAAATTTTTTGCGAAGTTTGGTGTTTATGTGTTCAGTTAGAATTTTTATTATTAATTTTGATTAGTCTGTTTGTCTTTATTTATCTTGTGTGTTTTACTAAATGGTTTATAGCTGTGTTGTATAATGTATTGTTTTTGATTGTAAGTTTGTCGTTTAATATCTTGTCTTGTTCTGTCTTACAAGCTTTATAAATTTCAAATTCCTCCAGTGCGTCCAAGGTTGTCCCTTTTCTGCATATGTGCAATGGGTTGCAATTTGTTTTGAAATCTATATAGCTGTGATTTTCATCCATTAAGTGTTGTGCGTAATTTGATTTAGTGTTTTGGTTTATGTTCTTTAAATCTGTCGTAAAAGTTTCTGCCGGTCTGTCCAATGTAAAACTTATCACAATCGCTGCAATTAATTTTGTAAACTCCCGAACATTGTTCGATAGATTTGGGGTTACTTGTTCTTAAATGGTTCTGAATGTTATTGTGGGTTTTGTATGTGACTGTTATATTATGTTTATTTAATTCATATTTAGTAATTTGTGGTAATAAGTTTGTATATTCTATGGATATGTATTTGTTATTGTTATCTTGTGTATTGTGATTATTATTTCTTTGTATTTTCTTTTTCTTTTCGATTATTAATTTCTCTATTGTTTGTGTTGTGTATCCGTTTGCAAGGGCTATTTGTTTTATTATTTCGGTTTCTTTGTTGTATTCTTCCTTGCTCATAGGTATGTTGAAGAGTCTGTTTATAAAGGCATTAAAAGATGACATTTTTTGTGAATATGGATGGTGGGAGTTTTTATGGATGGTTATATCAGTTATTGTAGGTTTCCTGTATATCTTGTAATTAAGTTTGTTATTAACTTTAGTAATAGTAAGATCTAAGAAGTTTATTGCATCATTTTGTTCTGTTTCTGCAGTGAATTTTATGTTGCTATTTATGTTGTTTATGTATTTATTCAATATGTCTATTTGTCTGTATGTGCCGTCGAATATGATGAATGTGTCATCAACATATCTGGCGTAAAAAAGAATTTTTGTATGTAAAGGATTATGTTTGGATAAAATATGTGTTTTCATAGTAGTTTAGGTATATGTCGGCGAGAAGTCCGCTTAATGGAGATCCCATGGCTAGTCCTTCTTCTTGTGTGTAATATTCATTGTTAAATGTGAAATAGTTTTGTTTAAGTGTGGTTTCTAGTAAAAGTATTAACTCATCTATTTGTTTATTGTTGATTTTGGTTGTGTTGGTTAAATTTTCTTTTAATATTTTGAGTGTTTCTTTTATAGGTATGTTGGTGTACATGTTAGTTACATCTAGTGATATTAATTTGTATTGTGGTAAAATGTTTAGGTCTTTCGTTTTATTTATTAGGTCAGTGTAGTTTTTTAAGCTTTTATTATTATTTATAGTGATATTGTTTTTGATTATTTTTTGCAATTCTTTAGCGACTTTATAGCAGGGTGCTGTAGTGTAATTGATTAAAGGTCTAATTGGTGTTCCGGTCTTATGTATTTTTGGTAGTCCTGTGAATTTCGGTGCTTGTGCATTAGGTTGTTTAAGTTTAAGTTTAGTTATGTTTGTGAAGAGATGATTGCATTTATTGATGTTTTGGTTTATTACTTTTACATACGTTTTGGTTGGGTCGTTTTCAATTTGTTTTAAGTTGTTATTTTGTATGAATGATAATGGTTTTATCTATGTATTCTTGGTTGTCCATGATGACTATTGTGTTTCCTTTGTCAGCTTTAGTTATTATTGCGTTGTTATCTTTAAGTTTTTGTTTAATGTTTTTTATGTTGATCAAGTCTTTTTTATATTTTTGTTGCAGTTTCTTGTGAGGTTTGTTATATTTAATTATATGTTTAAGTTTTTTGTTGATGATAGTTCGAGCTTCGTTTTGAATTTCTTGGGTGGGTAGAGTTTTAATGGCTGCTTCTGCGTTTATTACTTCTTTGTTTATATTATTGGAATTAATGTTAGGTAAGTTGTATTTTAGGGGGCGGGGACATAACTCCCTGAGACATAAATCCATTATGGAATTATGTCCCACTCGGGTGGGATATAATTCCATAAATCGATTATGGACTTATTTCCCAACTTAATGGGACATAACTTCATAGTTTTCCCTTGAAAAGTGGAACATAAGTCCATATTTTTTTTTTCCAATAAAACTAAAAATTGATAAAAAAAGGAAAGAAAAACACATAATTGTTAAGCAAATTGATAACATTTTATTGTAAACAAAACACTTAATTCATAGTTGAAAACAATCAAAAAAAAAATTACTAATAAACGTAATTGACAATTATGGAATATCGAAATATGATAGTGCAAAACCGTTTTACAAAAACACGGTATTGGAAAACACTTTCAGTTACACCATATTCCAAGCACCAAAAATATTGAACCTCCTTGAATCTCTGCCACAGTCAGAACGACATTATTTAATGGATGCAACTTTCAGTGTTGTCCCAACTTGTGGATGTAGGCAGTTGCTAATTATTTACATTGCCTATTCAGAACATGTAAGTACAAAAATTAATGTACAGAATTCGAGATGAAAGAAAAAAAATTAAAAATAAAAGAAAACAAATTGCAAATTCACTTGGATTTTAAACTTAGTTTTTTTTTTATTCTCGAAAAACTAAGCAAGGAATAGATGAATTATTAAAAAAAAACTTGGTCTTTCGAAAAACCAATTTTTTTTTCTAATTTTTAGTTTTTCGAGAGACCAAGAAAATGAAAATAAAAATTCGCGCGAATTTTTTTTCTTTCATCTTCAATTGTTTCACTATTCATTTCACCTTTATTTTGACGCGTACGATTTCAATGATACCGCGTGTTGCATTGAATTTAACAAGTGGTTACAGTTTTAAAGTACAGTACTTTCTTTCTAAATACAAAATATGAAGTGGGACATAAATCCAGAACTTTTTTTCATGGACTATGTCCCATTAAGGTGGGACAGAAGTCCATAATCGATTTGTGGAGTTATGTCCCACCCGAGTGGGACATAAGTCCATTATGGACTAATATCCCAGGGAGTTATGTCCCTGCCCCGTATTTTAGTCCTTTGTTAAGTGTTTCTGTTTCGTTATTGGTGAATTGTATGTTTGTGTTGTTGACTAATCTTGGGTAAAACTTGTGTTTGTTAGTGATTGTATTGTGTGTTGTGTTCGTGTTGAGTTTTTGTATTTTATAATAATGTTTTAATGCTATTTGTTTGGCTATTTCATTGTTTTGTTCGATGAGTTTTTGTATATATAATTCAGCACTGATATAATGTAATTTATTGAAAATTTGTAGATGAAGTTTATATAATTTGTTATTTATTGTTGTTTTCTTGGAGTAAAGATGTTTAATTTCTTCCTTTATGCGAATGATTTGTGCTATTTTTTGTGTTTTTTGTGCGGCTGTGGATTTAACATTTATTTTAATTTGTGCGTATTTTGGTATTATTTGTTTTTTGAGGCATATTTTATTGAATTTTATGTTAAGGTTGATTTTAGTAAGTTTAAGTTTATTGTTGTGGTAATCGTAGACAATTTTAGCTTGTTCAGCTGTGTTATAAATTTGGATTTGGGTTTTGTCTCCATGTTGTTATTAATTTAGGAAATAGTAACAAATAAAATAAATATAAAAGTGAATTGAATTTTTTTTTAATTTTAAGTATTTATTATTTAAAAGAATGAACTTAATTTACAAAAGAAAAAGAAAATACAAAGAAATAATAATCACAATACACAAGATAACAATAACAAATACATATCCATAGAATATACAAACTTGTTACCACAAATTACTAAATATGAACTAAATAAACATAATATAACAGTCACATACAAAACCCACAATAATATTCAGAACCATTTAAGAACAAGTAACCCCAAATCTATCGAACAATGTTCGGGACAGACCGGCAGAAACTTTTACGACAGATTTAAAGAACATAAACCAAAACAAAACACTAAATCAAATTACGCACAACACTTAATGGATGAAAATCACAGCTATATAGATTTCAAAACAAATTGCAAACCATTGCACATATGCAGAAAAGGGACAACCTTGGACGCACTGGAGAAATTTGAAATTTATAAAGCTTGTAAGACAGAACAAGACAAGATATTAAACGACAAACTTACAATCAAAAACAATACATTATACAACACAGCTATAAACCATTTAGTAAAACACACAAGATAAATAAAGACAAACAGACTAATCAAGATTAATAATAAAAATACTAACTGAACACATAAACACCAAACTTCGCAAAAAATATACATTCATCACTTTCACACAACTTTCACCTCTTTCTTCAACATCACCAACACCAGTAATCGCCGAAGCCCGAAGATGGACGAACGTCCGAAACGCGTCGCTTTTCAATAATTAAAAAAATTAACAACAACATGGAGACAAAAACCCAAATCCAAATTTATGCACAATTTTTATTTTTCGATGACCTTGCACTGGTATGTTTGAATTTTTCTCGTGTCTCTGAAAATTGCCCCCCCCCCCCCCCCGGGCAGCGACCATGGCCGGCGGCCCGCTTGCAAGTCCCTAGCTACGACGCTGCGGCTGATAACACGTTATTGCGAATTTAGTGCGAAAAATATCGATTGTGCCATAGGCTGTGTGGCATGGCGATGGCGTGCCATCTGAAATGAATTAAAGGTCATCCGAATCCATGTCTTCAATTTCAACAAAAAACGGGGTTCTGCCTTACAATCACTAAGAAAAATTTACTTAAAAATTGTATGCTTTTTTTTCAAGAAATTCGAACAATGCCTATTTATTTTTTCTTAGCTCATCACATAAATTTCAAACATTTACAACTCTATGCACATGTAGGAGGAGGTAGTACCTACAAAATCTGTTTTGTCCAATTAGATAAGGCCAGTTTGTATAGAGTTCATCTCATTCAGACTATAATTGCATTTATTCACATAACTGTCAAAGACTGAGCAAAACATCTCTTTTTGCTGACCCATCTGGTTGCTTTTTTTTTGTTAACAAAACTATTCTACAGTCTACACAATACCAGAGTAAGTACTACGAATAAAATATTTTTGTCACAAAAAAAAAAAAAATTCTCGGTATCGGGGTGAAGCTGTGTTTATATATATAAATTGACTTATTTATCAAGTAGGTAATACTATTATTTTATTGCATTCATGTACAATTTCATATAAATGCGATTATTATTTCGCGTTTCATCTCTAGTTAAACAGAATCATAATGGCAACTGAGACGATGATGGTGAAAATTGAGCATCGCGCTGTAATTAATGTTATTGGTCACGTTAGATCAATCTCAGATTTTACTGTCAGATTGATCTTTTTCCCAGATTTTACTGTCAGATTTATTTTTCTTGTGCAAATGAAAAAAAGAAACGAGATTAATTTTTTTGTAATTGTGTGTGTGTGTCAAAATGACAATGTCACAACAAAAGTGAAATTATTTGTTTTCAAATTCCAATTCATGATGTCGGAAAATATTAATGAGGACGAATTAATTAATTATTCCGTTGTTGAAAGCTCCAGTGTTAAGCAGTTTCAAATTGGAAGGTGAAGACGATAATGATGGGTCTACTGATTCCAGCAGTGACGACGACGACGACGAGCCTTCAATGATACCACCTCTACCAGTGGCGACTAGTCAGCGAGTTCATTATTTTAACAAACTCATTGGAGATAGTAAAGTACCCACAACGACAATGACTACGATGACGACGACGACGACGACAAACAATAACATCAAGATGCGTTCCAAACGTTCAACAGATAGTTCTCAAATAATAAAACCACCTGGAGATGATCTACTGGATTCAACTGAGGCTGCTAAAAAATCAGCAGACGCAGCAGCTGAAAAAGAAAAGGAAGCATCACAGTCCCAGTGTCCAAAGCTTATTGAACAGTTGGTTTTCCCCCACATTGATCTCGTGCGAACAGGGAAGGAAAATCAAGAATAATGTCTGATTCTGACCGACGATCAAAACTACAAGATCTACGGCTATTGCAGGCGTGTTTTGCCTGAAAATTCGGATACATGTCTTCCGCTATGTTACTGTATTATAAGCGAATGTAAAGCTCTGGGACTTTATCAGAAGCTACTAAAGGAAGTTGAGTCCCGACATGGACAGACAGAGACTGAAATGAATGTGCTATTCAGTAATCTACAGAGCTGATATTCCACCCGCTGGCAAGTGCTTACACACGAAGATTCCACTTTTCTCACGTCCTGTGATCTACTCCACAAAACATATGAGTTTGGGAGCAAATTCCAAGGGTTTGAAGGAGTCGGCGACACTAGAATCTCTATCAGAGGGTTCATCAGCAACTCTCCAAGATAGTAGAAGAAGTTTAGTTCTTGCGAATGAGAGCCAAGGGAAGCCATATGACCCGTTGGTTAGTCGAAACCTAATCAGGTATCCCCGCTATGATGAAATATTTATCCGGCGACCGACTGACTTGCGCCTGGAGAATACGGAATTAAGTGAACTGCTCATCTGCCTAGGTCCTGAACTGCTAATTGATGTCTTCTCGAACCTGCTGCTTGAACGAAAGGTCATCCTACAGAGTTGTAATATTTCTCTGCTCTCAAAAGCAATTCTGGCCCGGCAGACAATGCTGTATCCATTTCAGTGGCCTTACATTATTGTGACTATTGACACTATTGCCTGTAGGCCCGCTACTTTCTGCATCTCTCACGTTAAACAAACACTACCGACAAATTAAACCTACGCCACTTCTTTCACAGCTCATGGACATTTTGATAAATCTATTCAATTCCATATATGTACTTCTTTAATGAAAATATAATAATCATAAACAATTAAAAAGAATTTTCTTTACCAAAAGAATTGAATTCTCGCAATAACAAAAACAAAACTTCACTTTATAATTAGAAAGAATTTTATTTTGCCAAAAATAATTGAGCTCTCGCAATGCCAAGAACAAAACTTCACTTTATAATTAAAATAATTCTTTTACCAAAAACAAAACTTTATTTTATAATTAAAAACAATTTTCCTTAACACCAAAAAATTTAATTTTTACAATGTCGCAATGCCAAAAACAAAACTTCAAAAACAGCTGTTCGAGAGTATTGTGATGGTATGCGTTAAATCTCGAAAAAAAATGAGATTTAACATATTGATCTCAGATCGAAAAGAAAATTGATTTCTTGACCAACAGGAACATAAAATCTAGCTGTCAGATCGAAAAAATCGATCTAGATCGAAAAAGATTGATCTAACGTGACCAATAAAAATCGACATAAATTTCTCACTAAGCAAGGAAAAAGTCAAAAAACTATTCATGAAGAGATGGTGGCTGTTTACCAGGGTTCCGCACCTTCATTATCAACTGTGCAAAAGTTGTCAAGTGAGTTCAAGAGAGGCAGAGAGAGCATTGAAGACGACCCCCGCTCCGTAGCCCTGGCTACTGCTTGTACGGGGAAAGCATAAAAGAAGTCGAAAAACTTGTTCTTGAGGATGCCCGAAAAGTGAAAATGATGGCAGAGATCACCAAGCTTTCAACTGGTACCATTCACACCATTCTTCATGACCATCTTAACCTTTCAAAGGTCAGTGCAAGGTGGGTGCCACGAATGCTCACAGCGCCTCAGAAAAAAGTGAGAATCGCATGCTGTAGAGAGGTTTTGGAGATAAGTAGTGAGAACGCGGACGGTGTTATGGATCGAATTGTTACTGGGGACGAAACATGGGTTCACCACTATGACCCTGAAAGCAAACAAGAGTCCATGCAGTGGCATAAAAAAGGAACATACCCCCCGAATAAGTTCAAAGTCACTCCGTCTGCCGGGAAGCTCATGGCCACAGTTTTTTGGGACTCAAAGGGAATCTTGCTCATTGAGTACAAAAAAAAGGTGAAACCATCAACGCCACATCCTACGCTTCCACTTTGCATAATTTGCGGAGAAGGGTAGTCATTCCACAAACGCTAAAAAAGTTTTCCAAAGCTAAGCTCGGTATCACTAGTAAGGGAATGGACCTGCAGCTTGCCCAGTTATGGGGGGCACAAAGGCTGAAACTCAGTAAAGATGGTAATCATGGTATATTTAAACATAAAAATGTGTCCAGCCGAGTTCAAAAATACCGCCTTTTCGATGGCGCAGAGTCCGTCACTGCGCCAGCTGGAGACTTTTTCCCCACTTAATGTAAAGCTGGATGTATTTTTTGTTTTAGTTATTACCAGCTGTCCCGGCAGACGTTGTTCTGCCGTTCCGAGCAGATATCGCGGTGATATAAACGATGATAGATAGTTTATTTTAAATACGCCCGAGTGTATTATACGAAAAAAAGAATTCAATAAAATACCTGTTTATAACAGCTTGTTAAAAAAAGCATCACTCAAGCATTGAAGTACGTTAAACCTATCAAACAAAATAAGATGTTTTAAAACCGGATACAATTTTTTTTCTTTTAGCCCATTTCATCAAAAATTTTGGGTGTTCGGTTGGGAAGTTGCGGTGGTGGTTGGGAGGTTGAGGGTTGGTTATCATGCAAAATTATCGACTTCTACCATCTTCTATCATTTACCACCATTTACCATCTTCTTTCAACTAATATCTTCTACCAACTACCACCTTCTACTGCTTACTATCTTCTACCATCTTCTACCATTTTTCACCATCTACCATCTTCTACCATATACCATCTTCTACCATCTACCGCCTTCTACCATTTATTCCCATCTACCATCATTTACAATTAACCATCTTCTGCCATCTACCATCTTCTACCATCTACCATCTACCGTCTTCTAGCATCTTCTACCATTTACCATCTTCTACCATTTACCACCTTCTTCCATCAACCATCTTCTTCCATCAACCATCTTCTAGCATCTTGAATCTTCTGCCATCTAGAATCTTCTACCATTTACCATCTTCTATCATCTACCATCTCCTGCAATCTGCCATATACCATCTACCATCTACCATCTTCTA
Source organism: Platycheirus albimanus (assembly GCA_916050605.2). Lineage (NCBI taxonomy): Eukaryota > Metazoa > Arthropoda > Insecta > Diptera > Syrphidae > Platycheirus > Platycheirus albimanus. Next base: position 88,827,242 of record OU696696.1, read on the forward strand.
CCACTCACCATACGCCACCTTCTATCATCTACTATCTCCAGTCATCTTCCATCTACCATCTTCTACCGTCTACCATCTTCTACCATCTACCATGTTCCATCTTCCACCATCTACCATCTTCTACCATGTTCTCCTATCAAAAGTGTTTCTTTGGAAAGCTTTTCGAGGTAAATATTTTGGGAATATCTACATATACGTATGTACGTATGTAGTACTTCATATAAATGAAATCAATAGCGTTCACAAATTTTAAAATACTAAATGATAAAACAAAATCGACACATACACATACTTTGTTTTTGTATTTAACGTTTATTTTACTTCAAATCAAAAATCAAAAAATTAATATATGTATATAAAATTATGACTGATTTATATTTCAAATAAATGACTTTTCAGATTTACTAAGTGAGCTTTTAGTGTATTTTTTCGGACACATGACACACTCATATGTTTTCCGAAAACTGGATATCTCCGTCACCTGGTTCTAAGCTACCTCCATACCAATTTTTAGCCAAGTCGGTCCAGCCGTTCTTGAGTTATGAATGGTGTAACTAACACGACTTTCTTTTATATATGTATATAGATTTTAACTATAAGTCTACCAAATTTCAGCTTTTATGGTATCAGTTCACCCAGATATATTTTCCACATCCTAACGTGAAAAGCTGGAGCATAATCCCCCACTCGAAATTCGGCTGGATACGTTTTTATCTTTAAATACACTATAATTACCATCTTTACTAAAGTTTGAACTTTTGTGGTGTAATAGTTTTTTTTATTAATATTTAACGGGTTCAAGGTGTCAATGAGCATTGGCCTTGAGTGTTTGAAGATCAAAATGACAGGGTAAAATTGTACCAGGAAATTTTTTCCACATCCGTGTGTACGTCCGAAATTGGAATCAAGTGGAAAATGATGAGCATTCCTAGCAAGACAGCTATTACGGGAGAATTGTTTAAAGTGTGGAACGCAGCTGGCTACCTAAAATGACAATTTTTTGTAGAAGAGAAAGTAAATAAAGAAGATGTTCAAGTGATGTAAAAGTTTCAATTTTAGTCGCAGGTGTAAAAAAGTTTGAGCAGTATCTGCCCAGAGATGGGAGTTGTACTAGAGTCAAAGGCGAATTAACGATTTGTAAATTGTATGTAAATTGAAAATTTTTCAAAATTCTTAAATAAGTACATTAAATTATTTGAGCTGTAAAAGATGTACGCCATTTTATTTGTTGGATAAATTTTAATTTATTAGAATAAATTTATAAAAATCTGTGAAGCGGTTTCTAGGAAAAAAAAATTTTTTTTTGAAAAACTTTTTGAAAACATTAAAAAAAAAAATCAAAAAAGCCAGTTCGTAGGTATTCAGCAAATACATTTATTTCCTGTTTTGAAAAAAATTTAATATGCAGTTTTCAAAATATTAATTTTTTAAATCTATTTTAAAAAAATGCTTTTAAAAATACAAAAAATATTTTTTTTTAAATATTGGTATGCAGTATTAATTGAAACACCTTAACCTATGTGTGAACTTTTATTTTTAAGAAAGCAAAAAACGGTCCTATGGAAAGTACCGTTCTTAGACATTTTTTAAAACTTTTGTTCAGCCATACCTTAAAAGCTATGTACACCGATTTTTTAAAATCAAAATCATTAGAGCCATTTTCGGCCCATCCGTTTGGGCTGTAGGTTTCTATACATACCTACAGACAGACAGACAGACATACCTACAGACGGACAGAATTTTAAGACCATCTTTTTTCGTCTTCGCTATCATCGTAATGTCATATCTGATTTTTATCTCAAAATTCAATCAAAATTCGTTCTAGCCAGCATCGTTTTTTCAGATATACGGACCAATTATTCCATCAACCCATAAAGCACATCAAATAGTCAGTTTTGTAGATGTAACGGTTTCTCAACATACACTTGAGGATTATCATCACTCCAAATACAGCAGTTCGGTTTATTTACAAATCCACTCAACCAAAACTGAGCTTCATCGCTAAAAAAATTCACTTATGAAAATTGGGATCAACGGCAATACGTATTTTAAACAGAACCATGATTTTCAAAATAAATTTGCACAATTTGGAAGAGTTGTTCAGACGTGAGTCTATTCATGTTAAAATGCCAAACCAAACTAAAAATAAATCACTTGACAGCTGACAAAATGGCTTCTAAATAAAATTGTGTTGCCAACTTAAACTTCTATATCTACCTCTAAAAAACACACTCGTTACATATGTAAATCTGAGGAATATGCAAATCCGTTGATGTTAATTTTTAACAAATGATCCTGGTTTCTTCGTGTTGTAAACAATGTTCCCACTTTACTCTTTTAGCCCGATCCTTGCTTAACCAACAAAAGTTATATAGTGCCCATATCTGCTCTTAGAGTTTTAGAAAGGATTTATTCAGGCCAAAGCACAAAGCACAAGGGTGAACTGCGAATATTATTTTGCCCCAACACACTATACACATAAATGATTGTATATGTATAAGACCTAAGGAATAAGGATGCGGAGTACATATTATGTATATAAGTACATCTGCCCTTAATATGAAATTCGCTTTCTTCTCGACAGCCAACCTTTAGGTACAGAGGATACATATAGGTAAACTGAGAACACACCAGCATTTGTTCGTATATATGTATAACGAGACTTCATCTCCTATTACACCCCAACTTGGCCCACCAGTTTTCAAGTAAAGACGAATTCCGTTTTTGCTATTCAACTATTTTTTCTCAGAAACATTTTTTTGTCATCACCTTTAACCTTTTTTATTTGCATACATAGGGTTATATCTACCAAAAAACAGATATATAACAGTGTATGTTGAGGACATTACAATTATTTGAATCCAGTTTGAAGAGTAAGCATACGTTTTTTTTTTTAATAGAAATAACACACACACGCACAAAATAATAACCGTTATATTTGTTCGCATCCGAAAGTATACTTGCACCTTGCACCTACTCTACTATCTGCTCTTAGAGCAGGAGATGATATTTGATACAAATTCATTCTACTACCCTTAACGCCACCATTCAAACCTCCATACAATGCTATAATAACTTTATCATTATTATATAGTTACCAAAGTGCAATGTTAACAGATGGAAAAATGTGTTGAATAATCTTGCAAATAGAATACCCTTGGGTATTCACGAGATTATCTAGATTAGAATATATGAATTTATCCAGTAAATGCTGACTATAAGACGATCCCTTAACTATGTTATATTACCCATTACCTGAACTCATCGTTGAATTCGTACTTAAAATGTGATGACGAAAAATGGGTTTAAACCTATATCTTATATTAATGTTCCAACACATATATCTACAGGGTGGGCAAAAAGAAATCACCCTATTGGAAGATGCTCTCATTGTGGGCGCCCATTTGGCCGATATCATCTTCTCGACTTGACCAATACAATTCTAAAGGTTCAAATAAACATAATCAAAAAACAGAACCGAAATTTTTCATTTAGAACAAAAAGAGAGCCAAACAGCATCGGATGGATGACTTCTTTTGGCCCACCCTGTACGTCGCGGGTCATATTGCCTTTCTGTCATGGTTTTTATTGCCCGGAAGCTATAAGCTATAAGCTTAGTACAATTTACTTCCAGTAGGTGGTGTGCGTGTCGTACTTGAAAATGTATCTAAGAAATCATTGAAGTAGTGGAATGCTTTGACAGAAACAAACAGATCATGCATTTTGGCAACAAGGAGAAAAAGACACGCCAGGTCTTTGAAAAGCTTCTGTATTAACTTTTTCGTAAAACCAAACTCAGAAACCACACCTCCAATTTAATGTTTTTTTTTTTTTTTATTTTGAAACGTTTTAGTTTACGGATGGCTGTAGGACTAAAAATTTCTTGCAAGATTTGCTGTAATGTGAAATAGGCTTAGAGCAAAAATGTGGTATCGGGTTTGAAAAATTCTTAATATTTGATAGGTAACATGTACTTAAAGGCCTGAGAGGTAATTTACTGTCCATCCAAATAACGCCGAGTGTTTTTATTTGCGAGTTCTGCTACATGTTATCAAGGGACCAGAATAATCAGAATCATTGAAAACCGTCAATGGGGAATAATTGTGTATTATATATAGAGAAGCGTGTTTGAAACTTGGCTTACTCGAAGACGATAAGCATTGGAATATAAAACTAACAGAAGCAACGCTAACGTTTGCAATCATTCTGACCACTTGCTCACCAGCTGATATAAAAGCGCTCTAGTAAAATCCTAAACAAAGCCTAATCGAGGATAATCTTTTGCGATTGAGCTCAATACTTAGCTGATTGTAGGTTGAAATGGGTTAAAATCCAAAAATGTATAACTGATTTTGAAAATTTTTATTGTGTTTTTTTTTTTGGATAAAATACAGAACATAGTAGGTATATTATGTTTATATTTCCCATAGGAAAAGCTTTAATTTTTACTTGCGATTATAGGTACTATAAGGCAAGTTATGCATTCTTAAAAAAAATCAAACATAACATTACGATGATAGAGAAACCTAAAAAAGTGGGTCCGACAATTCTGTCTGTCTGTCTGTCTGTCTGTCTGTCTGTCTATCTGTCTGTCCGTCCGTCTGTATCGGCACCTACAGCCTAAACGGCTGGACCGTTTTGCTTCAAACTTGGTAGATATTATTATTATGACATCCTACAGAGGGGTTTTTGGAATTAGCTTTCTAGCTTTAAAACTAACGGTACCTGCCATACGATTTTTAGTGAAAAATTAATTTTTCTCAAAAACGGCTCCTACGATTTTGATAAAACTTTCTGAATAGTGTTTAATGTGGAAGCTTTATATTTTGGATGGAATAGATTTTTTTTAATTTTATTTTTCTGATAAGAACTACAAAGTGCTAGAAGTTGGCATACTCAAAAAAAAATTGGAATATATTTTCGAAAAGTTTTTCAAAAAAAACCGTTTTTTGAAAAAACTGGTTGAACGATTTTGAAAATTTTTTTTGTAAAAATTCAAAAAAGTTAAAGAAACCTGATGGTTTATTTCATTTTCTCCAAAAAACGTTTAAGGTATTGATTTTTAAGTGATTTATAAAATTTCATATGATTTTTTTAAAGCTTTTTTCCCAAAATCTCAAGCACTCAAAATCATTTTAACACATTAGAGCAAGTTCGTGCGACCCAGTCGTGCACTTTATTTTTTTAACGTCAGCAGCAACAAAGTCTTGGGTAGAGTTGGTGGACGGATGACATCAGTAAAAATTGACCGACTAAACTGATTGAGTTCTCATTTATTTTAGTATGAGTGTTTTCAAATTAGTCAGTTAGTTTTTATAATATAAATACAACCGACATATTTCAATGGTTGGAAATAAAATTGCTATACACTGATAATAATCTTTCATTGCACCCAAAAGATGGCATAAACTGTTTATATGTATTAAAGATATTTTAACGGTAGCTTCCGTATATATCGGGTTTTCCAGTGTTAGCTAATATTTTTTTAGTTTTTACCAACTGACTTTAACAGTTTTGATTTATTTTGTTATTATTTTTTTAGGAAAAATTTCATTGATAACTGCTTTCTTAGGTTTTGGCTTATAATACAAATAACGGACATCTGTTTATAAAAGTCGCCTCCCAGGTACCGTGAAGGCAATAAATTTTCTAGATTCCTCCGACATAGGAATCTGTCAGTATGCGCTTGTCACTTGGCGCTCCTAAGTTTATCTGAAATTGCTGAAATTATTGAAAGAGGGTATGCGTCTCTTTTCGTTATAAGTAGGTACTATCTTCTTTTTTTTAGATCAACATGATTGGAGATGCCCAGGGGCTATTTGAATTTCAGGCGAAACCAGATAATACCGCTCCTTTATAGATTCTACCGACGGACGTCCTAATAACATGTTCTACTTTGTTTAATATTCCTAATCCCTCAGGTATTCCCCTAAACAAATCTTCAATTAACTCGTTTAGTTTTGCCCTCTGCTCGTCGTCTAACTGAGACTCATCTGTGATGGACGTTGTGGAAATCAAAGCCACCACTTCTTGAAAAACTCCACATGCGTGACCGAAGATCCGGGACGATTCCCGATGATAGTGCACAAAAGTCTGCACCAAGTAACATCGCAAGTGGGAGCGAGGAAATAACTAAACATTCTATGAGGACGGATTTATTCTCAACTACTATGGGTAAATTTGCTTTTCATAACATTCCTTTACCTTTACCGTCTGCTAAGTGGGCATGCCTAACACTACTTTTATCTAACTGTAAACCTATGTCCTCAAGGACTCTAATTGTTCACGTTGCCCCTGAATCTAATAAGCCTAAAAATCTAATCCCATAAATATCAACTCCTAAATATGGACGACTATCATCTCCATTGATATCTATCTAACGTGAAACCGAGCGAATTCGTTGTACCATGCATTATTGAGGCAATCGTACGCAACTCGCATTTCAACACCAGCGGTACGATTTTTTTTAAATCCGTTCAATTACTTGGATATGCTGATGATATTGGCATTATTGGAAGAACGAAGCCCGCTGTCAGGGTCTGGCTGTAAATGAAGATAAAACAAAGTATATGCTGTCCTCGGGTGAAGAAGTTCATCACCGTAGGCTCGGACAAAACGTCACAATGGAAAGATATAACTTTGAGGTTTCCAAGGACTTTGTCTATTTGGGTTCCACTCTTTGTACATAAACACTATAGTATTGGCGTCATTGAGTATTTAATTACGCGGTTGTTGGTCGTGGGATGTCGCTGTCAATGTGCTGGTTGCAAAAATGCAAAGAAGAATAGAATGTTGCAAGAATAATACAAAATATTGCTAAGAATGTCATAATCATAAGTAATGAACTAAATGTTGAGTTAAGGTGTCGCTTGGAAACTGAGTGGAACTGGTTGTATTTTACACCTATACATACAAGGAAAATCGTTTGTATGTAAATGCATAGACAAGAAGTAGAAAAGCAGTATTTTTGTTTAAAATGCTAATAATGTAAAATGTTATATTTCAAATAAAAGCTAAATAGCGACGGAGTTTGAAAAATATAAATATGTAGATAGATATTTTTCAATTTAATAAATACATATGTAGTCATTGTAGTCATTTTTTATAATTAAAAAAAATATATTTGATTTTTGAAATATACATAGTTTGATATTATATATTTTGGGGATTTTCAATATTTTTACTTGCGATTATAGGTATTATAAGGCAAGTTATGCATTCTTGGAAAAAAAAAAGTTTTTTTTATATCGTATTTTTTTTTCGATATTGTACAGAGGGGAAATTTAATTATTTTTTGTAAAACAAAAAATATCGGTACCTGCCGGTTAGGTTAAAGCTTTTTTTTTTAAATGTCTAAAAAAGATACTTTCCATAGGCTCAATCGATACTTTTGAAATTTCACACGTATAAAGGTGTAGGTAGCTCTATTTATACTGCATACCAATATTTCTTAAAAATATTGTTTTTGTACTTTTAACATTTTTAAATTTTTTGAAGAAAGTTAGTATATTTTGAAAACTGCCCATTAGTTTTTTTTTTTTTAGATTATATATAAATGTTTTTGCTGAATACCTATGGACAAGCAATTTTGAATATTTTTTGAAAAATGTTTTCAAAAAGTTTTCCAAAAAAAAATTTTTTTGAAATTTTATTGCATTACTTAATTTTTCTGAAAAAACTTTTAATTGAATTTGAAAAATAGAAGAATTTTCGAAAAAAATTTTAATTATTTTTAATACCTACAAATTATGCAGCCAATAAACAATTCTTAGACATTAGAGCAAGTTTGTGCAACCCAGTCGTGCATTTTTGTTTGCAAATATCTATGACCAGCCCAGTCAGCTACGGGTTTCTGCACAATTTATAAGGTTTTTTTTTTTAACTTTAATAGTAATTTCCTGGGTAAATATTTGCGTATGCATTTGTAAAAAATGTTTTCTTTATAGTCATTTGTGCAATCGTTGTAAAAGCATACATATGTAAGTATAGTTTTCTTTAGGAAACGGAAGGTTAGAATTATATTTGAAAAGAAAGTTTTAGAAATTCTTCGTTTTTAGTATTTCAGAATAGGTAGGTTCAAACATAGCATATCATGTTAAACAATCAAATAAAGTATAGGTTGCATATAAATAGTTCTAGAATTCAAGTGCTTTATTTTTTACTTGCGATTATAGGTACTATAAGGCAAGTTATGGATTCGTGCAGAAAAAAAAAATTGAGATAACAATCACACATGACATTACGATGATGGAGAAGTCGAAAAAAGTGGGACCTCAACCGACTTGGTGTGCGCAACTGGAGGCCACTCTCTAGGAACCGGCCTAGCTGGCGAGGATTGTTGGTTGAGGCCGTGGTCCTCAATGGACTGTCTGCGCCACCTTAAGTAAGTAAGTAAGGGTTCCTATGAACTGCAACTGTCGCTTCCTGAACGGCAACAACATATGCTACATCAGGCTCTAAAGCCTGCATGTTACGACTTTTAGGAGGAGGCACGAAAGATTCCGCATTCGACCTGATTATTTCTAACTTTCTACCCAACGCAACCAGCTCGTTGACTGACTTGATATCAGCCAAGGCCAATTGCATTTGGAAAAAATGAGCTATTTTTCATCAGAATAGTAAGTTTCCTATTCTCACTCAAAGGCTCAGAAAATCTTTTAAAAAGGGGTTTGCATGAGAGCAATGTACAAACCCACTGTCTCATCCCTACCCTGGGTTCGACGCCTGACTCATCCATCAAGAGATTATCGTAATTGGAGGTTAAAAACTCCAATTTCAACCCCCTTACCAATTCAGCCCATGTTGAGATAGAATCTCTAACACTAACTGCTTTAAACCAAAGAAGCACCTTCCCAGTAAAAAGATTGACCTCTGATTTTAAAAGCGTTGGCTTTGAGACCCCCCGAGATTCTAAAAGTTCCTCGATCCTTTCAATAAACGGGTTCACTGATGAGACGCACCGCTCACCAGAGAACTTGACATTCCACTTTTCAATACGATCAGGATTCCAGTCACAGTTTTCATCCTGTATAGTTGAGATCGTGATCTCGCTCGTTGGCTGACATGTGCAGGTGGTAACGCACCCAACTCTGCTGTCGACATGTTTTCATTTGGTTTATCTTGGCATGAATCTTGACCCCTTCCATCAGCAACAATAAATCTCCTCTAATCTCAGCGACCTTATTAACCTCCTCTGTAGATTCTGCTATCGCCCTAATCATCCTATTCAAAGACCATTCGATTTTCGTCAACACCTTCAAATGTTCTGAAGTCTTCGAATTTTTCGTTGGATTTTTAAGGAGCTCCCTAATTTTAACAAATCTTTGCACGCACCGCGTTAGCATCCTCCTCGAACGAAAAAGGGTAGTGGGGGCTACCAGAACATATCGTCGGCCTCATAAGCAGACCTCGTAACTCAAAAATATAAAATTTTACAGGAGCGACGAAAATGTCTCACTGAATTTATTTTTAACATATCGTAGCCCTCATGAGCAGACCTCGTAACTTTCATACAGTTAACTGCCGTACAACAGAGTAGTCTGTGCTACGAAAAACTTGAATTTGAATTTATTTAGAATTCAAAGATTTTCTGGGGTGCTGCAATCTTATATTTTCTATAAAATGGCATTCAAAGGTCATTTTCGGTAAAAAGTGGAGTTACGAGGTTTGCTTATGAGGCCGACGATATCGAACCCAAGAAGGTCTGAGCTTCATCTTCATTTCGTCGACTTTTGAACATTCATTGAGACCGCGAGCCTTTAACTCATTCGTAAGTTCTTCTTTCGTAAGACGACTGACATCCATTATCAGGAAAACCGAAACTATTCCAAAAAGAAATTTGAGAAACAAAGAGGTCCCAAAATTAAAGAAAAACCAAATCAAAAACCAAGTCGAAAAAAAATTAAATCCGATAAATCAATAACAAAACTACAGAAGGAAAACCAGATTCGAAAATTAAAAAAAAAAAAAAAAAAACAAATTAAAAAAAAGGTTAAATTAAAAATTCTACCTCAAATCGGAACAAAGATATTTAATTTCAATAGGAAGAAATGAAAAAGAATAAATCCAAACACAAAAAGAAAAAAAATAAAATATCTATGTGTTTTATCAGAACACACCAAAACAAAAACAATTAAAAACTCATTAAATTAAAAGTTATTCGATCTTATTAAACAAAATGGGGAAAAAGAAAATAGCTATCACCAGAATGAACCGAGAAGTTAACAAACAAACAAAAATTGTATTACATTATTTGAAAATACCAACAGCAGATTTATGTTCAAAATAAAACAGTGAAATCGTATTTTAACTTTTTTTTATGTTTTTTTAAACGTAGATATATTTAAGGAATCATATTTTTCGTATTTTTAGTATTCTTATTTATAGAGAACACCTATAAAGAAAATGTTATATGTATATTTATTGTATAAAACTTGTTTACTGAATTTCATTTTACATAAACATCTTAGGTGGAATCATGTTACAAATGTTTTTGATATTTCTTTATCCCTTTTTAATAATGACTTGAATATAAGTTACAGAAAAGTTATAGCAGATTGCTGCAAAAAAGTTATTTTAACATTTGAGTCAGAAAGTAACAAAATTCAATAAAAGTAACTGAAACTTTGTATCAACTTTCAACTTTTTGACTTGGCAATAATTAAATTTTTTTTGAAACATGTTAAAACTTGTATGAAACTGATTTCTAGCATTTCAGTTGACAAAGTTGCAGATTTTGTTCAATTAACAAAAAATATTAAATTGAGTAACAACCTATTGTGTTGCAGATTGCTCTAATAAAACAGAAAAACGAAAAAATTCTTGGTTATATGTACATATACACTTGGGCGATGGACAGATGTTTTGCCATCGGGTCCAATGCGATTAACTTTTATATCATCGCTCTAAGGGATTCTTTTCCAAAACTGCATGTTTTTATTCTGATGGATCTTAGCAAATGCTATACGATCTTTGATGTTTTTGTTTGATAGAATCGGTTTTTTCCTGCTTACCCGTCCGTCCGTACAACTCAGCATCATTTATTCGCCTTCTAATAAGTCTGCTTAAGACGTTGAGACCGCATTCCGCGTTATTTTTAGCCATAATGGTGCGAGATGACTTAAATGGGTCGCAATTGCATTTCCTTGCTATCGCTCTATCTACTCGTATCGAAGTTTTTCAAAATTTAAATCTCGATTTGATTGTACTAAATAAATGGCGTTATTTACCATTTTATGGGAAAAATTTATTGTTTTTGCTATTTGGAAATGATTTTTTCCTTGTAGTATGTGGAAATCAAAAATAATTCTCCTTTTTTCCGGAGTAGTTACAATGCAATTTTGTGTCCATTTTTTTTTTAATCTTGTCAATTAAATGAAACAAATTTAAAATAAAGAATTTTCTGTCACAACTTTCAAACACGGAATAAAATGTTAACGTTTAAAAAAATATGTGCTATTTCTGTCTCCGAATAGTAAGAGAGTAAAAAGAGAGTAAAACATAAATCGGCATACAAAAGAAGCAACACATGAAAACGGCACAGTACTGGTACTGTTTAGACTTTTTTGTCTAAGGGCCAGTTGTACAATCGTGGTTCAACCTCGGATCAAAATTTAAAAACGATTTAACTTCGTCCCTGTTTGCATAATTAAAGTTAAGACGGTGGTTCAAGAGAAGTTTAAGAGTTAACCCACCGATTTCGGTGTATTAAATAAAGTTGACCCACGGATCAAGGATTTAAAAACGAGGTTCAGTGCTAAACCACGATTGTACAACTGGTACTAAGTCAGTTAAAAACATTCCAACTAACGGAAATTTGAGTCACAAAATTTTTTTCAAAATACATATAACAAACAATCAAAAGAAAAATGTGAAGACCCTTTTGCAAACGACAAAATATTAATTCATACATTTTTAAAAAGAAAAGTTAATTTTCTTTTTTCAAAAACGGGTTTTTTAATCATTTACAATTTTTTGTTTTCTGATAAGAAATACAAACTGCTAGATGTTGGCATAGGTACTTAAAAAAAAATATTTTTTGAAAAAAAAAAAAACTGGTGAAACGATTTTGAAAAAAAAAAATCCTTAAAATTCAAGGACTATTCAGATGGTTTACTTAATTTTTTCTAAAAAACGGTTTAACTAGTGATTTTTAAGTGATAATAAAAATTGTATACAATTTTTTAATGCTTTTTCCAAAATCTCAAGCCCTAAAACCACTGTAACACATTAGAACAACTTCGTGCGAACCAGTAGTGCACTTTATTTTTTTACGGAGAGCCAACACCCTTTAATATAGTATGTCTTATGATCAGAATCTGATCCCTTTTGCATAAACTTAAATAATATATTATAAGGTGCCAGTTGTAGCGATCAACAAAACTAAACCGAAAAAGTTGGAATAGCATGAAAACTGAATTTTTTTCTTGATAAGCGTTTAAACATAGAGATAAAAAAAATCTCTGTTTGACATTAACAAAACAATAGCTATTATCTGCACGGAGTATTGTCTGTCGCCATTGTTGAAAGCACGGACCAATAAGATACAGACCGCCAACTCACTGTATGGTCTCTCTTTTTGCCAACAAGCTGAAAATCAGCTGATATGCCATTTCGGCATAGATTCCAACCAGATGACTAAACAAATGTTTCGTGGAGCAAGTTGAGACTGGGCAAGAAATGGATTTTAAGTAAGTGAAACTATATGCATCATTTTGATAAAAATGACAGTCCGCTGTTACGAAAATGAAATTCCATCAGAAAAATAAATAAAAACCACTCTAAACAAAAATTAATAGTTTAACTAAAATCTGAATTAGCAAAAAAATAAGAGTTTTAAATCGAACTATAACATTCTTAATTTGGATTTACTGACCGCTATTTTTGGCCCATAAAGAGCACGTCTGAATTGCACGAACCTTCTATTATGTTTGAAAGTGGTTTAAGAGCTTCACACTTAAATAAAATAAAAAAAAAAAGTAAACAACAAACAGAAATCTTTTGTAATTATGTTTTTAATTATTGGCGTCTAGGATTTTTACTTACGATTATAGGTAAGTACATACTATAAGGCAAGTTATGCATTCCTTAAAAATAAAATGCACGACTCGTTCGCACGTACTTGCTCTGTTGGTGCAATAGTACGATGAAAACAAACTTTTCGATCAATAAGAACAACTCATTTTTACAAGATTTGGTAAAACCTAGAAAATGTTGACTGAAACTGGAAGACCCGATATACTGGAGCTAACGTTAAGAAACCTTTTAATATTTAAAATTTAGGTGTCATCTTTTGGGTTTTATAAATGTCCGCTTATGGCCAAATTATTAAAATTGTTAAAACCAATTTCCGCTATTATCATGTGTAGCCAAAAACTAACAATGCAGTTTTCTGTTAAATATTCTATATATGTTACATTCAAAGTTTCATAAGAATCGGTCTAGCCTTTTTTGAGTAAATTAGAAAAAACGAAAAAATTGGCCAAAATCTAATGGCTCTTTGTATAGGAGCCACCATTTCAAAAATAGAGACAAAAAAATCAACGCCATCTGATAGGAAGCTGAAAGAAACTATACCAAACAAAGTTTGAGTGAATTCGATGCAACCGTTGACAACCGATGGCCATTTGAAAAAAAGACGTTAAGACCAGATCTCCGTTATTAGAATTTTTTGCCAAAAACTAAAAACGCAGTTCTCTTAAGAACACTAAAAGAATATATCACACAAAGTTTAATCAAATTTGTTAGAGCCATTTTTGAGCAAATTAGAAAAAACTAAAAAAGTTGGCTAAAACTGAACGGCTCGTTGTATGGGAGTCACCATTTGGAAAGGCTTCACTGAAAAATGTATAAAACCATCCTATAGAACACTACAATGAACTATGCCAAACGAAGTTTGAGTCAATTCAATCAAGCCGTTGCGAACTTATGGCCATTTGAAAAAAAGCCGTTTAAACCTGATTTTCGTTACGACCATTTAAGTCAAAAACAAAAAACGCTATTTTATTAGAAATATCTTACATAAGTTAAATTCTGAGTTCAATCAAAATCGTTAGAGCCGTTTTCGAGAAAATCCAAAATGAAAAAAACCGTTACTTGAAAGGTACCAGTTTGAGCCAGGCTAAAACAAAATAAAGAAACCTCGACAACGGTTTTTCTTCAAACTGCTATATACCAAGTTTGAAGAAAATCCGTCAAGCCGTTTAGGCTGTAGCATGACGTGAAAAAGCGCACATCCGCACATCCGCACAGACGCACAGACAGACCGACGGACGGTATGGCGAAAACCATTTTTTTGGGCTTCTCTATCATCGTAATGTCATGTTTCATCAAAACCTCGATTTTTTTTTCTGCACGAAACCAATACTTGCCCTATAGAGCAAGTAAAAATTCTAAAAATCAAACATGACATTATGATGATAGAGAAGTCGAAAAAAGTGGGTCCGACAATTCTGTATGTCTGTCTGCCCGTCTGTCTGTATCGGCACCTAGAGCCTAAACGGCTGGATTTGCTACAAGCTAGGTACATAGTATTATTATGACGTCATACAGAGGGGTTTTTGGAATTAGCATTCTAGCTCCAAAACTAAAGGTTCCGGTTCCTGCCATATGATTTTTTATGAAAAACTCATTTATCTCAAAAACGGCTTTTACGATTTTGATACAACTTTCCGAATGGTGTTTTTTGAGAAAACTTTATGGAACAGATTTTTCAGGAAAAGTCTTATAACGGTACCTCCAATAGGACCGGTATTTTTAAATCAGATTTTCCACCACTTGACGGATTTCGATGATATTTTTAATGTAGGAGCATTTTTATAGATGAAATAATATAAATTCGTTTTTTTGAGTTTTTAAAAAAGATTTAATTTTTTTTTTTATTTTTTGTTTTTTTTTTCCAAAAACCGTTTGATCTATGGTCGAACGATTTTGAAAAAAAAATTCTAAAAATTCTAAACAGTAAATGAAATCAGATGGCTTACTTCATTTTTTCCAAAAAACGTTTTAACTAGTGATTTTTAAGTGATCAATAAAATTACATATCATTTTTTCCCTGCTTTTTTCTAAAATCTCAAACCCCTAGACCATTGTCACACATTAGAGCAAGTTCGTCCGACCCAGTCGTGCACTTTATTTTTTTCGATAGACTAAGTTTTAAAAAATTCCAAATACACAATAAATTCTATTTTGAAGCGCAATATTAATTATTTATAATCAAATTTTTTTTGTTCAAAGTTTTATTGAAACCAAAAATCTGATTTAAAAAATCCTGAAAAATCCATTGGAACCATTTATTAAAATAGGGACTTTAAAAAAAAACCACTAAATACCAAGATTCAAAGTTCTGTCATGTTTGATTGTTATATTAAATTATTAAATAATAAGCAAACACGATGGGGATTATAGTGAAGTCAAAGGAGGAGTGGTACCCCGTGGCGTAATGGTTAGTGCGTCGAACTTTCACTCCGAAGTTCTGGATTCGATCACTGACTCCAACTAAGTTCTTTTCCGGGGTACTGCCTCTGACGAAGAAATGACAAATCTTTCAAGAGTAAATAATGTCACGGAAAGTGCTTCTCTGTTAGACGTTCGGATTCGACGGTAAATTGTAGGTCCCTTCCATTCCTGCAGAATATCAACGCACACACACAGGAGGAGGAGTGGAGTCGTAAGTAAATTCTTTATGTATGTCTGTATCGATACTGCAGTTATCACAGTGGACTATTTTTCTTTTAAATCGGTAATACGTATAAATCAGCGAATAGTTTATCTTTCTCGAAACAGGAGCATCGACGATATTCATAAGATTTTCCACTCGTCGTTTTAAATCTGATTACAATTCCAGAAGTTTGTGATTAGGAACTTGTGTGTGTTAGCGATTTTATGGTAATGTTAATTTTTGTAATTTTGAAGCCTAGATATTATTTCCTGCATGTTTGACTAAAGAAGACTTGTTTCATATAATGCAATGACAAATATGGCTAACATAAACGATTTTATTATCTAATCCTTCAGCTTCTGCAATATAGCTTTTGCAAACTCTAAGAAATAGAAATAAAAAAAAAAAAGGTTTACTTAGGTACCAATTTCAAAAGGATCTATAAAAGGATTTACTAATAACGTAACATGTAAAATTAGAAAACTTTGAGGTTACCTATCATTAATGATTTTCATGAAATCTTAAATAATTTGCTATATGGGACATCTTTGTTGACTTACACACATTTTTAAAGGGTTGAGTTCGATATCCCGCTTTTTATAATCCCGTTTCTTAAAATCCCGATCTTGAAATCCCGCTTTTTATAATCCCGCTTTTTTAAAATCCCGCTTTTTTAAAATCCCGCTTTTTAAAATCCCGTCTCTTATAATCCCGTTTTTTACTATCCCGTTTCTTATTATCCCGCTTTTGCAATCAAAAGTAGTTGTTTTATTTTAAAAAATCGCGCGATTTTTTAAAATAAAACAACTACTCTTGATTGCAAAAGCGGGATAGTAAGAAAATTAAAATAAATTAAGCAATGAGTGATTTTTTTAAATGCATTTTATTTTAACAATGAATATGACAATCTTCAATAAATTACAAGAAAAAAGTATAAAGCAATGCTTTACGATATTATTCAAAAGGGAACAAAAAAAAAACTTTAAACCATTAACAAATTTTTTTATTTTGTTAGTTTTGTATATTATAAGCAATGTGACGCAAAAAACCTGTTTTACTCATATTTTTTTCTATTTCCCATTATTTTTTTTTACTGCGCGTGACTTTATAACATTAGCGTATTTTATGAAAAAAACGGGATTAGCGGGATTTGTCGGGATTTTAAAAAGCGGGATTATAATAGATCGGGATTTTGAACAAGCGGGATTTAAGAAGACGGGATTATAAAAAAGCAGTATTTTAGCAGACGGGATTTTAATACTTTTTTTTCGGGATTTTTGAAAAGCGGGATTTTAAAAAGCGGGATTCCGATACGCTCCCATTTTTAAAATATGCTTATGCTAACGTCATTATGACATTATTATTTATATTCATATTAGGGCAGTGGACTTAATTAAACTTTACGTGGCCTCTCTAAGAAGATTTATGGTGAAAACAAAAAGATCTATAAAAAAGCACAACATCTGGTTTAATTCTCATTATATTTTACAATCCTACTAAGGTAAATGTAATTTGAACTAAAATGTACATGCAATCAATAGGTAACAACGGTTTCGGTCAGAGACATGTATAATAACCAACGCCCCCGTCCCACAGCCCATTGCATAACAATCAATCAGTCACGCTATCTGCATGATTGCGCTGGCATAAAAATCAAATTCAGGCATCAAAGAAACTTTCTATCCATATGGAGCAATGGTACAGATTTTGAAACATTATATCTTGCCTAGCAGGAAAATTCAAAAATTATCTCTGAAACTATATGTCAGATGCACCTTTTAAATCCGCGCTTGCCAATTGAATCAGGTGTACATAGGTATATACATTCAGTCAACCCACTAAAACTTAATCGATCCGAATGCAAAAACAATAGTACCTACGGCAAGGCAGCCCGGGGAAATCTAATTCCTTGTGGTGGTGGTGAATCTGTTAAAAGCCTTCATCCTTCATGTGCACCTTTGCAGCAATTTACACAGCGGACATGGTGGAAACCCAACCTTAAGCGATTTTTGGTTAACGTTTTAATTTTTCGGGAAATATTTCCCAATGTTGATGCAGTCTCTGGCATTGGTAAAGGGATATGGCTCTTCGAATATCAGTCAACGCATCGCACACGAGAAAGGGCACACAGAGTAATTGAGGTGCAGATGCAGACACATGGGTATCTGGCCATAAAAATGGATTATTCGGATCCTGGCTGTAAGCTGACTGGGTTTTCGAATGTCATTAATTTGTTACCTTTGTATTCGATTTTTTATGCAGTTAATTTTTTGTTTAACTTTTTTTCATTATTCTGCTTTGATGGATTGAAATGCTTGAGCTTATTCTTTTATGCATTCGTTCTTAAACTGATTTTCCATAACTTTTTTTACTGCATTCAAAAGCTCTGGTAATATTTTTTAACAAATTTCAAAGTAAGAAATTAAAACAAATATTTTTTTTATTTGTACTTGCCCTATAGGAAAAGTATTGTTTTCGTGGCTAAAAAAAATTCGACATTTTAATCAAACATGACATTACGATGATAGAGAAGTCCAAAAACGTGGTTTTCGCTATATCGTCCGTCGGTCTGTGCGCTTTTTCACGTCAAGCTACTTGTACCTTTCAAGTAACGTCTTTTTCATTTTGGATTTGCTCCAAAACGTCTCTAACGATTTTGCTTTAACTCAAAATTGAACAAAAACTAAAACATTTTTAATAAAACAGCGTTTTTTTGTTTTTGGCTTAAATGGTCATAACGAAAATCAGGGGTGGAATCGGCTAAGGTGATTTGTGATATGTGATAGTCACAATATACAAATTTCGTCTGGCTAAGGTGATTGTCACATGTGACAATCACATTTTTGTGACTTTTTCTTGTGACAGCTATTTAGGTGTCACTTGCATACAAAAATAATAATAAATAAAAAATAAACCTCTGGCGCTGACTTATAAAACAAAATTATTTGCTTTTGCTGTCAAAGATTTGTCAAAGATCTATACTAATATTGTTTTCGATTGGGAGAAATAAGTTTCTCCTCATGATTAAAGTAAAAATAAAAACAATAAAAAAAAAAAAAAACAGAAATGAAAATTTTTTTAATTGAGATATTTTTCTGAAACGCGTATATGTTGTGAGCAATCACGTGAAGTGACAACTAAATTAATCTTTTCTAAATAAATACATAATTGTCACGTCCCTTAATGTAAATTATATATTAAAATTGTTCGAATTGTTTAATTTGAAATACAAAATATATAGAAACTGTGACGTTCGTATATATGCGCCTTCAGACCGCATATTTCATAAAAAGCAGAAGAAGTAAGACTCGCAAAACACAACTCCGAAGAGAAACGATTTGTCTTCGGAGTTCTCTCCAATTGCCCAACGGAAAATGACATAATGAAAATAAACAAAATTCCGGTGATCACATTATGCAGACGCACAAAATTATTTTATCACATGTGATTGTCAGAAATGTGACAATCACAAATCACATTAGCCGATTCCACCCCAGGTTTAAACGGCTTTTTTTTCAAATACCCATAAGTTGGCAATGGCTTGTTCGAATTTACTCAAACTTTGTCTGGCATATTTTTGAGAACATTCTATGCCTTTCCATTTTTTCCACTAAGCCACTAAGTTTTGGCCAACTTTTTTCGTTTCTTCGAATTTGGTCTAAAAATTTGATAGGCCCATCACGAAAAGATAAACATTCAGTGTCGATTAAGTACTCGTCGTGTGCGGTCGCGTTGCTACTGTGCGCGTGTGTGTCCCAAAAATAATCAAAAAAAAAATCAAAGCCAAGTTCACATAATATCATATACATAGTGCAATAAATTAAAAATCTTAAATTAAATTCAGCCCTTTACAATACCAAAAAATACGAAAAAAATAAATAGAATAAACCAGTGCCAAATAAAAAGAAAAAGAAAAAAAATACACCAAACCTCGCTCGCAGCATTACCCATCCTCTCCACCCGAGCCCACCCATAACTGTTGCTTTCTATGCAATGCTTGCGCTCTATATATAAGTAGCATTTGGTGTATAGTTTAATCGTGTTTTTGTCTATATTAATTCCAGTTTGCAAATTGTTTTATGGGCATAACACCTAGGACAGTTTATTTTTAATTGGAATTAATATGGGCCTTTACTGCACGGTTGAACTTAGTTACGTCAAAGTTGAAACCTTGTGTGTTTAGTTTTTCAAAATGGTAAGTGATTTTTGTGTTGTTTGTTCAAATGTTCGTGGGCTAAGAAAGAATTTCTTTTCTGTGTACGCCCATACTGTGCAATACAGGCCAGCTGTTTTGGCATTAAGTGAAACCCAGGTTCGACAGAATACTGATTTATTAGAATTTTGTTTGGTTGGATATAACTTAGTGCCATTACTTTTTTCCCACCATGGTCTTGTCGTTTATGTTAGGAATGATATTGCTTGCCAGAGCCTTCCCCAATATGGGCATTGTTCTAATACGAACTTTGATTTCCTGTGGCTAAAATTCATTGTCCGCAAGCATATCATTCATTACTGTTTTCTTTACAGGAGTCCGAATCCTGACAGCATGTCTACTTATGATGAATTATATGTTTTGTCAGCTTCAATTTCCCGAATTGCTTCCCCTTGTCCTCACACTGAAGTCGTGATTACGGGTGACTTCAATGTACACAATTCAAGTTGGCTCCGCTATTCTGGAAAGACAACACTCGAAGGAAGGTATACTGAGATCTTTGCTGAGTATAACCATCTTACCCAGCTTGTCGATGAGCCTACTCGTATACCGGATGTTGATGGGCATTCCGCCCATACTCTAGACTTGTTCCTTACTTCCCATCCTGATAAATATACTATTAAAGTAACTTCTCCATTCGGCACCTCCATCCAGTTAAAGAAAAAATTCCCACTAGGAACGTTTGGCAATACGAGAAAGCCAACTGGGACGGTCTGAATAAATTCTTTCTCAACTTTAACTGGTCATTATGCTTCCTCGATAATGACATTGATGCCAGTGCTGAAATGGTTACAGAAGTGATTTTTCTTGGAATGAGAACTTTTGTCCCTCACAGAACAAAATGTATCAAACCAAAAGAAAAATCTTGGTTAACCGAAGAGTGTAAAGAAGCTATCAGGTTGAAAGAAGTAAGCTTCCGATCCTACAAAGCCAACCCAACTGAACAAAATTCGGAAGAAACACAAACAAGTTAGGAACTCGTGCAACTCCTTTTACATAAAACAAAATTTTTACATGACCAGAAGTTATGGCAAACAATTCTGCAATGTCCCAAAGGCACTTCTGGTCATTTGTAAAAAGCCTCAAGAACTCAACGTCATCATCAGTTCCAAAGCTCATCGTCGACAATAAACCAATTGTCGGCTCTTCAAAGAAGGCGAATATGCTTGCAGCTCATTTCGCTGCAATTTCTACGTTGCCTGCAAGCAACAATGCCCCTCCTGTACTTGAGAACGCTATTTTTTCTATGGGGCAGGTATTTTTCCGCACTCGTACAGTAGCAAGAGTTCTTCAAGATCTTGATATACACAAATCCGCTGGCCCGGATGGTATACCCACTATTCTTCTGAATTGGTGTTCTTCATCGCTGGCAAAACCACTGCTTAAGCTTTTAAATCGCTCCTATCGTTCATGAATCTTTCCTCGTAAATGGAAAACAGCATTTGTCCAGCCCGTCCCTAAAAAAGGTGAATCCTCCTCCCCCTCCTCCTACCGACCAATTGCACTTACGTCCCTTCTTTCCAAGGTCATGGAAACGCTGATAAATCGTCAGCTCAAGAAATATCTCGAAGATCGGGAGCTTTTAAATGACCGGCAATACGGCTTTCGTAGCAATCGTTCCACTGGTGATCTGATGGCATATCTCACCGAACAGTGGAACAAACTTTGCATCGCTTTGGCGAAAGCAAGTCTATTGCGCTTGGTATTTCAAAGGCATTTGATAGAGTTTGGCATGAAGCTCTTTTATCGAAAATGCGTGCATTTGGTATCGATACATTGTGAAGTGGGGTATTAGAGATCGTGTGGAGTTTAATGCGTCGAAAACTCAATGCCGTCTTTTGTCGTTGAAGCTAAACATACCCCCTATGCCATTTTCCATAAATGGTACTTGCATCGAGGAGGCCGAAAAGCTATCAGTACTCGGTATGTGTATCAGTGACAATCTTCGTTGGAATGATCATATACTTGAGATTGCCAAGAATGCTTCAAGATGCTTAGGCTTTCTTAATAAATGCAAGAAGTTTTTCACCCCTTCTGATCTGGCTACAATTTACAAAGCGTTTATACTCCCTAAACTCGAGTATAACTCTCATCTCTGGGCAGGTGCTTCTCAAACTTTTCTTCACCTGCTCGACAGAGTTCAGAAAAAAGCGTTAAAATTGATAGGAGAGAGAAGCATTATGGAAACATTTCCATCCCTTGAACATCGTCGAAATGTTTCATGTCTTTCCTTATTTTACAGATTCTTTTACAAAAAATGCTCACTAGAGGTAGCCAGCTGCGTTCCACCCCTTAAACATTTCCCCCGTAATACTCGTCTTGAGCCCAATTTCGGACGTACCGTGAAATATAGGGATTCTTTCTTTAGCCGTACAACACGAATGTGGAATGGATTGCTTGGCACAATTTTTTCTTGCCATTTTGATCTTCAAACATTCAAGATCAATGTTCATCGACACCTCCTTTCAGTTCCTCCCTAACTTCCTATCGCTCGCGCTGTGACTTATCATTAAAAGGGCTATAAAAACCCCTTGAGCGCGTGTGCATTATAAACAAATTCCTTTTCGTTCACCGCATTTGTTAGGGGAACCTTCCACATAATATAAGACATTTATAATTTGGTAAGACGTAATTTGACTATAACCTAAGACTTTTGAAATCCTGTTCGTTGTACTAGAACACAGTTTGATTTTTGAAGGATTTCTCCTAATTTGAATCCTAATTTGTACGAAATTATATTGAATTGAGATAATTTCAAAGCAAGAATTTGAGTGGGAAATAAGGTAATTTGGAATTGAATTTGCAAATTTGCTACGAAGTAGCATTATTAATACATACATGCGAATGTGCTTTTGAATAAAGTTAAAAAAAATCGCTGAGACTGTTTTCACATTCGGAAGGTATTCGTAATTGCTTCTAAGAATTAATTTAAAAATACTTCAAATGAAGTTTTAAAAAATCAATTGAAGCCTTGACCAGACCATCCCCTTGTTTTGTTTAAACTTTTCGAACCAGCTTTTCGCTATGTGTGTTTCATTCAATGTAGTTTTCTAATTTAAAAATACGTTGATTACATGGTTTAAGTAAAATCAGTTGACTAATTGTGGAGACGATTAGTGAGAACATTAATCAAAATAGACTTTAAAAAGAGAAAATAGAAAAAACAATTCAATTAATATGCAAGTTAACACATCACTTGTATGCACTATAAAACCAAGCCGAAACTGAAACCTAAGGTTGTAAAAAGAATCAATAGTTCCTTCCTATCAGTAAAAGATAAACGCATGTCGCGTCTGAACCACCACCATGATTTTTATTACTTTCTTCCGAGATAAGAAAAGGAATCAATAGTACGTCCCTTTCCGTAAAAGATAAACACAAGCGTCCGAACCATCATCGTCACGATTTTTATGACTTTCTTCATCATCCCTCAAATACACTGCACACAATAAGGAATGCAGGTACAACCCATACCCAACGAACACTATATAAACTACAGTGCACAGTCATGCGCATCTTTAGTTAACGCATCATCCTGCCATCACGCTGTTCATTTTTACTTGCTCTAGGGCAAGTATTGGTTTCGTGCAGAAAAAAAATCGGCTTTAATCAAACATGACATAACGATGATAGTGAAGCCCAAAAAAGTGGTTTGCGCCATACCGACCGTCGTCGTCGGTCTGTCTGTGCGTTTGTGCGGATGTGCGGATGTGCGGATGTGGGCTTTTTCATGCTACAGCCTAAATGGCTTGACGGATTTTCTTAAAACTTGGTATATAGCAGTTTGAAGAAAAACCACTGTCGAGGTTTTTTTTTTTCCTTTTAGCCCGGCTCAAACTGGTACCTTTCATGTAACGGTTTTTTACTTGCGATTATAGGTACTATAAGGCAAGTTATGCATTCGTCGAAAAAAAAGTTTTGAGATAACAATCAAACATGACATTACCATGACAGCGAAGACGAAAAAGATGGTCTAAAAATTCTGTCCTTCTGTCTGTCTGTCTGTCTGTATGTATAGACACCTACAGCCCAAACGGGTGGGCCGAATTGCTTCAAACTTGGTATATAGAGTTTTTTAGATATTGTACAGACGGGAAATTGAAATTTTTTTTTAGCTCAAAAAATAACGGTACCTGCCATATAACCGTTACGTTAAAGCTTATTTTTCTCAAAAACGGCTCCAACGATTTTGATTTAAAAAAATCAGTGTTACTTTTTAGGTACAACCAATCATATGGCTGAAAAAAAAGTTTTTAAAAATGGCTAAGAACGGTACTTTCCGTAGGACCGTTTTTTTTGCTTTCGACTATCTCGAAAACGGCTCAACCGATTCTTTCGAAATTTCACACATATATAGTTGTAGGTAGCTCAATTTGTACTGCATACCAATATTTCAAAAAAATATTTTTTTGTATTTGTAAAAGTATTTTTAGGAAAAAAATTTAAAAAATATATATTTTGAAAACTGCCCATTAATTTTTTTTCTAAAAATTATAAATAAATGTATTTGCTGAATACCTAGGAACTGGCGTTTTTGAATTTTTTTTTTCAAAAAGTTTTTCAAAAAAAAACTTTTTTTCTCAAAAACGGCTCCACAGATTTTTAAAAATTTATTCTCATAAATTCAGATTTATCCAAGAAATAAAATGGCGTACTCCTTTTTCAGCTCAAATTAGTTAAAGTATTTATTTAAGAATTTTGAAAAATTTATTTTTATCAAAATCTCAAGCCCCTAGACCACTGTCACACATTAGAGCAAGTTCGTGCGACCCAGTCGTGCATTTTATTTAAATGGTGGCTCCCATACAAAAAGCCACTAGGTTTTGGCCAAATTATGTATTTTTTTTTTAATTTACTCAAAAAAGATTCTACCGATTTTTAGTAGGTATACTTTGTATGTAATATATATAAAATGTTTTGAAGAAAACTGCATTTGAGTTTTTGGCTTCAAATGATAATAACGGAAATTGGTTTTAACAGTATTATTAATTTGGCCATAAGCGGACATTTATATCATTTATAGCACCCAAAAGATGACATTTAAATTTGATATACTAAAGGTTTCTTAACGTAAACTTCTGTATATCGGGTTTTCCAGTTTTAGCCAAACTGTTTTGATTTTTCCCAATTTTTCCAAACATGAGTTCTTCATATTGCTCGAAAACTTTGTTTTCATCGTACTATTCCACCCTCAGAGCAAGTACGTGCGACCCAGTCGTGCATTTTATTTCTATTCATTCTTTTGTAATAATTTAAGTTGAAATTGTGATTAAAGTTTTTTTTAAAGTGAATTAACTTAATTTTAATTGGCGGCTCAACCGGCTTCCCTTTAGCATAACTTAAAAGATTTGAAAATATAAATTAAGATCAGTGCTAAGGGGTTCCTACAAAAAAATTCGACAAAGGTATTCTACAAGATAGAAGAAAAAGCATCACTCAGTAGAAGCAGCATCGCCAGGCAAGCAGTCCGGAAACACGAAGCTTCGAAAGGATTAAGTAATTTTTTGATTTTTTATTTATGAATATTTCAACAAAATTCACACACTATTGACCTGAAGCCCATCATAAAATAACCAAATATTCAAACAGAAAGGTCACATATAAACTTTATCAACTACAACAATATTTTTATTACATATTTAAAAAATAATTGTGTGCCGTGATCTTGTGCAAAAAAAAAACATTTTTACCTCAAATAACGCGAAATTTGTGGAGGTTAATACCAAATAATATGACTTCTACACGAATGAAGTCGACAGATCAAAAGTTAATCGACGACAAGGGTTACATAGGTATAATTAAACCTTTACGCAATTTCGACGGCACACAAAAATTGGAGAGAAGCTGCCATAACCCCATGAGGTTGGATAATCAACTTTAAATTGACCTTGCTAACAAATAAAACTATTGTGACCCATGGTTCAAACTCACCAGTCACAAACGAACCTAATGCCCTAAATAGACGCAACGCCCTAAGAATCTTCATAACCGGCCAATTGGTTTCTTTCAATCTACCAGACTTGCCCAACGCACTCGCTAAAAGGCGTAGGAACTGGAGATTAATAACGTTTAAACAAATTGTGCACTTCAATTCGCAAATCACAAAGGTGAAAATAGGAATCATAAAAGTAATCAGAATTCACTTAGATCTTATACTCAAGCAAATACACAAAACCCTTTTAGACAGAGAAATCATAATAACAACAATAATCATAACACGAATATGCCGCGTTGGCAAAAACCAAATTTTAACACGTATACAATAATACAAGACCTGTGTATCGTAGCTCAATGGACTGTATAATACATATCTTATAATACATATGTGAAAAGAAATAAAACACGATAATTTATAGTGGAAAAAATATTATGTAAAAAAAACCACTTAGCACATTTTATTCTTCTCACTTCAAAATCCTGCTTAAGACTAACTCTCATTCGTGCTTGTTCGCAGAACAAGCACTCTTTCGTTAAGTTCTTACGTTAAGTTTTATTTACGTTTAATTGTATCTTCTTATACTTATGTGACCATCGAATGCAGAGTTGCCAGGACTCATGCGATTCGATACAACCTGTATTTAAAATTGAAAGAGAAATTGCACAGTATTCTATTCCCAGTAAAGAACGAGAGACTGAATCGAAAACGAGGATTTTTTAGAACAAGTGGGATAACCCCACTACCGACTAATGAAAAAAAAAAATAAAAAATCTTATAGATACCGGTGCCAGTAGTAACTACTACCAACCGGGAACGTTCAGTGATCCAATCACTCTGCCCATACTCAAACGCGCCCGAACAGTGAACGGGGAACTTATAATTAACAAATGCCATAAAGCATTTATACTCGATACTCAAGCAAGATTTTATTTTTAAGAAAATTTATAATACGAACAGGAGCCAATGTAAAAAAAAGGTCGAAAGAATTTATTTTGACAAAAACGAAGTCATCAACAACATTAAGGAAGAAAACACAGAACAAGTGAGGGTTGCGATGATAGAGAAAATTAAAAGTATCCATAATGCCATTGCTTTAACCCTTCCCTTCAGAACAGACGTCACGGCGGAAATACACACAACCAGTGACAAACCTATCTAGAGTAAACAATACCCATATCTGCAAATAACTTAGTGAATGATGTATGTAGGCTGGTAACACTGTCACTGTCTCATGCTGCTGATCTTCTCTCTATCTCTTTAAACGTACGTAATTAAGATAGCTTTAAGTTAGTTGTATATAAGTGTTGAAAAGAAGAACATTGATGAATAAAGGTACACAATATAAATACAACATGGCGCAGCCGAAATAAAATTTGTGATAAAATAAAAAAAAAAAAAAAAAACCTACGGCGAAATTAAATAACAGTTAAATAAATTAAATATAGAAAATCTACTAGTGTACTTATTATTAGAACCTATAGTGTTGAAAAAAAAGCTAATTAAACAAAAAAAAAAAAAAAATGAGTGAAATTAATTTTCAAAAGCCAGGTCCATTATCAATGGATGGCAATATGAAAGAAAACTGGAGAAAGTTTAAGGCTATGTGGGACGTTTACGTGGTCGCTACAAAAACAAAAAGCGAAAATGAAGAAATACAAGTTGCTCGATTTCTTTCCTGTGCTGGAGAACAAGCGATCGACATTTTTGGCACCCTTGGATTAACCGAGCTGGATAAAAAAAAAAATTGATAACGTGGTAGAAGCATTTCGGTTGTACTGCGTACCAAGGAGCAATGTTGTATATGATCGATATCTCTTTTTCTCACGTTATCAACATGATGGGGAGCCGTTGGAACAATTCATCGCAGATATCACAAAACTGGCAGAGAATTGCGAATTTGAGACCCAAAAAGAACACATGATTAGGGATCGAATAGTCATTGGTGTAACGGACCACAACGCAAGATTGCAGTTACTTAAACAAGACGGATTAACCTTGACCAAAGCAAAGGAGATTTGTCGTGTGGCTGAGGAAACGGGAATTCAAGCGCAACGGATGGAGAAAGAACGAGCATCAGTTGCAGCTTTAATAAACACAACGGCGAGTGATCGAGACGAGAATATGTTGAATATTAATTCTGTTAACTCTAGTTCTAATTACAGATTTGATAGAAAGAGAGGAGAACAGCAGAGACACATGAGTTATCAAACGAGTAAGAAAGGGAATACTTTATGCCCTAAATGCAATCGAAATCATGTATTTGGAAAATGCCCAGCTGAGGGCAAAAGGTGTATGTCATGTGGGAAATTGAATCACTTTGCAAATGCTTGCAAGAATCGAAATAATATGCCAAATCGAAGGTTAGTTAATGAAGTGCGAGACAACTACAGTGGAACTGAGGATTTCGGTGGTAATACTGATGATGACCATTCTGTGATGTATGTAGGTACAGTGAGTGTGCTAAATTATGCTTCAGGTTCTGTAAGAAGTTGGTATGAAAAATTAAAAGTTATGAATTTAAATATTGATTTTAAGTTGGATAGCGGTGCTGAGGTCAATGTTATATCACAAAACTTGGTAGAAAGATTAGGTAAAATGAGCTCAATCAGGCCAATCTCAACTAAACTAGAAGCCTATGGTGGTTCTCAAATCCATACAGTGGGTTTAATTGATTTGCGTACGGAACATAAAAATCAGATTCTTGATGTAGAATACGTTGTGGTTACTGGTTCCACCCAACCGATTTTGGGATTGAAATCTTGTGTAGAATTTAATTTGATTTGTAGGATAGATGGAATGGAAAAACAAGATAGGAACGAATTCTTTACCAAATACAAAGACATTTTCCAAGGCTCTGGTAGATTCCCCGATAAATGTGATTTAATATTAAAACCAAACGCAATACCAGTTAACAGACCTCCCCGTCGTATACCAATAGGGTTGTATGACAGAGTAGAGTGTAAGCTTAAGGAGATGGAAAAAAACGGGATAATTACAAGAAGGGAAGAACCATCCGAATGGTCGCATCATCTTGTGGTTGTGGAAAAGGCAAATGGTTCTTTGAGACTGTGTTTAGATCCGGGTGAACTAAACAAACAACTGAAGGATGAACATTTTCTTATACCAACCATAGAAGATTTTCGGTATGCTATGAATGGGATGAAGTATTTTTCTGTGTTTGATTTGAAAGAAGGGTTTTGGCAGGTAGGTCTCACAGAAGCTTCCAAAGAACTTACTGTGTTTAGTACTCCTTTTGGCGCCTTTCAATATAATGTACTTCCTTTTGGCATGAAGGTGGCCCCTGAAAAATTTCAAAAATTAAATATGAAATATTTTGGACATCTTCCTGGATGTTTTATTTATATCGATGATATAATAGTTAATAATACATTACGTGAGCATGAAGAAAATGTTCAGAGAGTTATGAACAGGGCGCGAGAAATTAATATAAAATTTAATGAGGATAAAGTGCAGTATTGTAAAGGTACAGTTAAGTACTTGGGTCATATTTTCAACGGAAGTACTATATCACCTGATCCTAGTAGGATAGAAGCAATGCTTGAAATCAAAAATCCGAAGGATAAAAAAGAGTTAGAGAAAATAATGGGGACATTTAATTACTTGCGTTCTTTTATACCTAATTTTTCAGAACAAAATGCTCCTTTACGGGAACTACTAAAAAAGAATATTGAATTTCAGTGGACTGATAAGCACTCTAAAATTTTAGACGAATTAAAAAGCATTTTAAAATCGCATGCAGTGTTACATACGTTTGATCCTCATTTTCCGACGATAATTCAAACGGATGCATCACAATCGGGTCTTGGTTGTTGTCTGATTCAAAATGATAAGCCGGTTGCATATGCATCTAAAAGTCTCACTCAAACAGAGACACACTATGCACAGATAGAAAAAGAATTACTAGCCATAGTGTATGCATGTGAAAAATTCAATCGATATATATATGGGCGGAAGGTTGTCGTACACAGTGACCACAAACCCTTGGTTTCTATAATGAAAAAAGAAATCAATCAGATTCATTCTCACAGATTGCAGCGAATGAAGTTGAAGTTAGCTAGATATGAACTTAGTGTTATGTATGTACCTGGTAGATTATTGCACGTAGCTGATCTCTTATCAAGAAATTCGGTTCATGATAAAACGGTCAATACAGAAAGTCCTTTAAAGGAATTGGTACATAGTATAAATATGAGTGATTCGAAGAGAAAAATATTTCAAGAAAGAACTAAAACAGACGAAACACTACAAAAGCTTATACAAAATTATAAAAAAGGATGGCCTTTAAAGAAAGAAAAATTAAGCGATGATGTGAAACATTTTTGGCCTTTAAAGGATCGAATTTATGAAGAAGACAATTTAGTATTTTTTGATCATCGTGTCATGGTTCCTAAAGATTTAGTTCAAGACATGTTGAGCATTTTACATGAATCACATATGGGAATCACTAGGACAATAAATAGGGCAAAGGAGGTCATGTACTGGCGTCATATGGATGATGACATTCAAAATTTTATTGGTAGATGTCAAATTTGTGAAAGATATAAACCTCAAAATAAAAAACATTTATTGATACCTCAACCTGTACCAACATTACCATTCCAGAAAATAGGAATTGACTTATTAGAGTTTCAGGGTAGACCATACTTAGTCGCTATAGACTACTATTCAAAATGGATTGAATTATTTGATATTAAAGATAAAACTGCTAATAGTGTTATAAGAACGTTGAAGAAAATATTCTCCGTACATGGTATTCCCAAAACCATCGTTTCGGATAATCAACCGTTCAATTCGTTTGCACTGAAAAATTTTGCTAGTGTTATGAACTTTGATTTTATTTTTACTAGTCCGCGATTTCCTCAATCAAATGGATTAGCTGAAAAGGCTGTCCATATCGCAAAGAATATGTTGAAGAAGGCCAAGAGGGAAGACATAGACTTAGCTCTGTTGGATTATAGATCCACCCCGATTCCGGGAATGGGCTTGTCGCCTGCAGAGATGTTAATGTCAAGGAAGCTGAGAACAAAACTACCTGTACATGAGACAAAATTAAAACAGGTAACACCGTACAATGTAGTAAAGCTTTTGAAAGAAAAACAGAAACGCATGGTTAATGTTAGTCGTCCTAGAAAAGAACTTGATTTGAGAAAAGGGGATAATATAGTTTATAGACATAACAACAAATGGGAACCTGGGTGCGTACTAGCACAGCATGATACGCCGAGATCATATTGGTTAAGAAATGAGGATAACAATATAGTTAGGCGAAATACAATGCACCTGAGAAAATCTGTGCATGCACCTCAGATTAGATTACCTTACGAGCAAAATTGGGCCGAAAAACTTTCTTTGCCAAGTAATGAAAAGGACACTTCTTTAAATAACCAGCACCCTATCCAACAAGAAAACAACTTACAGCAACCTCTCTGCAAACAAGAGAACCAAGAGTTCCATCACTCAACATACACTACTAGATATGATCGCTCGGTGAGAAAACCAGATTTTTTCAGGCCCTCATAAGTTAAATCCACAATGAGTATGAATTTCATAAGTGCATAGATGAATATACATATACATATATATTTAGTAGGTATATAAGTATGGTACAAGCATGAATTATCATTAGTTTTTTTTTCCATTCATTCAATTTATATAATGAATATCTTATAAAACTTATTAAAAAAAAAAGAGTAAATGTAAGTATAAATAAGATAGCCACAAATATGAAAATCAATTGTAATCTGTCTGGTTCGCATGAATTTATAATGAATATACTAATCTATTTTTAGTCTATGAACACTATAGATAATCATAAAAAAAAAAAAATATCTTAAATGAATTTAGCTGACATTTATATATGTATGTATAATTGTAAAATTCACTAATCAATATGAACTATAGATGTTGTAATACCCACATATGTATAATATTCTTGAAACGAAAATGTTAAGGGTTAATCTTTGAACTTTGATACACTTATGCACTTAGGAACACATACCTTGTCCAAGGTATGGCTAAAGGAGGGGGATGATGTATGTAGGCTGGTAACACTGTCACTGTCTCATGCTGCTGATCTTCTCTCTATCTCTTTAAACGTACGTAATTAAGATAGCTTTAAGTTAGTTGTATATAAGTGTTGAAAAGAAGAACATTGATGAATAAAGGTACACAATATAAATACAACAGTGAATACAGAAAATATTGCGGAAGAAATAATTATCAGACCTTTTAAATCACCTTATAACAGCCCTGTACCAAAAAAGGTACAAACGAAGATGGCTTACCAAAATATCGGTTAGTCATCGCCTATAAGAAACTTAATGAAAATACCATTTCTGACAAGTACTCTATACCGGATACTAATGCCATCTTATCAAACTAAGGAAAAGCCAAATACTTTTCTACTCTTGATCTAGAATTAGGATTACTTCAGATTAAAAGGAAATCCGAAGATATTGAAAAACTAATTTTTCCGTTATTAATTCGAAATATGAATAGACACGATTACCCTTCGGACTGAAGAATGTTCCTTCAATATTCCAAAGAGCAATAGAAGATATTCTCCGAACATATATAGCGAAAATATGTCAAGTATAGGTAGATGACATAATTACCTATTCGCATTCGATTCAAGAACACACGATACAATGTTGAAGCAATCATATGCGCTGTGTTCTTGTCCTGTAGCACTTGCCGTAGTAGATGTCACAGTTTTTCATCCTCCTTGTGCCTTCACCATCCCATCACACGATTTTTTAACGATTATTTTATCTGATTCTTTAAAATTTCCGAAAACAGATACTTGCAATACCCATGAGATTCATTCCCACACAAACGTAATCTCATATCACCAATATCCGTTTTTGAAAATTAAAAAAAAATCAGATAAACCTTAATTCCTAAAAATCGAGCGATTTTACTCATGCACAGAAAATATTTTTCTAATACGTAAAAGAAAGACAATCAAATAAATACCTTTTCAATCCATTGCGTTTGAAAATAGATAATGAACTCGTTAAAAGCATTTGTTGCGTTTCGTGACCACGCTTGTTGACCAATTTCCGCTTTAATCAAATCAAATGCAGTTATCATGTTTTGTGCGCTCAACAACGGAAGCGCAAACAATTTTTGAAAAATTCTTTGAACATTTTGGTTGTTTCTCATTTTATTTTTTCAAAACTTTAAGCACTTAACAATTAGAACCGTGAACCAAAGCCGAATTCCTAATTTTTTATTTTCGGTCTTATTTCCATTATTTTTTCGCTCTTATTTCTATTAGTGCATGGAAATAAGACCAAATTGGCCTTATTTCGTTTTGGAAAACGAAATAAGGCCAAAATCTGAAATTTGGCCTTATTTCGTTTGGCCTTATTTCACGTCACCGTCCGGATATTCTACGTGCAGAACCGAAACTCCTTGAAACACAAAGAGATGGGAAAATCCAGAGTCAGTAACATACTACGGTTAAGGTGAGGATGAAAGTACTGCAACTAAATCTGCAGCACAGTTAGTTGGCCTCTGCCACCCTAACCTCTTATTTGTCAAAGAATAGCATAGAAATAGCCCTTGTACAGGAGCCATGGATTAACAGCGGCCTAATCTGCGGACTCAAATCCAAATATAACATACTGTACTTTAACAAAGGGTCTACAGAAGGTAACTCTCGCACATGTTTAAGGGCGAAAAATAATAGAAATCTCTTCCTCCTTTCTTCCCATTGTAGCATAGACATAGACATGACAACAGTCTTCCATCTATTTGCCGGGCGACGAAACATCAACCCCGCCATATCGGCAGCTGTTGAGGAACTTGTAGTGAAGGCAGGTAGGAACGGATGGGACCTACTGATAGGTGCCGATGCTAATGCTCATCACCTACAGTGGGGAAGCACCGACACAAATGCAAGAGGTGAGTCATTTTTTGAATTTATTATTAAGAACAATTTATATTCATTTTAAGTTAAGCAGAGGGAATGAACCGACATTTATAACTAGAACTAGGAGAGAAGTGCTTGACATTACACTTTCGACAAACTCTTATACTCTTATTATCAGTAATTGGAAGGTATCGAGCAACGTAATATTCTCTGACCATAGAATGATTACGTTTCAAATAAAGCACAAAGTAGAAGACCCAAAGCCCTATAGAAATCCCAGGAAAACAAACTGGGAAGCCTACAATAGTAAACTGGCCTTATCTCTGGGCCGCTATAGAAAGCAACCTATGCTTAACTAATCCGACATCGAAAAACATGTTAACTAACTTACGCTAGCTATTCGTCTTGCGTACAAAAACTCATGCCCCATTATCAAAGGAAAAGGCAAGCTCAACCCCGTATGATCGTCAAAAAAGCACTATATCCTTAGAAAGAACTCGAGGAGATTGTTCAACAGTGCACAACATAGTAACAACACCGACGACTGGGGTCTTTACAAGACCAGCAACAACGAATACAAAAACACAACTACATATGGCAAACATTTTGTACAGACATCGAGTCCACAAATGATGCTGCCAGACTCAGGAAAGTCATGTCAAAGGTCCACACTCCTCCAGGTTTCCTAAAAAAACCGGATGATACCTGCTCTGTATTTCTAGAGTCACTAATGAGCACTCATTTCCCAGGTTTTGTTAACATAACATCTCCTATGGACAGAGGCTCCAACATAAATGCTGCCTCGAATATTGGCAATCAAATTGTAGATAGTAGGGAGCTGGTGTGAGCCATTGATTTTTTTTTTCAGCTTACAAGTCTGCAGGGCCTGATGGAATAATTCCAATTATGCTCCAATGCTCTTAAGACATAATTGTACCGATTCTAGTTGATATATTCAGGGGATGTTTAAACATAACCTATTTTCTAACTGGATGGAGAGAAGTCAATGTCATCTTCATTCCGAAAGCTGGCAAGCCCACTCACATTGAACCAAACGAAAGATTTCAGGCCAATTAACCTATCTTACTTTCTTCTTAAGACCTTAGAAAGACTCATACACACACATATCCACCTAAAACTTAATGATTATATAATCTCACAGGCCAAACACGCTTATGTAAAGGGCAAATCTGAAGAGACTGCACTTCACGTAGTTGTGGGCACGATTGAGAAATCAATCCAATTCAAAGAATTTACTCTGGCAGCATTTCTTGACATAGAAGGGGCCTTCAACAATGTCGATAATCACACAATACGACAAGCCCTAGACTCTGCCAATGTCGATCATAGGTTCATAGGCTATCGAATTGGATTGACTCCATGCTTTAAACAAGACTTGTTAATGCAGAATGGGGTGCTAGCAAGTCAGGACCTGTAGAGGTACACCACAGAGAGGGGTTCTGTCTCCGTTGTTTTGGCTCCCGGTTGTCAACCAGATTTAAGGAAAGCTAAGTCTTAGCGGCGTTAAAGTCGTGGCATATGCCGATAACATAGTAATAATGGCCTCCGGTAAATATATTCCCACACTAGGTAATCTTTTTCAAATAGCCCTAAGCAAGCTCAGTAATTGGGCCAGTAGCCAACAAAGACAGGACTAGTTTTGTTCACAAGGAAAAACAACATCCCAACATGATAGACCCGATCACTGTAAACGGAACACCGCTTCAAATTTCAAATGTGGCAAAATATCTTGGAGTGGTGCTGGACCGCAAACTAAACTGGAAAGAAAACATACAAGAAAGAGGGACAAAAGCATCCCTAGCATTAAAAACGTGTAGTAGAATTTTTGGTAGGAAATGGAAACCCAGCCCCAAGACTATTCATTGGATGTACACAGCCATAGTGAGGCCGATCCTGACATATGTATGTCTGGTCTGGTGTCCAGCCCTTGAAAAGGCGACAAATCTCAAAACCATTACAAAAATCCAAAGACTTGCGTGCATGGGCACAACCAGTGCAATTAGAACTACACCATCCCTTGAAACATTCCTTGTACTAGCCCCTCTCGATCTTTTTACGAAAGAAACGGCGGCCAAAAGTGCATTGCGACTCAAGCAATACTCTAGTTGGATAAGGGGCCATTCAGGTCAAGGGATAATAAAGAACTTCACAGACATAAACTTTCAAAAAGACTATATTACTCCGCACATAGATTTTAACCCAGTAACCCAAACAGACTTCCCTACAAGAAAATGCTGGATGGAAAACAGGGTCATAAATGAAAATCATGGTTTAGTCTTCACAGACGGCTCCAAAACGGAAGATGGGGTAGGGTCAGGCATCTTTTCAGATAACCCACCCATAAACAAGTCACTAAATCTTCCAGGCTTTGTAAGCGTTTTCCAAGCGAAAGTGCTTGCAGTCTGTGAAGCTGACAACCACCTAGGTACGTGTGAACTGGCAAATAAGAATATTTATATCTTTATCGACATCCAGACGGCCATAAAAGCCATATCCTCTATCGTTACAAAGTCCAAACTGATCGATTGGTGTCGAAATGAGTTGAGACTACTCAACGCAATGAATCCAGTCACAAATTGTTTCATATCTTGATCTGAGCCAAATGGTGACCTCAATTTACATATCACTGGAAAGGGAAACAACAAGAATCACCCATAGTTTCCTCAAAACCGCTAATGACTGATGGTCATTAATCGACACTTGTCGGGTATCAAGGAATCTATGGCCAGACATTTCAAAGAAGAAAACTGAATCCCTGATCATGCTAAGCAGGCCTCAATTATCCCTCCTGGTTGGTATCCTGACGGGTCACAAAACGATGGGAAACCACATGAGCAGAATGGTCATAAGAACATCAGACTTATGTAGGGGATGCCAGGACAAAGAGGGACAAAGAGGTAGAAGAGCACTCTTTTCACTTCTTCTGTGAATGACCCAGTTTAGCCTGAACTAGGAAAGTTACAATCGGTGAATATTTTATTAACGAGTTAGACGATGTCTCTAGCATGCCACCAAGAAACATCCTGAGATTCATTCAGAAATCATATTGGTTCACTCCCACTCCCCCTCACATCTTAACCCCGTCTCCTTATCATCACACCCAAGCCGGGGAGCACAATGGATTTAACGAGATCCGAGTGAGAAGGTTTGACTTGCCGTATAACCACCCCCACCTAACCTAACCTAACCTTAGCCACTACGGGGATAAGAGAGCTACCGTTGCGTTGGCCCTATAGGGCCAACGCAACGCAACGGCTCTTCCGCCACCTTCCCTATTTCACTACCCTGACTATTAGTAGTGAAAGGACCCAAGGACCTGAGGTCCGAATATTTCTAAGTACCTCAATGGGGTGCCTTCCATGCTGACTGTAAGCGTCGCCATTGGTTCACTTAATTGAAAACTCATCCGCCGCTCGCTTGCTTTCTGAGGGGTTCTTTTAGAATAAACTGCTACCCAACAAGAGAAACAGAGGAGCTTTATAGTGTTGCCATTCTTCCGTGTTCAACACTCACGCTTATAAGTTTACCAAGTCAAGTCCAGGTGGGCAAGACCAGTACCCGATGGTTACCACTAGGAGGTGAAATAAGCACAATTGATGCATATGAAACAGTTGTATCACCAAGTTGACACCAACAGGGCCGGACAAGCTATACGTGCAAGCGGTGCAAATGTGCAGGGCGCTGAAACCAATGGGCGTCTTGGGCGAGCGTTAAAATAGTCACCTCGTAACCACTACCTTCTTTTTTAATTCTCATTTATTTTTGTAGCTCACACCAATATTGATATTCATTATATAACTAACAGCTAATTTGAATTTAATGACAGGTATACAATTATACATATCTATTATTCCAAAAATAGGTCCATGTTTACCTTCTTATTCACACCCACCCCGCAGTCCCATAGTAAAAAAAATGTTTATCTACCAAGTTCGCTTAACAATACCTACCTACCTACCTAGCTTGCTATATGCTATTTTTCTCTTTATAAAGCACTCACTATCACCATCACCACGTATGAGAAATTTTATTTTATTTTCATAACCCACCCCTATGCAGTGTAACATTAAAAAATTTCAACAGCATAAATACAGATAATTAACAGCGTGCAGGTTGGTAACATGGGCACGATGTCAGTACTTCTATATGAAATCAAAGTGAGTAATGTTACTCAACAGAAATTCTGAGGTTCAAAATTCATACTCATGTACACAACAGCGCGCAAAATTAAAAGTTGCACCTATGAATTTGAACTCTTTCGGTTGAGTGTTTTTTGTACTATGTTTCTATGTTTAAGTTTGTCATTGGCTTCTCTTTATGAGTGGAATCTTATCACTACTCCTCTGGAGAGTGGAGAGATGATGCAAAGGGTTGAGTTAAAATTTAAATTTGGAAATAATGAGTGATGAGGTGATGACTGATGATGATGCGATGACTAATGAAAATGATGAGGTTTGTCGTTTGTCGTTATTGAGTGAATCTTTTTTGTTCAATTTTGTTTTTCTCTTTTTTTGTTCTTTCCTGCCAGTCATTGTTTCCATTAAAAAAAAAAAAGAATTTTTTGACTAATACAGGGTAATCGGTGTATATAACAAATACTTGTTGTATTATTTTTTGGTGTGAGGTTGTTTAAAGAGCTAGAGCAAGTAGGTTGAGTTGAGACAAGAAAAACATCGTATGGAAGGGGGTCTATTCATCTCCGTTTAGCCAGGAGGCGCAATTTCCTAAAAACATGACTTAAATATGAACAAAAATAAATAAAAAATAACACTAACTCCTACAATGCCATGCCATATCTTTTTGTAAAGCCAGAAATCTCCTCCTTTTTTGTGTTTTTAAATAAATCTGTTTTAGTGATCCGTTTTCAAAATATTAACTTTCAAACTCAAAATTATGGCAACAAAAAAATAGAAAAAAATTTCAAACAATTTTTTTTTTTCAAAATTTTATGTATTCAAGTATTATTTTTGTTGTCAAAACTCAATGCTCTTATTAGTTTTGGGTCAGACACTGAAAACCGTATGGCTCTAGGACTTTTTGTTGCCAAGCTGTTCAAAAATATCCCAACCTACTTGTTCTAAAAAACACAAACAAATTTTCATCACTTGTGCCATCTCGTAAGGCTAGATTTTCGTGTTTATGCAGAAAAAGGTTCTTTTATTTTTGAATAGCTTGGCAACAAGAAATCATAGACATACGGTTTTTAATGTTGGACTTGAATCAAATAAGAGCACTGAATTTTGGCAAAAAAATACTAAATAAGGTAAAATTTTGAAATAAAATTAGTTTGAAAATTTGATTTTAACTTTTTTTTTAATTTTGAGTTTGAAAATTAATATTTTGAAAAAAATTTACTGAAATAAATATTTTTCAAAACAAAATAGGTAAACGAAGAGGTTTTTGGCCTTAAAAATGGCATAGCATGGCGTTGTAGAAGTTATTTTGTTATTTTTTAGTAATTTTTGTTTCCAATTTAAGTCATGTTTTAAGAAAATTGCCATTCTCAGGTAAAGGGAAGGGAATAGACCCCCTTCCACATGAGTTTTTCTTGTCTCAAACCAACCTACTCACTCTAGCTGTTTGGCACACCTTAAGTTAATCACCCTTCATGAGCTTTCGCTTATGAAAATTCACAAACTGTACGTTACACAACCTACCTCAAATATATCTTGTATATCTCCTATAATTTTGTGATATATTTTTTGACTTAAATTTACAATTATTTTTGTATTCTTCAGTTATCTACTATTATTTTTGTGATATATCTTTGATTTGCTAGTTTTTAATTAAAATCCTATTTATTTTTATTAGATAAAAGTATTATCGAGTAATAGGATAGAGGCAGTTCATCGTAATTTTATTCGATTTGCTTTAAAAGGTCTCTCCTGGGCAGATCCATACAACCTCCCACCTTATACGAACATCGGATTCAACTTCTACAGATTCAAACTTTGTCACAAAGGCGTATTAACAATGATGTTATTTGTATTCACCAACTTTTACGGGATCTTTGGACTGACCCGATCTTCTATCATGTGTAGGTTTTAACTATCGTGGAGAGGCTCATCATCTTCGTAGTTTAGAGCTATTGCATTGTCCCCAACACCGTACTAATTATGGCATGAATGAACCTCTTACCCGCATGTGCAAACTTTTCAATTCAAATAAAAATATTGTTGATTTTAATATTAGTAAATCCTTTCTAAAAAACACATTTAAAACCACTGCACCACGCTCATTGCTTATGTTTTGTATATTCTCAATGTTTTTGTATCTATTTTGTATAAACGTATTTGTTAATTTATTTTTTATTTTTTGTGCTTGTGTTATGCTTTTTGTATATTTTGCTTACTAACAACTAACACCTGCACTAAATGATGCCAGTGAGCACATAATATTATGTGTTGGCTAATCTCTGATTGTAAGTTAATGCTTGATATAAGCTTCTTACTCTCGAGAACTATAATCTATTCGTACATTACCCAACCATCATGATCACACATGCCACAATGTTGGGTATTGTCTCACCGTTTTCGTTCTTCACTTCACAAAACGCTCCCCAGGCCTTACTTCAGCAGTTGCGCTTATCACAAATATAATAAACATTTTCAAAATCAAATAAATAGAATAAATTGTCATCCAATTTTTTTTATTTACCAAACAAGATATAGAAATCAATCAAAGAATGACAACTTCACACCCGCTTGTTTTCCAATTAACTGAAATCATTCATTCATAATCCTGCACTTTTAACCTAAATTTATATACAACATGTATGTTATGTAACTAGTTCTTCTACAAACAAAAGAATTATACTTTTCAAAACAATTATTGGAAAACCCATACAAGCGAACTACTTAAAATAGAAAACGTACGTTCCGAATTAAAAGTGCCCACAATGGAGTCGTACGCATTTTTACTAATTATAGAATTTAGAAGTTTATTGGTACACATAACACAATTGCTTATAATCAAGAAATCATTAAATATTAATTTAATTTAATCTATTCTTCTGGAGTTAAAAATTACTGGACTGTGAAAGAATAATGCCGATATTAAAATTGGCACAAAACCAAAACTAATTGTACTCTATCATCAGAAGTGGGATAATTTTACCTAACCAAACTAAGAAACAAAGATCCTGAGGATTTTTATTGACAAAATAAAAATAATAACAAAATAAAAAAAAAGCGAAATTCCTTAATTCTTCAACTGAAAAACTGTTGTTTGTTTAAATTTCTGGAAGGGCAAGTCTCAAAAGGACAAAAAAATTTCAAGAAAATTCAAGAACTTTTATGACTTGAATAATTGCCGCTGAACAATTTTGCTGGTAAGAAACTCAAAAAATAGACATTTCAAGAAAATTTTAAACGAGCAAGGATTTGTGACCACCTCATAAGATAATATTATTTTTCTTGCATTATTCCAAATTTTAAAAATGAATGGAGAAAATAATTAACAAAAAAGGGATAAAGAAGAACCTAATGGTCTAACTGGTGCAGAAAATATGATTAATTTAAGAGGGATATAAGAAATTATTCGGTTGGTTGAGGAGGGCGATTAAAAGCAAACTATTAGTGGATTTCCTATTTTTGATCCTGATTTTTCAAGAGTTTACATAAAAAAATAGTGTAACGATGTTGACTTAGGAGTAAAACGGGATAACAAAGAAGATTTTGATATAATTTCTCGAATACAATCTCCATTACTTGGAAGAGCAAAAACGTGGTTCGAAAAATATGGCTTGCAACATTATCGGTGGAGTGACTTACGTTCATCGCTAGTTCATCCATTCGCAACTGGAACGAACTCTTTTTAAGAAAAGTAGCAATCTTCGAAAGTAGTTCGAATTCATACAACGATTTCATTATTGAAAAAATATGTCAAATTAATCGTTTGCCATTTGAAATTCCAGAGGATATGATCAAACGTATTATAATTGTTTGTGTAACGGTTTCAAGTTTAATAAACTTATTAACTTTTGTTATGTCGTCCAAAACCACCTAATTGATCATTTGTCCTCAATACGAAATTCTTCCAGGTATACTGAAATGTTTAATTCTTCAGATTTTCAGAAATCAAATAATTCATTTTCGAACGATGCTATAAAGTGAACTGCAGATACCCATCTGAAAATAAACATTTTAAAAATGAAAAAAATTGTTATGGCTGTGGTAAAATGGTTATTAGAAATAACTGTCCCATTAACCTTTCTTCTCTTAATAAATTCAAAGATGTTTCAGCAAAAATTGAAGTTGAAAAGAAATGTAATTTTTGCAACAAAGCTGGCTATGTTGAAAGTTCATGTTTTGCAAAACAAAGCGAAGACATTCAAATACAGTTATAAAAGCGTCACGAGAGTCTATAAAACCAATTTTTGAAGATAATGTTCATCAGTAGTGATAAAAAGGTAAAAAAAGACAAGTTTAATATTGCCTCAGAGGTTTATTGTTATCGATAGTAGCATTTTATTTCTTTTGATATTGGTTCGTACAAAAGACAAGCTTAATATTGCCTCTGAGTTATTGTAAAGATCGCTGTAAGCGTTTGATTTTACAGTTGAAACTCGATTAACCGGGATGGTCGGGACCGAGCCCATCACGGATAATCGAAAATCCCACATAATAGAACTTTTTTTTCTCAAATAAAATAAAAAAGAAATTGATATTTTAATTTTTATTTTTATTAAAAAATAAAACGAAAACAAACATAAAATTAATTCATAAAACTTAACAATTCATTCAGTACATATTTTTGTTTGTACATAAATTACAAAATCACAAGATTGATTATTAGGAACTTCAAGAAAAACTTTTTAAAAAAATTAAAAAAATTGTTTGCCGTTGTGATTTTACTCGTTGTTTTTCTTTGAGTAAATTTACGTTAATGCGGTGAACTTGCATTATATCCTGTTGTGTTATTCCAGGACAATTCGACCCTTCTAAAAAGCTCAAAAGTGTAGAACTTGCCTTAATGGCATCAACCATTGGAATTTTCGAAATTTCTACATCATCGGATTCATCAGAAAGGACTTCCGGCTCGTTGTCAAGAGGGTTATTTATCATCTCCATAATTTCGTTCTCTGATAAAACAGCAAATGGTGAAGCATTCGCATCTGAGTCCACCCAATTTCTTATTGCATTGACATCAAAATCCTCTGCGACTTCCATAATTGTTGAAATCTCGTCAATGGCATCTTGTTCTGAGGAAGTTTAGAAATGTCGATGATGTAAAAACTAAAACTTTTTGATTTCGATAAAACTTACCTTCTTCCTCATTTTCGGGACAGAGTAAATTGTGCCAAACATTTTTCAGAACATCGGTGGTAACGAAATTCCAGGACTTAGAAACACCCCATAAAGAATTCTTGATGTTAAATGACTTAAAAAAATTGATCCTGTTTTCTGAGCTTACTAGCTTTCGAATGATCTCTTTGCGATAATGGCACTTTAGGCTTCGAATCACGCCTTGGTCCATTGGCTGAATCAGAGAAGTGCAGTTTGGTGGAAAGTACCTCACTAATATATTTGCGGCTTTAAAATCATTAACGTCTGGGTGGGCTGGACAGTTATCCAAGAGCAATAAAATTTTGGAGTTCCTGTCAAGATTGTGTTTTTCCCGGTGCTCTTTAACTTCAGGGACAAAGTTTTTATTAAAATAATCAAGGAACAATTTTTGGGTTACAAAAGCCCGCTTGTTGGCTTTGTAGATAACTGGAAGCTCTAAAGCATTTTTTAAAGCTCTTGGACGAGCGCTTTTGCCAATAACCATCAACTTGCATTTGTGAGTTACTGAAGCATTAGAACAAACCAGTACAGTGAGTCGTTCCTTCGATTCCTTATATCCTTCAACTGAACGCTCGTCGTTGCATGCCAAAGTGTTTTGGGGCAAACATTTCCAAAAAAGGCTGGTTTCATCAGCATTGTAAATTTGCTCATTGCTTAAATTCTCTGTTTGAATGAGTTCAGACAATTCTTCTACAAAAAGCGTAGCAGCTTCGTAGTCAGCAGATTCTTTTTCCCCTATCGCTTTCAATCCATGAATTCCATGGCGGTTTTTGAATTTTCCCAGCCATCCTTCAGAGTATACACAGTCAGAGGCTATGTTAAGATTTTCATGAAAAAATTTTGCTTTCTCCATTATCATTTGCCCTGAAATTGGAACTCCTCGAAATCGTTCCTGTCGAAACCATTCATACGTTGCTGCGTCCACTTTGGGATTTTCAGCTTTTTTGAGAGTTTTGCGCCTCTCCAATCCT
Source organism: Platycheirus albimanus (assembly GCA_916050605.2). Taxonomy (NCBI): domain Eukaryota; kingdom Metazoa; phylum Arthropoda; class Insecta; order Diptera; family Syrphidae; genus Platycheirus; species Platycheirus albimanus. Next base: position 88,871,227 of record OU696696.1, read on the forward strand.
TTTATAGTGAAGCTGTCTGCGAAAAAATTGAAAATCTTGTCTTTATTTTTTAGAATATCATACACTGTTTGGGTGCCGATTTTATATCTTTTAGCCAACATTTTCACAGGCACACTATTTTTACAATGTTCATTAATCAAATCAACTTTTTCCTTAATTGACAAAACTTTACGCGATCTTCTATTTTCACTTAACAAAGAAGAAGCCATTATCACAACGCGTCACTTCAGATTTTCCAACCAAAACTGAACAAAATCCATACAAGCATAAGAAACAAAACAAAACGCAACCCGAAAAATGTATTATCCCGTTACTTCTTTTTGCGTGTCTTTTAAATGCAATGCAACAGATACAAAATTCCGTTTGTTCTTAGATGTAAAAAAACTTGTTCGGTCCTGTTCTCATCTTACGGATAGTAGAGTTTATTACGGATAATAGAGTTTAAATAAAAAATTGTCTTTATTGTCGATAAAAAAAATGTTTTTGTTTCTTTTACGGATAATAGAGTTTTTTACGGATATAAGAGCTTTTATGTTAAATATTTTCATCACGGTTAATAGAGCGTCCCGGTTAATCGAATCCCGGATAATCGAGTTTCAACTGTATTTGATTTTTATGATTTATGATTGGTTAAAACAGTAGACAAGCTTAATATTGCCTCTGAGCAATTGCTAAAATTGCTAGTAGCAATTTTTTTATTTCATTTGTGTTTGGTTTATGCAATAGACAAGCTTAAGATTGCCTTCGAGCTATTGTAGTTTTTTTTTAGCATTTGGTTTGATGAAAATTGAATCTTTTCTTTTGTTCTTATGTTTTGGTCTCTTAGAATATCGACAAAATTGGTAGTGACAAACGTTGTGATTGTTTGGAATTAGAACGGAATTTGAATAAAGATTTGTCTATAGGAAAAGTGAAACGACTAGAAAGGGTCATTCTCATCATAGACTTTCCAGAGCTAGTTGTGCCATACAACCTAGTCAACTTATGATTGATGATATGAGCTGAAAAGTAGACATGCAGAAGATTGCCTCCGAGCTACAATTATTGATTAATAATAACCATTACGGACAAGTTTATGCCTTAAATGTGAACCTCCGAGCTGGGCTGAAATGTAGACATGCTGAATACTGCTTCTGAGCTGCAAGAATTGTTTTGTGTAAGATCTTATTATTATTCATCGAGAACGATGAAAACTGCAGGATGGCCGTGTTATAGTACTAAATAACTTGAGAAATTGTTTATAATCAAGAAATCATTAAATATTAATTTAATAAAAATATGTCACTTTAAATAGTATAAAAATAGAGAATCTGTTCTTCTGGAATCTGGAGTTCAAAATTAACTGGACTGTGAAAGAAGTACGCCGATATTAAAATTGGCACAGAATCAAAACTAATTGTACTCTATCATACATACATACATATTTTTGTAACATTTATATTTCATTTCATTGCTTTGCTCTTGAATGGTTGTTTTTACAATGCTGCAATGGTCATCAAACATTGCAAATATTTCTTCGCCACTGGACAGAAATGTAGTCAATTCGATAAAAGCGTGACACAAAATCACCATTTAATTTTTTTTTTATTTTTTCATAAGCAACATTTTTAAAATTCAATTTTAAAAGTCAAATATCAAAAATGCGCACGTATTTATTAAAAGATAACTAACTCGTCCGTCACCATTTGCGTCTGCTTTTGCGGATCCATCGCATTGTGTTCACAACATTGAATTCGTGTGTATTCAATATTTTGACATGCGATACGTCTGCCTCGGCCATTGCATTGGCGTCTGCGTCTACGTTTGCGTCTCCGTCTCCATTGTGTTCCATCATATAATTTTAGTTGAAATTGTGAATAGGTGAATTTTAATGTGCAGCTTTTACATAATATATGTATATATGCGGTGGCGTATTTGGGTTTATAAGGTAATTAATATTTGATATTAAAATATTTTGGTTCAAGAATGGTTGGATTTGCTTTTGTAATTCCAAGTGATTAACTATTTTGACCTTAGCAGAAGGCCAATATTTACGTACACTGAAGAAAAAATATGAAAATACAGGTGAAACTCGGTTCATCTAATATTTCAAGATTTTATATTGTATTGCTTTTGTTGTAATCGTGATGTTATAAAATAATTAATATTTAGTAGATTCACTTAGTACCATTAGTTAAATGGAAAAATAGTAAATAATTTCCAGAGAGTTTTAAAACTAAAATAACTGATTTACCGATATTTATGTATTTAAAGACTGCAATGAACACAAAAACACTTTTATATCCGGTGTGGTGCGGTGCAGAATGTTCTTGTTCATGTTCAAACTCTTTGCATCAGATACATATGTACATACTTCAGATGTTTACTCATACCGTTTACATTTCATCCAAATTTTGTGCTGGTTTTCTGCTATAATTTTTTTTTTTTTATAATTAAGCGATATGGACTTTTTCATACTCTTTGCTGGTATATAAATATTAAACTGGGGGCAGAAAACGTTTCTTGATTCAAGCAAACGCCATCATTTATGTCGATGAACCGAAAATGCGTTCTTGTATATTTCAACTATTGATTTAATGCACATTTTGCAATGCTTAAGTAGCTATAGATAGAATAATTGCATTTTCCACAAGACCTGGCTATGCCCCTTTGATTATAACGACTTCGAAGGATGACGATGAAATCCGTATAGTATAATCTATACGATATATGTACGTCTACACAACGACGACGATGATGATGTTAGTGGTATCTGGTATGGTGCGGCTGTAACTACGCTCTGCGCAGTATCGGATTTAGGTTTGTAAGTGCCCTAGGCCCAAGACGATATGGTGCCTTTTTTCTTTTGTAACATTTATACACCCCGTTATGCAGTCCTTGAAAAATATAAAAAAATCTAATTTCGTACAAAGACAATATGCTAACATTAAAAATGTTTTTTCTTAAAGATTTTTGTTAGATATTTCAAATTTGTTTTCTTTCCTTATTGTAATTATTTTAACGGAAAAAATCTATCCTTGAAAAAGTATTATATTTAGTTTGTAAGAGTGCAAAAAAATACACCTCAATATTTGGTCTTACCGGTTACGGAAACCCAATCGATTTTGAAAATTTGCGGTCCTACGTTGACTTCTTCGGGCCAGTCTACATTCACTATAGAATACGTGGTAAGCAATCAACAAAGGCATATGTTTCCGTCTTCGTATGCTTCTCAACAAAGGCAGTGCACCTAGAACTTGTAACCGATTTAACTACTCAGGCGTTTCTGGGAGCCCTGAAAAGATTTGTGGCAAGGCGAGGCTGTCCAGCTAAAATCTTTTCTGATAATGCTACAAACTTCGTAGGTGCTCGAAATGAATTAACCGAACTCAACTCAAAGGTTTTTTCTGAAGAAGGTCATAAATCAATTAAGAATTATTGCACTGGCAGAACCATTGACTGGAAACCTATTCCTCCTCGTTCTCCTCACTCTGGAGGTTTATGGGAAGCAGCAGTAAAATCTGCCAAGCACCATATGAAGCGGATATTTGCGAGTGCAGCTCTAACCCAAGAAGAACTTACAACAGCTCTGGCACAAATAGAAGCAATCCTTAACTCAAGACCATTGACTCCAATATCCAATGATCCTAATGATCTTGAAGCCATCACACCTGGCCATTTTTTGATTGGAGCACCTTTGATTTCAATGGTGGATCCCGAGGCAGCAAAGGCTCCTCAACTTACTCATGTTGCTAGATGGAATCTAGTAACTTCTATTCATTGGGAGTTCTGGCGCAGATGGACAAGCGAATATTTACAAGAACTTCAACAAAGGTATAAATGGAAAAATCCTCAAGCGGATATACAACCAGGCACACTAGTTCTTATTAAAGAAGACAATTTGCCACCTCTCAAATGGTTAATGGGAAAAGTCTTAAGAACCATTCCCGGACCAGACAAATACACAAGAGTAGTAGATATTAAAACTGCTTCAGGGGAACTAAGACGATCCATTGCTAAGGTGTGTCCTCTTCCTACTGAGGTCCAACCAGACAAAAGAGACCAAATAAAGGAAACAGCTCTAGCATCTACTAGTGTTCCACTAACAGCACTTCCTGAAGCTACTAGTTGGCCGCCTCGTCTAAAATTCAAAAGTAAGGTTGAACACCCACTTAAAGGTCGTTTCATTCCAATACAAGAACGCTGCAATCGAAAACGGGATTGAATGCATACGTCGACACTTTTGCTTAATTTGATTGGTCTGTTTCCCATTCCTGAGACCTCTAGGGATTCGTATTTTGTAATAAGATGTAATTTCGCAGCTAGCTTCTCTGTTATGAAGCTCATTTGAGAACCGGAGTCGAGCAAGGCTCTTGCTTTAACTGGTTTGTTTGTACGGTTGAGAATGTTTACAATGGCTGTTCCCAACAAAACGTATTTGGATGGTTTGGTGCTCTTGGATGTTGCTGAAAGGCTTGTCCTGTTGTCAATCATTGGAGGTTGTTGCTTCTGATTGTCTGTCGTTAAGTGAAGCAAGGTGTGATGAGATTTGTTGCATTTAGTGCAATGTATTTCTCGACATGATGGAGCTTGGTGCCCAAAGCGCAAGCAATTTATGCAGCGGTTGAGCGATTTTATGGTGTTAAGTCTTTCCTGTGGTGAGAGTTGAAGAAGCTTGGGACACAAAAACATGGCATGTCTTTTCTGTCCACAAACATTGCATTTGTTTGTTCCGTTTGTTGAAGCAAGAGCTACTTTTGTTCTTTTACTAAAGTCTTCTGAACTCAATCTCACTACCTTTGGTCCCATGGCTTCTAATGATTGGAACCGTAACTCTAAGAACGATAAAAACTCGCTTAAGGATGGTAATGCTTTCGGTTTCTTAAGCGACTGCTCCCAGAGGGTTAAAGTGTTTCTATCAAGTTTCTTGATCAGGATACTCATAAGCAGAGGATCCCAATTGGTGGTGTCAATATTAAGCCCCTTCAAACTCAGCATGCATTCTTGTGTGGTGTCATGTAAGGCTTTTATTGCCTTTGGAGTTTCATTTTGGATTACAGGTTGCATTAGTAATCTCTGCACCTGTGCTGATACCAGAAGTCGAGGGTTGTCATATCGATCTTTAACTACCTTCCAGGCTGCATCGTAGTTGGTATCGGATGTCGTAAAATGCCTTATAAGATTTTCGGCTTCACCGGTTAATGTTGTTTTTAAGTAAAACAGCTTTTGGCATTTTGCTATATCTTGTTTATCAACAAGCTCGGTGAACAAATCACTATACTGCTTCCATTTTGTATAATTCCCATCAAATTTGGGCAATGTTACCTTTGGTAATTCTAGGGTATGCTTGGGTGTATTAACTGGAGTAAGATTCCTGGCTTGACGACATAATGATGAGCTTTGAGTTGTGAATTCTTCCAATTTGGCAGTTAATGATATCAGGAATTGCTGGACTTCGTCTTCCAGCTGGAAAAATTTGTTCAGGTCGTATCCATCTTGGATAGGGTCTTCCGAGAGCTCATGTATCAAACGATGGGTTTCTTCTAGTTCCATCCAGTATTTTTGCAGCGCGTTTAATTTTACGCTACAAAACGTAGAACTCCAAATGTCTGCTGCAGTGGTTTTAATACTAGAGAGTAACCGCTGTAGAGACTGTGTGGTTGTGTTCTGTCTTCTGATAATTCTAGCTATATCCGAAGTTTGGACTTTTATATCTACTGGCTGGTTTTCCTCGGTTTCTTTTTGTACTGGAGCTGCTAAGCTAGCCGCCCCAACTGCTTTCTCGGAAGCGTCGAGTTTTTTAGGCACAATTGATTCCAGAATTTTCTTTAAATCAGCGTATGCCCTTTTGACTACCTCGTATGAGTTAGCTTGCATATACGGAGTGTCAGCCTTGACATACGCCTTTACTTGATCATGATTGTTGTGAAACTCTAGCCAGAGAGCTTCTAATGATCGTAATTTTTTTTCTTTATATTCGACCGTTTTTCGGTCGGGACTGTCTTTGCCAACATTGGACTTTAACTTTAATAGTTCGTCAGTTAAAGTCTTCTGTCTAGCTATAATCCGGAATACATCCATTTCATCCATTTTGTATTTTAGATGAGTTGCGTCACGGGTTCGATGCAACTGTGAATTGTCTGCGTCAAATACGAAGACGATGAGATGATGACTGCTCGTTCAACCAGATAGGAAGCAGGTACACGTTGACTACGTCTTCTGCTTTCAGTCTTTGGGACACCGGAACACGGGAACTCTTGATTCCTGGATCTCGGCAGGCCAGTGAGCGGGTTGCGTCGGAGCCTGATATGTTGTACGTGTTTATCACGTCGGGGTCACCAATGTTTATAGTCGAAAACTCCTTTGAATTCGACTTTGATTCAACCTTTTTTAAGGTTGTCGTTGGAAATATTTGGTATCCCAACTTATTTGGTAGACTGAATTAAAATTGCTCCTTACCTCGGGTGGGGGGTAGCAATCATAAATAAGAACAGTATGACCATTTGACTTCTGAGTGAAAAGTGATTTTATTCTTAAATTGTATGCTTATTTATACTAAATTACATAAATGCATGTCAGCAATATTTACAATGTGGGAAAATAATACTAAGATTTGGTGAGAAAATAATTGTAATAGGATAGATATTTTATATCGCGCACCTGAATAAAGTGCTGAAGTTACATTTTGGTGTGAATTATGGAATTGGGAATTTAATGTGTATTTAGTTGGGAATAGGGTGTTCTAGATTTAGATAGGGTGTTTTCGAATAATTTATTATATAATTGTTGGGGTTTAAACACATGCAATCACCAAAATTATTTTAAGGAGGTTTTTTGTATAAAATTTTATACTTGCTGTTTAGGCTGCTGCTTGCCAAGTTTACAATAATTGAAGGTTTTAAATGCAACAACAACAACTTGTGTATGCTACCACCAAGCTCATAGGCTGGAGTTATAGCTATTTTACGGGCACCAACCCGATCATCAGACTCCTTTAGTGGTGCTTAATCGCCTTACGTCCAATTTAATTTTTGAAGAACTTTTGCCCGAGCTGGGCTTGAACAAGATATCTTTTTAGTTTACAGTTCTAAAAAAATTGCATTTCTATTATCAACTAAAATTTGTTTTGTTTTTAATTTCAGATAACGAAATGCGTGACTTAAGTGTAACATTTTATGGTGGATCCGGTCAAATCAAACACAATACCATTACATATACTAGTTTAAGCATTCTATGCATAGCAACTATCTTTGCGATGATAATACCCAGAGTCTTAAATTAAATTAAGAATTAATAACTGAATTTTTAGAAGCTGGTTAACAACAACATAGAATCTTAAACAGAATATATATATATACTCGTACACATATATTCATCTACCATAACGTCATACCTAAAAATCAAATTAGCTCATCGTAGTTTTATATTAAACTTAAAAAAGAAAACATTTTCACAGAAATTAATGAATACGACAAAAATGGACACACCTTCAACAAGATAAAAATATAATTTATTTTTTAACTTTCTTCTTTACCAAAATGTACATACAATTAAAAAAGTTATATAAACCTACAAAAACGAATAGTAAACAGAAAAATAAATTAATATTTAAATAGGCAAATTGTTTTATATATAAAAATATATTATACATTATTAAATACATTTTTAGATAAAACATTAATATAACTTTTGATATTACTTTAGATTTAGGTGAAAAAGATATATTTAAATAAAAATACATATTATATTAAATCATTTATATACAAATTTACCTTACCCTATCTACATTCACTTTAAAGTGTATACATGCAAAACTTAATGCATCAAATAAAATATTTCATATCTGAGATCATATAAAAAACACTACTTAATCAAATTGATGCAAAGTAACATTTCATAATATGCATAAATGATCACATTATAAATTATGTAGTTATTTTTTCATGTCAGCCAAACTTTAGAAAAAAATGTCTTCATTATAAACAAAGCTTTTGAACAACATCATTAAAACATCTGCATATGTATACATATATATTTAAAATATCTTAAAATTTTTACAAACTGATTCAAACAAGTTTTGTGCACATTGACCAATAAAAAAAAAAGTTAGAACTTATATAGACGTTCCTATATAAATTTTCCTTGAAAAATTTTTTTTAGATAAAACTTGTTGCAGATTTTTATTTGACATAAAAGGAAGTTAGGGAATATACGCCATGGTCTTGTCTTATTTCAAAATTTTAGCACCCAGTCTTTTCATTAAGAATTTGACTTACTTTTGTACACATTTATGTACATATGTAAGTCCTCAAAATGATTATAAAATATTAGCTGACCCGACGGACTTCGTCATTCATCAATCAAGTATTTATTTAATTGAATTATATTTGTTTTATTAAAATTTAATCGAGAAAAGACGGAACAATTATTTTATCCACATAGAGGTAGCTGGCCATGTGAAAAGCATGATATTTCAAGATTTATGCCGCACACATTCAGCGACTGCCCTTGCTACTTGTTTATGGTCACCGCAAATGCAAGTTTCACTGGGAGCTGAATAAATTTTAAATGAAACGGCAAATAAGTTAGTTGAAGTCGAGGAAATTTTCGCCAACTTTAAGACGCAAATGATGAGGTGGCATGTCTGCTAATAACAAAGAGTTTACGAATTCCACTAAAGAATTTTCCACTTCGTCTTCGTTTTCTAAGCTATCGATTAATTTCCCGGACTTTGATTTTGAATAATCCAATTCAAGTGACTAAATGTTTTTCGCTGTTTAAAAAGAAACCAATCGTTGTTACGATAATTTTGACCAATGCTCGATTATACATTAGTGATGAATTCATCTTTCGTTTAAGTGAATTGTCAAATGGCAGGTGGAATCGATATTAAACCACTGGAAGTATCTACCGGAATATGTCCTTTTCCAATTATTAACATTTTGTTTTGTCGGAGGACACCCCGACCCCCTAAAAGTATCATCACGCCACTATAGCGATGATTATTGCTAGGCAATATCGTGCACTCATCTTATATGATTAAATTTACAACTTTTCAACACTTTTGGCATTTTCATTTATATGCAGGTTCAAGGGAAGTTTCAGAGCTGAATGTATCGTTTTTCTTCTCAACAATGTTGCAGCAATTCCGGTATAAATGCGAGACCTAACGCAATTCCAGTTTGAACACGTATTCCTGCTAATATCATTGATACCAGGAACATTTTCCCAATTCCACCGGACACACCAAGGAAATATAGGCCACCGTTTCCATCTTAAATAGCCTCCATCGGTGGGCATACGCACTCTTTTGCTGTTCATTCAACAGTGAACAACAGTTGTACTTATGTATATGTTGTTGAAAAATTGTCGTGTACTACCTAACCTAAGCACGTTCGCGATCCAATTCTGAATTTAATACATACCTACATACATAATTTAGTTTAAGGATTTGGGTCTGGCTTTGGCACAAAACATAAATCACTAATCACCACTAACGCTTCATTTTAAATATAGTCATCGTTAATTTGTAAGTAGTTCCAAATATACAATAGGTATGCCAAGCTGTCAAAAAGAATGAATTCGCAATGATATATTTCGTAAATATGTATGTATGTATGCATAAGCTATTTCACTCGAAAAATCAATGAATATGAACTGAAAAACCAAATTTGCGCCTGCAGCGCCATCTGTTCAAAATTATCTTACTTTCTTTTTTCCTAAACCTTCACGTAACAATTGCGAAAAAACCCATAGAAAGAAGTACCCAATTCGGTCTAGTCGTTTTCAAGTTTTTAGTAAACACGTAATTTTAAATGGTTTTCTAGAGCCTAGAGGATATGAATGATTTCCATTTGATTAATTTATTTTCAATTCGAACCACCACCAACAGATACAAACTTCCAAGGAAAAGATAAGGGATTTGAAGCATAATTTCCAGATTTATTATTAAAACCGAGTCCTTGTGTCAGTCCTTGTGTCTAGGATATACTATGAAATAAAACTATGTATATATGTATTTCAGTGGCATGTTAATTAGGAGACAGTCTGAATACTTATACATATTACTGAAACACTTAAAGCAGCATTAGGTACACAGGTCAAAATCTCATCAAGCATGTGAGAGTGTGTGCAATACGTATACGTTGAATGCTTGAAGAAAAATCAAAAAAATTTTATTTTTCATCAATCATGACTCACCTGTAACACTATTCTTCGCATACCAATGTTTGCCCACGAAGTCCAGTCAAATGGTAGTTTCATGTTACAAAAAATATACAAATGGATGTTTTTTTTTTATTCCTATGTTTTTTGGGTCGCTGAATCTGAATCTGAAGAAATCCAACAAAATTTTCTGGTGCGTTTTGAGATATCCGCGAAAAACCGCGAAATTTTTGCACTTTTTTAAATATTTCGGAAACTATGCGTCTTCTTTCTGGTGCGTTTTAAGATATCCGCGAAAAACCGCGAAATTTTTGCACTTTTTTCGGTTTTTTGCTTATAAATATTTCGGAAACTATGCGTCTTAACTGAGTTTCAACCATAACGTACCGCAGCAAAAGCTTTTTTGAATTTGTGATGTCTGTCACACAGCCCGTCAGCCGCAGAGGGCTAATAAACAGAGTTTGTATTGAACCTGATAACTTCGCCATAGCCTATAGGTAACTAATACTCCTAAGGAGGTACTCAATACCTTATGTATGTATGTCCTTAACGAACTTAATATCGCACATAAAGGCAGAGTAAGAGGTTCCATCCCATACTTTTTGAACAAAAGGGAGCTAATCACGTTTTTGCGGACCTCCTTTTTAATATCAACTGTTATTTGGAAGAGTTTACGATTAATCTGATCAAAACATATCTCAAAATAAAAGAAAGCAAACAAAGCCGAACTGACCTCCAATCCTCGCTCTTGAATGGCGCTTAGTGTATAACTGACTCTCATCAATTGTGACCAATACCTACATAAGCGTGAAAATCCAGTACAAGTTGCTTGGTGCCTTTTTTTATTTGTCCAGTAACTTCAGTGGATATTCGGGACTGTGATCTTAAAATGCTGTTACACATTGAACAAAAAAAAACAACTCATGTGAGCTTCAACAAGAATCCGGAGTTAATGACCTAACATGTTAAAATACAATTTTATTAAGGGTCAGACAGTTTTCTTACATCTAAATAAAGCCATAAAGTGCACAGTAATTGTTTGGTTTGTCCCAACTGTCAAATCCAAGCTTATACAATAGTAAACAAATAATTGTGATTTCTTAAGACTTTTCCGAAAGTTTGCCATGCTTTTAAGTGTTGAGTTGTTTGTGCATGTAAGCTTATTTTAAATTTGCAATGATAAGAAACTATGTATCTATAAAAATATATATATATAAAACAAAAACATTATTAGAGAAGAAATATGTCAGTAAAGTATATCTATAATATTTAATCAGAAAAAGAACTATCTAAAGTAAAAGAAAAAAATTCAAATATTATTTTCCTTAAATTCAACGATATTGTAAGAAAATCGAAAGAACGTCACCCACATGAAAAAAAAATAAGCTCTCCAAAACAGAAATGCGTATTTTTTATTTATCAATTTAGAAACAAAGTTCTGACGTACATAAATAATTTAATGTATAAACAAAAAAGTAAATTAAAAATAAGAGTAGGTGTATCGCTTGCATAAAACCAAAAACAAGATTTTAAGCTACATATATGTTATAAAAAAATCCAAAAACAAACAATATTGTGTATATGAATGTTATTACATATAATTTCAATTTTATTTTGCTACACACATACATATTTGATTATTTTGTAAATTTTTTTAAAATTAAATACATATAATAAATTAGATACAATAAAAATATCATTACCTACGTAGCATTTTTTTTTAATCTTCCTTAAATTGATGGCTTTTCAATTGATTAGATTTTACTCATGATTATTAAAGCGCATCATATCAGTAATAGCGTCGGAACCATAATGAATGTGCATTATTTGTAGGTAGGTACGTGTTTTTTGAACTCAGGTCCTCATCTTCAATGTATCGCAGTTCATAGATAGTTCTTACCTGGTTTTTATTAGGTTGCATAAAACTACATTCCAATGCATTCGCGGGGGAGATAAAATAGACGACTGGGTCGCTCGAACTTGCTCTTATGCTAAATAGTTCCTTTGAGGATAGGTAGGTATGTATGTATTTTTAAAAATTAAATTGAACATACATAATTAAGAAAAACTTAACATGTAACTGAAAACCATTCTATCTAAGAACAAATTTTACTCAAAATCGTTGCGTTTGAAAACATTCCAAACAAATTTTTTTTGAACGGACCTTTTTCCAAAATATTTAGGTGCGCACAATGGTGTAGCAGTAGCAGTAGCACGCAGCAATGTCAAAGTAAATGCCAAAAAAAGTAGCTCACAAAGCAGCATACACGAATACAATGTGCAGCACTGAACTCAAACAAAAATCATGTCTGCCATTTTGGTTTGTTGTTGTTTTGCAGCGCAGCAGGTCGTCAAGTTCAAGTCGAGTCGACTTGTACTTCAGCGACTCTCTCTGCTGCATCTGCTACTTCACATTGTAGCCGTGCAATACGATTTACATACATTTAACTTTGACATTGCTGCGTGCTACTGCTACTGCTACACCATTGTGCGCAGCCAGTTTAAGAGCCACTTCTGATTAGTTAACCCGTTCAGTTATCTGCAACGATTACTGCAGCATATTCTTGGGACAAAAGATTTAACAAAAGTCGTTACATATACAGTAACACTGAAGTACCTTAATTAATTTAAAATAAAAAAATATTGTTTGTTTACGGAATATTTGAAATATTATTTGGACCGGATTCATTATTTTACACCTCTATCGACACCAGTCTGAGTCTGCTACAGTGGCACCCAACTAGTGGCTCAATTTATACTCAATATGTGTATTTCACCATAATTTCGTATCGCCACATTTGGGAATACAAAATGGTATTACCGCCAAACAAATAAAAGAACTACAAGAATCAATACCTACTGGTTCCAGTTATAAAGGTAGCTTTAGTCATTGTGTTACGGTAAGATTTACCGCAACAAAAGCTATTCCTTTGTGGTTCTTAAAAACTTTTTCTGATCGTGTTGTTTTGCTCACGGTCTGACTCTTAAAACCTGTTTTCCACTCCATCCTATCCATTCCTATTTTTCGACCCACATTTTGAGTCCGTTGTAATCTAAGAGTTTTGAGAGTAACTCAGAGAGGATGACAAAGCAGGTAATTATCTTTCGTTTTGAGCCTGCGTGTTGAGCTGGAGACTCACTCGCAACATCTTTTCGTGTTGAAGGCAAATCAACTGACAGCTCGATTAAATACACGTATTCTTACGAGAAGTGGTCCATAGACAACGCATGCGGCAACGCAACGGACAGAAGTAGCCGAACTTTTAACTTTTTCTTCTCCGGCAATCCGTTGACAGCTGGCTGACAGCATTTTTTTTCTCTTTGAAGTGGTTTCGTTTTGGCATTGAAGAAGAGAAATATATTTCTTCTTCTAAGGGTTTTTTTTACAGTTGTACTTATGTAAAGGATGATTTTTTGCAGCATGTTCGAAGAAAAAAAGAGGCAAAAATGGAACGTCAACGCATTCATTGGGTCACCCCCATGAGCCAGTGGATGAGCTGGAGACTCACACGCATCAGTCTTTCGTGTCGAGCCAGCAGACAGGCTGGAGACTCGCACGCGAGGAACAACAAGCTTTTCAACGAGAACGAAAGAGGAGTCCACAACACAAGAGTGTGTGAATTATAATCACACCATCATAAATTTACAATGGCCGAGTGCCCACCGTAAAGTGTCTGATAACAAAGAAAGATCAAAATGATTATCTGAATGATTATGAATATTATCTGCGCGAAGGTCTACGGAATTAAAATTATTCTTTTTAATAAATTTTAGTTGAAAAATGATTAAGATTTTTTTCAACAAAAATTTTCTTCTCAAAGAAATTCATTTGGGCCGGTTTGGGCTGGGGACCTTGCGCGTTGTCGTTGTTTTTCACTTGCCTGGTTGTATCACTGCTCTTGGTCGCACTTATTAGCCTATATATGGGCGGGATGCTGACGTATGACCGAGACAAGAACACCACCACGCAAAAGATCTGAAGAGGATGGCTATATGGTTGTGGTGAATTGGACATGCCCAGCCTCCATTTCAAATGAGGATTCAATTTTGGATTTTTAGAAAAACAAGAAGATATTTTTGAGAAAGATAAAGAGAAGTAAAAAGCTGTTATGGATTTATTGGTCAGTGGCAGTACTGGTTTTATTTGTTCTGGTCGCGTTAAATCGTAGCTCCTTTTAATTTAATTGTTTTTGCGTGATTTTAATTATTTGTATTTAATAAATATCAAGTATCATCATTTTAAAGTATTAGTGGTCTGTGTAGTGTTCTAGTTTTGTGAGTAAATTAGTGATATCAATCATTTCCATTGTTTTTCTTTTTTTGTTTGCTTGGGTAAGCGTCAGCGTCATTAGATTATCTTCTTTTTTTTTTTCTTGTTGCAATTTTGAGCTTTCGAAATTGTATTACATAAGCTATTTAATTCCCCTCTAATTAACTGTTTTTTTCTCCTCTATCTTTAAAAAAGCTTTTAATCCTAGCTTTTGTTTTTACTAACATCGCGTTAAATTAAAACATTTGTAAGGTTTACATTTTTTTAAATTAAATATATTTTATTGACTTATTGTCAATCTGCCGGCCGTGAGTGTCTGAGCGCACTGTATTGAGTTTTATCGACCTCCGGTTCGAATTCTAAGTGAGTCCGTGTTTATTTTTTTTTTATTTCTTTTTCGTTCTTTTTTTATTTTTTAAGTTGTATTCCGCTTACAACTAACATCGTAAATATTCGTTGTATCAAATTTTTTATAAGTAAAATAAATTTTTTTTTTTTTTTTTTTTTACTTTTTTCGTCTCTCATCTCTTTGTATTGCAATGGCCTGCTCAGTTGAGAAATGTACAGAGCACTCGAATTCAACTCCCCTTTTTGCTTGCTTTGGCCCTTGTGGGAATTTATTCCACGCCAAATGCTTGGGCTCAACTAACAGTTTTATTGTTAAAATCAACTCTTCAAAATTTGCTTTTTGGTACTGTAAAACCTATATCAAAATATCCTTGTCGAAAATTTCATTCAAAATGTCGTATTTAAGGATGATATTATTAAAATTGCTAAGAACTTTGATGTTTTACAAGAAAATTTAAACTCAGTTGTAGCAAATTTAGTTTCAATTCCTTCCCCCAATTAAAACAGTTAGCAAATCAACGTCAACAGAGCCGTTAGATCCTGACTCTGTTCATCATTCATCCCTGCCCCCGAGCAACCCCACTACTTTTATGCTCACCAAGTCTGCTCTCAAAAAGGGTAAGAAAAGGGGCCGTGAAGGATCATCGTCACCGAAAACTCCGTCCCCTAATCCAAAGCGTCTAAATTCAAGGAGAGTCATTCCAGTAAGTATGCCACTGCCTCCTCGCCTTAAAGAAGTAGATATTACCACTGTTAACAACTCGCTAGTGTCGATATCAATCCACCGGCGGAGGCGGTTCCCATTGTTTTACCCAGCACTATCCCATCTTGCTCTGAACCGAAAATTGTATCAAGTTGTTCTAATACTAATACTAATACTAATACTAATACTAATACTAATACTAATACTAATACTAATACTAATACTAATACTAATACTAATACTAATACTAATACTAATACTAATACTAATACTAATACTAATACTAATACTAATACTAATACTAATACTAATACTAATACTAATACTAATACTAATACTAATACTAATACTAATACTAATACTAATACTAATACTAATACTAATACTAATACTAATACTAATACTAATACTAATACTAATACTAATACTAATACTAATACTAATACTAATACTAATACTAATACTAATACTAATACTAATACTAATACTAATACTAATACTAATACTAATACTAATACTAATACTAATACTAATACTAATACTAATACTAATACTAATACTAATACTAATACTAATACTAATACTAATACTAATACTAATACTAATACTAATACTAATACTAATACTAATACTAATACTAATACTAATACTAATACTAATACTAATACTAATACTAATACTAATACTAATACTAATACTAATACTAATACTAATACTAATACTAATACTAATACTAATACTAATACTAATACTAATACTAATACTAATACTAATACTAATACTAATACTAATACTAATACTAATACTAATACTAATACTAATACTAATACTAATAACATCAACGATTCGGAACCTCCCAAAAAATAGAATCTGTTCCTAAGCCTAAACTAGTATTTGTATCCCGACTTGACGATGAACTCCAACCCAATCACATAATTCAACATCTTGTTGTTAATAACTGCATTTCGAGTGCGTCAGCTATAAAATGCACTAAAATCAGTAAGCCTGACAGTTTTGCGACATCGTTCAGGATGACTGCTTCTCCAGCATTTTTCGGTCCTCTCTGCGACAGTAAATTTTGGCCTCCCAGTACACTTGGCCAAAGACGAAGCCTATCATGCAGTTCTGAATGCCAGAACTAGAGCTGCCAAGAGCGCTTTCCGTGCGGTGTACCAGCAAAAGAGGAAAGAGGAACATCGGCTTTTCAGAAGAAAAAAAAGAGAACTGGAAAAACGAATGGTTGAATCTATTGAGGGGTGCTACGGCAGAAGCAATGTTCGAAAGTTCTACCAAAGGGTAAAGCATTCGTCCAAGGGTTACAAAGCCCGAGCGGAAGCATGTAGAGACGAGGGTGGGAATGTCGTTGTAGATACACAGTCGGTGCTGAGAATTTGGAAAGAACACTTCTGCAGACTGTTAAACGGCGAAGACAACCAACTAATCGCTGTCAGGCAGAATGATCCATTCGATTTGGATGATGATGAACAAAATTTCCGTCCTCCCGACCAAGAAGAAGTTCGGATAGCAATATCTAAACTAAAGTCCAACAAGGCTGCTGGAGCTGATGGCCTTACGGCTGAACTCTTCAAAGCAGCGGGAGATGACTTGGTGAGGAGCATACACCAACTCATCTGTACAATCTGGTCGGATAAAAGTATGCCTGACGAATGGAACCTCAGCATTGTGTGCCCTATCCACAAGAAAGGAGATACTCTAAGCTGCCCCAACTACAGAGGTATAAGTCTCCTAAATGTCGCCTATAAAATCTTGTCGGCCTATCAGTGTGGTTTCAGACCCGGTAAGTCAACCGTCGACCAAATTTTCACACTTCGGCAGATTTTGGAAAAGACCCAAGAATTCCAGATCGATACTCACCACCTCTTTATCGATTTTAAAGTCGCCTTTGACAGCGTAAACAGGAACGAGCTATACAGAGCCATGTCGCTTCTTGGCATCCCTGCCAAACTCGTTCGATTGTGCAGGATGACTATGGAGAACTCTCGCTGCTCCGTCAAGGTTGGTAAGAACACCACCGACTCATTTAATGTCGAGAAAGGCTTACGACAGGGTGACGCGCTGTCATGTAACCTCTTCAACATCATTCTTGAGGCAATCGTACGCAACTCGCATGCCAACACCAGCGGTACGAGTTTTTTTAGATCCGTTCAATTACTTGGCTATGCTGATGATATTGTCATTATTGGAAGAACGAAGCGCGCTGTCAGTGGAGCATTCGCAAGTATTGAAGTGGAAGCGGCTCGAATGGGTCTGGCTGTAAATAAAGATAAAACAAAGTATATGCTGTCCTCGGGTGAAGTAGATCATCACCGTAGGCTCGGACAAAACGTCACAATGGACAGATATAACTTTGAGGTTGTCAAGGACTTTGTCTATTTGGGTTCCACTATAACCTCTCAGAACAACATCAGTGAAGAGATCAGTCGAAGAATCACTCTTGCCAATCGCTGTTTCTTCGGGCTAAGAAGGCATCTTAGTAGTAAAGCCATCTCTCAAAGGACCAAGGAGACACTATACAAGACCCTTATCATCCCAGTCCTGCTGTATGGGGCAGAAGCGTGGACACTGACACAATCGGATGAATACAGGCTAGGGTGCTTTGAGAGAAAGATTCTTCGGGTGATATTCGGTCCTGTATGTATCAATGGAGTATGGAGTAGAAGATTCAATGACGAACTGTACGGGCTATACAGCGACATTGACTTGGTTAAGAAGCTGAAAATTCAGCGGCTTAGATGGCTGGGTCATGTGGAGCGTATGGACGAAAACGCTCCTGCCCGACGAGTCTTCAATTCCAACCCGGAGGGCCGACGCAGTTCTGGAAGACCCCATCTAAGGTGGCGCGATCAAGTGGTAAACGACCTCATCTAACTTGGTGTGCGCAACTGGAGGCCACTGGCTAGGGACCGGCCTAGCTGGCGAGGATTGTTGGTTGGGGCCGTGGTCCACAATGGACTGCCTGCGCCGCCTTAAAAAAAAAAAAAAATTCAGATTTGATCTCAGATTTGGTCTCAAATTTCAGATTTGGTTCGCCCAAAGGAAATCAAACGAGATCTATTTTGTTTTATTATTTTAAAACTTTTTTTTTTGCAGAAATATAGTAATTGAGAAATGTATTCCTTGCCAGGTTGCCGTTGCCACAGCTGGCAGCTGGGCCGACGGCAATATCAATCATCCAGCTTTGCCCTAAAACAGTGTAGTCAATCGTCATTCGATCGGGTTTGTGGACATAATTTAACATAAAATGTGAGTTTTTGTATTCGAAAAATTCTATTAGTTATAGTTAGTTACATTTAGTTACAATTAGTTACATTTAGTTACATAAGTTACATTAGTTACATTAGTTACATAAGTTACATTAGTTACGTGTAACTAATTAAAATTTCAAAGTTACGCGTAATTATCCAACACTGATTAACAATGATGTTATTTTTATTCACCAACTTTTAACGGGATTTTTCGACGCAGCCGGTCTTCTATCATGTGTAGGTTTTAATTGTCGCGGAGGGGCTCATCATCTTCGTAATTAAGACCTATTACATTGTCCCCAACACCGTACTAATAATGGCATGAATGAACCTCTTACCCGCATGTGCAAGCTTTTTAACACAAATAAAAGTATTGTTGATTTTAATATTAGTAAAACTTGCCTAAAAAAAACATTCAAAACCAGTACACCACGCTCATAGTTTATGTTTAGTATGTTCTCAATGTTTTGTATCTATTTGGTATATGTATTTGCTCTTTTTATTTTTTGTGCTTGTTTTATGCTATTTGTATATTTTGCTTACTAACAACTAACATCTGCACTAAATGATGTAGCCAATGGCTATTGTGTAGTTAATTTCGTTTTGTTTGTGACCCTATGTGGGGCAAATAAATTGTCGTTAAAGTAGGCCTTCGCTGATTATTCGTTTCTCCCAGGATTGTGGGACTAGTTTCCTTTGTTTTTGACCTTATAACATTCAAATACCATTGTGATCTTTCTTTGTGTTCTTGTGACACAAACCATTGTTTGTTTTTTTTTTATTTGCTCCTATTCTTTTCTTTCGATTATTAGCCTTCTGCTAAATTCGAAAAACTATTGTTCATATTTACTCTATTCTGATTGAAAAGATTTTTATCCCGGCACTTGCCAAGTTTTCCCAGACCTTTAAATAAACTATTTAAATTCTCCATTCGAGAAATAAACTAACATCTTTTATTTCACTGAAATTCCTTTTCATATTTTTTTAGTACTTTTTTTTTATAAATAAAAATACCTGGCGCCCACCCTGCAAAGTAAATACTTATATTTACGTCCCCCCCCCCCCCCCCCCCACTTTCATGAAACCATAATTAATTCCATCATCTCTTTTAATTTTAATCCTAAAATAAAATATACCCACCTCACCTACATAATAAGTTAATAACTTCTCTTCACATACGATCGCTTTGATTTTGATTACATACTTTTTTTATTCGACGAATCCCCCGCTGACTAGCCGGAGGACTGCATAATATTATCGCAGTTGTTGTAATTGTAATATTTCTTTAATCCGTTCTCTCATTTATATTGACATTTCGTCATTAACGAAATTTCCTTGCACGGTGCCGGTTGCACATTTGTTGATAATCGTTTTTGTTTTCTTTCTCTAATATTGGATTCGAAATAATCCAAAGTAGGTCGCGGTTTATTTGTTTCGTTTTTCTAACTTTTTTTTGTCTTCATTAATTTATTTCCATCCCAAGTAATTTCAAATTCGGGTTTCTAATAGAAATAATATTGCAACAATTGTACAGAACGCTTTCATGGAGGAGATCCTAATGTTGTGGAAGAATTTATAGCAATAATTAAAGTCTATAAAGATATTGAGAGGATTAGCGATGACGATGCCATAAAATGTTTTCCGCTCCTTTTGCAAGATAGTGATGTAACTTGGTGGTAAGGCGTCAAAAATGAAGCAACCACATGGAAAGACGTTCTAACGCTTCTTCGTAATGCATACACAACTACAAAACCAGATTATTGTATATATTTGGAAATATTTTACCAGAAATAGAGGCTAAAAGAATCAACAGATGATTTTATCTGCACTAAAGAACATGCCATAATTGATGAAGGTCCAAAAAATCCTGCAGAAAAACGTGAAGCTGAACCTCTGCAAAAAAAAAAAAAAAACCACGAGTGATTGGTTTTTGAACATTATTTCTAAATATACATGTACCAACAACTAATTAATTAACCTAACCTGTAAATTAAAAAATAATTAACGTTTTTACATGGTTTTATGCCTTTTCCTTTTGTACTAACTAAGCACGCAAATAGGTGTTTAAAGAGCTTTGTCACAGTTCTTCAGAAATCCATGTTTATGTTCTTTCAAGATTGTTCCTGAACTATTAGTCTCACAGACTTTGTTTTGTGCTTAAACGAAAGAAAATGAAATTTACTACAACTTTATACATGCTAACTTTTCTCATAGGACGAGTGATTTTGCCAATATTTTGATCCTTACAAAAGGAAAACTAAAAATTGTTTATTTTCTGTAAAAATGGACCATCTTCAAAGAGTCATAGCTCGGTCATAGAGCATAGAGCTGCTGTTAGTTTTAAATTGTTGTAAATTTAATGGACTTAGAGAAAGTGGTTATTTTCTTTGTCAAAAATCGCATAGTTTAAGACTTTTAGAGCAAAAGTGAAAAAAGAAACAAACTTTTGCAGTTTTTCGCTTGCTACGCGCTACGAGTATTACTGCATTCGGAAGAAGGTCTTCAAACTTTGATTTGTAAATATAGTTAAGGACTTCAAATGCTGTCTTGTTTCACAAGTGGAGATTAAAGTAATAGCTCTTATTGCAACTCCGCACCATCTAAATCTTTGGATCCTTCAAATGTCAAAGCTCATTGGAAATTTCGACAAGATGCACTTAAGTCGACATTTTTGGAACACTCACCAATATTGTTTAAAAACTTAAAAATGTTATATTCTTTTAGCTGTTCAAATCTTTTCGTAATGGAACTAATTGCTTGGTCTAATATTTTATAGCAGAAATCTACCTCAAATTTTTGTTCTGGCTCTAAAATTGTCTCAGGGCATTCATCAATGTAAAACCTTTTCCTCTTCCTATAGAGCATACATGCGATTTGAGGAAACTGTGATGGTATTTCTAGATTTAGAGCTATGGTTTTAGCTGATTGCACGTAGTTAGTGAACAGTTCTTCTGATCTCATTACCACCAAAGAGTTTCTTGTCGCTTCCAGAACTAGAACGCTGTTAGACATATTAACAGACGGTCTTTGTAAATACTTACTATAGTTATATTAATTTTTTCTAAAATATCAAACCAGATTAATATGCAACATATGAACTTGAAATCTAAGATTTTACTTCCTAATGACTCTGTCTGCAGTGTTTCTATTCTCAACGTTTCCAGCCTGAAATATTTCAATGAGAGCTTCATATATCTCCTTATCTATTTTTTTTTGGTTTTAAGGCATCTAGTCTACTTTCCCACCTAGTTTCAGAAAAGATTTTTAGGGTCAAACCAGGGACAT
This sequence comes from Platycheirus albimanus, assembly GCA_916050605.2. Lineage (NCBI taxonomy): Eukaryota > Metazoa > Arthropoda > Insecta > Diptera > Syrphidae > Platycheirus > Platycheirus albimanus. Next base: position 88,893,242 of record OU696696.1, read on the forward strand.
TTGTTTTATATATGTTGGAAACTGAAGGCAGCCTACCACAAAGCAACTTCTAACACACCACAAACAGCGACAGATGACACTAAAATGTTGCCACTACTGAATATTTTTATTTTGTTATGTTGTTAAAAGTATAAATTTCATGTAAGCGTGTTTCCTCCATTTTGAAATTTATTGACCAACAAAAGCCTAAGGAGAAACACGTATAGTATGAATCTAAATTCTAACTTTGTAAAATATATTATAAAAATTGTTTTTATATAGAAATAAACGTCTCAAAAGGAAAAGAGAATTGTTAATTTTTGGATTCTTTAGGTATTGGCCAAAAAGTTTATTTTATACTGTCCAATATCGTCGCCATTGCCAAGAGCGTACAAAATTATTGAATGGACTCAAGCCAACGCCATTATAAATTTTAGACGCCAACGATTTGGAAGAAAGAAGAAGCCACGCCTAAAATCTAATTTATTTAGAAAAAAATAGCAACCAAAATCATTATAAGGATTGCTACAAAATACGATAACCATTTGTCTGATTTGTCTGTGTCCGCCACCGCCATGTTACGCTCGCCTCCAACGACGTTATCTTGTGGTGAATCACGGTCACCACCGAACAATACTCCAATGCCAAACGAAGCTGAGGAGGACTGTGCACCAAAAGAAACCAGGAAAAGCAGTAGGTCGAACAAAGGAGTACCACCAGTGAGGCTTAACGACTATGACATGTTGGGCGCAGGCACGAGTAGCGGCCAGCTGTCTTCTTCAGCCACAACAAGTCCAGCTGAAAGCCAGACCTTCGATTTGCTGGGCCTAGGTCATTTAGAGCCACAAACACCATATGAACAAGCAGAGAAAAATGCCTTTACAAAAACTAAATTGGATATAAGGTCAAGTGACGTGAATTTCCCAGATAGATCAGCCACCTCCGATCAGAATCTGCCTGCCGATGAACATCTGAGGCCTGCACATCAATATGTTCAAGGAACATCAAAAGAAAATGTTTCCTAATTAATTTCAGCGCAACTGAAAGAAATGCAGCTGCAAATGGCCAACCTCATGTCGCAGTTGGAAACCGGAATTATAAGTCGCCCTTGTTACCACCAGACGAGCAATAATGGTGATGCTGTCAGCCAAATGCAGCCACCATTGCAGCATCAACATTCATCAAGCCCGCCGATGGTGTATGATGATGCTGACAACAGGACACAACAACAATGCCAACCTGCGTATGCCTCACACCAGCCGAGGATTAATGCTGATGCTGTCAGCCAAATGCAGCCACCATTACAGCATCAACATTCATCAAGCCCGCCGATGGTGTATGATGATGCTGACAACAGGGCACAGCAACAATGCCAAGCTGCGCATGCCTCACACCAGCCGAGGATCAATGATGAAGCTGCCACCCAGATACAGCTACCATTACAGCATCAACATTCTTCAAACATGCCGAAGAGCAATGATGATGCTGATTACAGGATGCAGTCACGATTGCAACATGCAAATACCTCCATCCAGCCGAGGTTCAACAGTGACTCTGTCAGTCAGATTCGATTACCATTACGACAACAGTCATCAAACCTACCGATGACCAACGAGGATATGTACTACAGGAAGCAACAAAGACTAGAATATGTAAACTCCTCAAGCCAGCCGAGAACCGACGATGATTTCCGGATGCAGTCACATTCAACAAACCTGCCAATGTTTGGTTGTGATGTTACAAACCAAGTGCAAACCAGCCAGAGGCAACCACGCCAGCAGAATCTACATACATCAATGCCGTCGACGTCTATGGGAAATGTGCCTCAATACGTATATGTCTCCAGTCATGTGCAACCAACACTTCATGTTTCGCATACTAGCCAAACAAATTCATCTTTCGGCGGAACAATTCCCTACCAGCCAGGGGTTGGTCTGACTACATGGACTCATCCACACAGGTCGAACGATATTCAGCCTCAGCCAAGTTGTGTCTTACAGTGCAACAGTGAGCATCAGCCTTTGTTAAACGACAATAATGCAGAGTATTTGCCTTCTCAACATGACCCTATCCACCAGCCTCTGTCAACTCAAACATACGCTACACATAGACCAAAGCTTCACGATCTACCGCCGTTTAGTGGACGACCCGAAGAATGGCCCATGTTCATTGCTTCGTTCAATGAGTCTACAGCTGCCTTTGGATACTCACCCTTAGAAAATATGCTCCGCCTACAGAAAAGCCTCAGAGACGACAAGAAGATCTGTGGAAAATATTTTGATACACCCTAGATGTGTGCCAGCTGTAATAGAGGAATTGCAAACGGTATTTGGCCGACCCGAACGTCTAATTAGGAGCCAGTTAGACAAAGTTCGATCATGGCCGATCATTCCGGATAGCAGATTAGATTTGGTCATGCCCTTTGCAACGAAAGTGCAGAACTTGTGCACATTGTTGGAGTCGTTGGAAAGTGAGCACCATCTGGCGAATCCTTTGTTGTTAGACGGATTAATTTCGAAGTTACCCTTATATAAGCAACTGGAATGGACGCAGTATGCCGACGCTATAAAGCCATATCCGAGTATGAGGGACTTTTGTGGATGGCTAAAGGGATACGCTAAACATCTTACACCTGTCTCATCGACCAACCACTGGGACCCAAGCCAGAAACAATCGCCAAGAAAAAAGTAACATCTTTCATGCCAAGGAACTTGATGATGAACCTGCTAACGCAGTCGCTAAGAATGACCAGCTTTGTGGAAAGTGTTCTCAATCACACCATCTAGTCCAGTGTACAGGTTTCCGGAAATTAAAAGTTCAAGACCGATGGAATTTAGTTAAAGAAAAACAAATATGCTTTGCTTGTCTGATGCCCGGACACATTGTTTCAAGATGTGAAAAGAAAAAACGGTGTTCGAAAGATAATTGCCGTCGATATCACCACGAATTACTTCACGAAACACGCAAGCCAGACGAACAAATTCCTACTGCCAAAAATATGAACTCGAATTTCCATGCAAATACAAACATATATACAGCTGTCAAAAAGATTTTATTCAAAGTTCTGCCTGTGAAGTTGTACGGACCTAGGGGTGTTGTTAGCACATATGCGCTCTTAGATGAGGGTTCATCGGTGTCAATCCTGAATAATCGTATAGTGTCTGAATTGGGTTTAAAGGGCAAGAAGCACAAGATGTCACTTACTTGGATTGGACAAAAGGAAACTTCACAGCCGTCAAGTTTAGTTAACTTGGAAATAAGTGGGATGGAGAAAGGATGTAAGCGCTATGAACTTAAAAACGTTCGCACTCATGAGGATCTTCTACTACCAATGCAAACAATGGATGGGAACGAGCTAGAGGCGAAAGGGGTTATTAAGTACTTACCTATTCATACCTACAAGAACGCTGTACCCTAAATCCTAATAGGATTAGATAACTGGAGACTAATAATTGGCAGCTCGTCAGTATTATGCACACCTGAAGGACCTATAGCAGTAGAAACATTGTTGGGATGGGTTGTTTATGGATCATCAGATAGAGACACGAGCGGACCTAACCATTTATGTCACATATCTGAAAAAGATACACACGATGAAGACAACTTGTCGAAACTGGTGAACGACTATTTCTTATTGGACAACCTGGATTCCACTTCACTTCTGGTACCACAAGATTCTCAAGACAATGTGCGTGCAAGGAAACTTTTGGAAGATACAACTAGAAGGCAACGTAATCGATTTGAGACGGGACTTCTTTGGAGGCGGGATGGAATAATTCTGCCAAATAGTTTACCCATGGCCAAGAAACGTCTATAATCAGTGCATCGAACTATGAAGAAGGATTCTTCATATGCTGCTGAATACGAATCAATTATCGAGAATTACATCAAGAAGGGTTATGCACGACAGTTATCAGATGCTGAAGCGGACATGGTACCTCCCACATTTTTGTGTACGGAACTCACATTAAGGAGGAAAACTTCGTTTAGTCTTTGATGCCGCTGCCAAGGTATAAGAAGTCTCTCTTAACTCATCATTACTAAGAGGCCCAGAACAATGTCAAGACATGTTAGCCGTCCTACACAAATTTCGAGAAAAGCCAGTGGGAGTATGCGCTGACATTTGTGAAATGTTCCACCAAGTCGCCATAAAGAAGGAGGATCAGGACGCACAACGTTTTCTCTGGGGACGGAATGAAGAGTTGAAGACATATGTGATGCAGGTGATGGTATTTGGAGCAACGTACTCCCCGTGCTCTGCTGAGTACGTGAAAAACCTGAATGCCCAACAGTTCGTCGACAGCTGTGCCCAGGCCGTTAGTGTCATCATAGATAATCACTACGTAGATGACTTTGTTTGTAGCTTCGCGAACGAGAAGGAAGCAATTTCCGTCACTAATGACGTCATCCGAATCCATAAGAACGGAGGATTTGAGCTTCGCAAATTCTCATCAAACTCTACGCGTCTATTAGAGGGTATCCAAATAGATCAACACGAACAGGCTCCCAGCACCAACATGGACATCACCAACCCTACGGAAAAAGTTTTGGGAATGCAATGGATCCCAACTGAAGATGTGTTTACCTTTCGCCTGAATCTCCGTCAAACTAGCCCAGAATTTTTTGATGGCGATCGATGCCCTACGAAAAGGCAATTCCTCAGCATTATCATGTCAACCTTCGATCCATTTGGGTTGTTAGCGGATTAGACCATTCATGCAAAATTGATGCTGCAATACTTGTGGAAGACTAGTATTGGCTGGGACCAGGAGATACCCACGGAAATGCACCAACGATGGAGAAAATGGATTACGACTTTGGGCGCGGTTCAACTTTTGCGCCTACCACGATGTTACTCAACTACATCCGACGCCAAAACTGAGGTTCAGCTGCATGTCTTTGTTGACGCCAGTGAGGAAGCATATGCCGCAGCTGCTTATTGGAGGTTTGTTCATCATGATAAATGTATACAAACCGCCTTCATAGAGGGCAAGGCCAGATGTGCTCCTATGAAACTTTTATCCATTCCTCGCCTGGAACTACAAGCGGCTGTTTTGGGTGCGCGTCTTCATCGAAGGTGTCTTCAGGCGCACAATATGAAGGCTTCCAAATGCACGTTCTGGAGCGACTCACGAACTGTTTTGGCTTGGATCAAGTCTGCCGATCCAAGGAAGTACAAACCATTTGTCGGCCATCGGATTGCAGAAATTTTGGAATTATCCGATCCACAGGCATGGCGTTGGGTTCCAACCAAACTGAACCCAGCGGACGTTGCCACCCGTTCTAAATATCTGTCAAATTACCAAGTAGGAGGAAGATGGATATCTGGGCCCGATTTCCTGATGGAAGATGAATCAAAGTGGTCCCTAGAAACAGATGAAGCTGGAACTGAACATCTTCCAGAAGAGGAACTGCGTTCTGCCTTCAAACTCAACCCAAACATATTCCATGTGAGTAGTCCAAATATTGACTTTACTAAATTTTCTAATCTTTTGAAGCTCAAACGAGTCATGTCCTGGATAATTCGCGTCTTGACTAAGATAACGAAAAGACCCAAGAGCAAAATACTTAGTGTGACAGAGATGGAATATGCCGAAGTTGTCCTATGCCGCTTTATTCAAAAACAATGCTATACGCAGGAGTACCAGACATTAGAGACTGGAAAACAAATCAACAAATCTAGTCGAATAGATTCTGCCACTTGCATTCCCGTTCAGTCAAGAAGACCCATAATTATGCCAAAGGATAATTGGTTGTCCAAGCTCATTGTTAAGGACGTTCATGAAAGATTTCATCATCAGAATCACGAGACCATCCTTTTTGAAGTCCGTCAAAAGTACTGGATACCCCACCTGCGAACCTTAGTGAAACTCATAGCCAGGAATTGTCAGGAGTGCAAAAATCGTCAGGCCGAGCCAATGCCACCGCAAATGGGTCAACTTCCGGAGGATCGCCTTACTCCGTTCGTTCGACCCTTTACATTCACAGGAGTCGACTACATGGGACCTGTCCTAGTGGCTATTGGACGACGAAGGGAGAAACGCTGGATAGCCTTATTTACCTGCCTAACAATCCGAGCGGTTCATCTGGAGTTGGCGACAGACTTGTCAACTGATGGGTTCATCATATGTCTGAGGAACTTTGTCAACAGGAGAGGTGTGCCAGTACGCATTCGGAGTGACAATGGGACAAACTTTGTAGGAGCCGACAAAGAAATTAAGTCTAACCTGGATATGTTTGATCAACAAGCAATTGAAAACTTTCTATCAGGGAAAGGTATCCAATGGAAATTCAACTGTCCATCTAATCCAAGCGCTGGAGGGTGCTGGGAACGGCTGGTTAGATCCGTCAAGAAGGTCCTGTACGTGGTTCCTAAAGATATGGTGCCGAAGGAGGAAACGCTACGTAGCGCTCTTACGGAAGCGGAAAATATTGTGAATTCTAGACCTCTAACTCATATACCAATTTCACATGAAGAAGACGAACCTCTCACGCCTAATCACTTTATTCTCGGATGTGCCAATTCTAACCAAACACCTGGACTTCAAGAAGAGGGACCCATCTGCTTGCGAAAACAATGGAGGATTGCTCAGGCAATAAAAAACCGCTTTTGGCACAGATGGATAAGAGAATACCTGCCGGATCTGACACGCAGGACTAAATGGTACAAATTGGAGGCACCTTTGGCAGTTGGAGACTTGACAATCATTTGTGAGTCGAATGTGGCTAGAAGCTGTTGGCGGCGAGGAAGAATCAGAAGAGTGTTTCCAGGACGTGATGGCCAAGTACGCTCAGCGGAAATTCAAACATCCAACGGGATACTGAAAAGACCAGCTTCAAAGTTAGCCAAGTTGGACATTGGTGAATCTATGGAGGCGATTCACGGGGGCCGGGATGTTGGAAACTGAAGGCAGCCTACCACCAAGCAACTTCGAACACACCACAAACAGCGACAGATGACACTAAAATGTTGCCACTACTGAATATTTTTATTTTGTTATGTTGTTAAAAGTATAAATTTCATGTAAGCGTGTTTCCTCCATTTTGAAATTTATTGACCAACAAAAGCCTAAGGAGAAACACTATAGTATGAATCTAAATTCTAACTTTGTAAAATATATTATAAAAATTGTCTTTTTATAGAAATAAACGTCTCAAAGGAAAAGAGAATTGTTAATTTTTGGATTCTTTAGGTATTGGCCAACAATATATGTCCCAAAGCATTGTTGAACCTGATACAAAGTTGTATAGGCATTGAACGATGTCAAACAACTTAACAGCTTCCAAAGAATAGTGAGCTGAATCATTAACAACCAAATTCAGGGAATGCGAGCAGCAGGGAACGAAAAATGCTCTTGGTTCAAGACTCTTAATTCTGTTTTGAACACCAGCCTCTTAACCTTTCATGTTTGAACCGTTATCATAACCTTGTCCTCTGCCATTTCTAAGAGAAATGTCATGCTATTTAAGTTCACCTAAAATTAAATTAGTCAACCCTTCGCCAGTTTTGTCTTGCCCTTTCAAAAATCTCAAAAAGTCAAATAACCAAATTTTTAATTTTTTTATTTTTATCTTTCACAAGACACATTTTTATGTCACGAAATTTGGTGAAAACTTGTCGTTTTATGCTTTAAATACACCGCAATTGTTTTGATTAAAAAAATTAATATTTTCACCAAATTTTGAGTTAATATCGAAAAAACACAATAATTTTCAATCGAAAAATCTCCGAAGCAGGACGTTTCGGTGCCACCGTTTCAGTGCGGGACATTTCACCGCCAGCGTTTCACCACCAGCAGTTTCGCCGCTGGAAATTTCATTGCCGTCGTTTCACCACTGGACATTTCGGTGCCAGCTTTTTCATGACTAGACTTTTGAACGTTGGTCGCTGGTAGGTAATGCAATATAAAGTATTCAATATGGCGATTGTTTTTTTTCCTATTTTGTTCCAAATGTGACCGGTCACAATAGAACAGATATTTATGAGGCGGACTGAGCAAAAGGCTGAACAAAAATAAAAAAACCACAAAAGTGTTCAAATGTTAAACAAAAAATTTTCCGTTTTTTTTCAGCGCATAAAATAATTGTCTCACATTATTCTCGAGCCAAATTTAGACAGGTTCAGGTATTTTTAAATTTTATGTGTTTAGCCGATGGCCTATAGCTGCCAGTGCTTGTAAGTGTGTCTACTTCGTTGATTCATCGACGGAGCAGATTAATATGTAATTTTATGTGAACTTTGCTTTGTTATAACAGCAAGATTGTTGCTGTCTTATACGGATAACGGATTCTGATTTGGAAACATTTTTACAGGAATAAACAAAATCGAAAAAATAATGCGTGGTAAACAAATGCAATTGACGCATCGCATTATATTAAAAACAAATAAAGAAAAAGTTGTCAAAAAAAAGGTTCATTGAACTTGTACTACAGATATTTTTGTACTTCAGCTGCAGCTTCACATATTGTAGCCGTGCTATATAAATTACGTACTTTTAACTTTGACAGTGCTACATACTATAGCTGGAGCTACACCCAAGCAGTAAGGTAAGACCGCACATGGTGGAACTGAATTCAGCGGAACTGCACTACAATGGAACTTCGAATATTCTTTGTATGGAACCGTATGCGATAACCCGAACCAAGCGTCAGCGGAACTGCGATTTAGCGACACGCAACAGCAAAGTTAGTAATCTACCCAACTTCAAAGCATCACTTCGCTGAAGCGCAGTTCCGCTGACGGATTTGTTGCGGTTTAGCAAAAGCGCGCCGATGCATAATTATGACATTTTTTTACGTTTTTGTCTCTGTCTCTCAATCCATCGTATTAACTGTACTGTATCTAGTGAAAAGAAAATTTGATTGATTATCAAGCAGATATTTCTTCACTTTGTGGCAAAAATAAATAAAATATTCTAAATTGAATTCTTCTGTCGTGAACTGTCGCGTGCTGAAGTTTAAGTAAAGTTCGAGTGCAGTTCAGGTGCGGTTTAAAAACAATGTCGTGAAATGAAATACAGTTCCGCTAAAGTTCACTTCCGGCATGAGAGCTCAACCGCACATGGTGGAACTAAGCTTCAGCGGAAGACGATTTTCGAACATCATACTTTCTTATCGGGCGATGCATCGATAGAAAGGTGGCACTACCTAGATTACTAATATGGATTTTTTATGTTGCTAAGACGCTTAGTTAAGCCAAAATTCAAGTTTAAAGGAAAAATAACAGCTGACGGCTTGCTGTCAAAACAAACTCAATATTTCTTTGACTTGAAGAAATTCCTGCCTGGCAGCTGTAAGCAGGTAATATTTTTTAGAAATATTTTTATATCACTGTTTTTTATTATAATTAGGTACCAAGAAAAAAAGAAGGACCATTTGTTTTTGAAGTATTCCTTATAAAGGGTGTTGTTGATTCCAAAGATGCCCCATTGAACGTCTCCAATGAAATGCTCCAACAGAAAAAAGTTGTACTAATTGGCAGATTGTACCTATTAACCGCATGAATATGCCACCTAGGAGTACAAATACCACCATCTTGTGACCAATGAAGGATAGGAACGCCTGAAGGCGTGGGGAGAAGCGCAAAGAAGACAAAGCAACGTTTTGAAATCATTGTATACATATGTAGAAATAAATAAACAATTTTATATTAACACTCTTTTTTTATCGGAATCCTTATCGGTGTCATCATCCTCTTCAATTTTAGGCTCGTCGGTCTCCATTTCTTTCTTCGTCACTTGACTTCCTATTCTTTTTCGACGAGCAACTTCATTGGGTAGCCAATGAACCGATAGTGCTTGTTAATGATTTCCTTGCTCTTGCCCCCTCCAAATATTAGGCCTGGTCCTCCTTGAAATACAAACCAATCTTTGTGCCACGTACCAAAGGCTCAGATTTCAATTTAATTTAATTTTAATTTTTTTTCATTTTAAATTTCAAACAATTAATATGTCAAACAAAAACGAGTAAATGCCCGGTGTGAATGCTCTATTCGTTTTGGTAAACGAATAGCCAAAACGAGTGCGGTGTGAATTGGCTATAACTTTGTAATTTTATGGATGTTTTTAAAATTAAATTGTGAATACATCATATTTGTATTGTATTGATGGAATTTTCAATCAGCTGCTATGAAAAACGAAATCCAATCATAAAAATAAATAAATTAATTTTTAACAAAAACTATTAGGTTAGGTAGTTCAATTAAAACTTGTATGAGCAAAAAAAAAATTATCTGAGTAGGTTGGCATCGATAAGTGTAGTGCGTGCAAGGAAGTATTTAATAATTTGTTGGCTCATTAGTATGTGGACGAAAGTCGATTGCCTACATCAAGCGGTAGCGAAGCACCTATAACAGACGAACAATTATTGCAATTAGCGCTATCACCCAAACACCCAACGCAAGATACAGAAGAATTTCCTTGGTGTACGATTCGCATCTTCATTGCGATGTCAAAGCTGTGATAGAGATTTGTTTTGCCAGTCGATGTAAGAGAAAATATCATATCAGGGTAAGACAAACCAACTCATTCAAAGGTAGTTCGTCAAGGTTTTAACAAAACAACTTATATTAATCGTTCAGGATAAATCACCTCATGTACGCGATGTCCAAGAAAGATCTCATGAAAAATTCGAACGGGACAAACAGTATGGATAGTATGGATTATCAAAATCTTCAAGATTGAGAATGATACATAAACTCCCTAGAAAATAAACATGGAAATGAGTTATAATTATCCAAATGAAAATTATAAAAAACAAATGTATAGCTAGTTTATAAGATGATAAACAAATCAAAACATAATTAATAAATTTTTTTTTTGTATTTTTTAAAGCATTCTTTAAAACTTTTTTTTAAAATGTAATAGGTATTTAGACACAGTTCATTAATTTTTTTAAAATGATAAGCATTTATGTATTTGCGGAGTTATCCATTTTGATAAGCCTTGCGGGTGATGGGCAAGTAGGTGAAGTCACATTTGTAGTGCTTGAGATCGGATCCTCTGAAGACGATCTCACCTCCCTCCGATGCACTGGGATCCCTGTTTAGGTTGAACGAGAATACTGAAGCTGGGATCAAGTCCTGGTTGAAGAGATTATAGAATGGTGGTTCAAAGCCATCGACAGAAATTGAGCTATATACAATTACCGAGGATTCCATCGGATTTGGTTGCAACAAACACTAAACCTGATTCGCTGAGTGCTTTGGCGAATGTCTGTTTCTTAATGTTCAATCCTCCAATGTTTACATCGTCAGTGGACAGATAACCTGACCGAGAGCCTGATCCATAATGGATGTCAAATTCAGTGCCGTTATTGATGAAAGAAGTAGACTTCTTGGCGTCATACTTGTTGTGAGTCAGGCAATGTTGGTGAAGTGACACTGCTGAGGGCACCCATAGGTTCGAAGATCCGGTATCAAAGACAACTTTGAAGCTCTGGGATGGAGTTCCAATGCTGGTAACAGCATAGTATTGCGAATCTAGGTTATTGGAGAGGGGGTCAGGTGTAGGGCCATCTAAATTGTTCTTCAACTTTTAACGAAGGTTCTTGATGTGGATGCCAACTTCTGTGAAATGATTGCATGCGGTTTGGATTTTCTGGAGTTTTACACGGAAAAAGTCTGCGTTTGCCACTGCAAAGAGGCAGCACAGCACAGCTAAGACGATTAAGCATAGTGAAAAAGTGATATTTTCACTTTCGGATTGATAATCACTCTGAGACAAAAGAAATACCTAAAAAATATTAATTAAACAACAAAATGATGTGTCATCCCATTCTCAACCGCAGTCAAGTCAAGCAAGAAAACAAGAAAACCACGTTCCATTTCGTTCCAAATTCATTTTTCTCGATTTTATTGATAATGGCACGCTTAGACCGAAGCAATACATTTTCAATATAATTAATTTGTACACAAAAAAATTCTTTGCCATAATAAATTTGACAGCACTACAGCAAAGTTTGATTGCAATGGGGATCCGGAGAGAAACGTCAAACGAAATGACGTGGAGGACAAACAAGAAAATTCAACTTCGTTTGCGCCTATCTTTATTCTTTGAACAAGCTCCAAATTAAAAAAAAATTACAAAACATTTTTCTTTGGAATAAATAAATAGTATTTATTTATTTAATTAAATAGTTTCAGAGTGTTGTGAGTGTTGAAATTGCAGGTAAATTAGCTTTTATATGCCCTCCACGATAGATAAATGATACTCGAGATTTGGCAGCTGTCAGAAGGTATAGAGCCCCATAGAGTGTCAGATAGTGCGGTCTTACTTTAATGTGTATCTGCATTTTGGTCTTCCCTCTCTAGCACACAAAAACGATATATAAATTCTGCATCTTCTTTTTTTTGCAGATCATGGCATGCAGCTCCATGTAAAGCCACCTTGAAGCCTAGTACGCAGTTCTCACTAAACTAATATTGAATTCCATGAAACCAAAAAACCACTCGATTTGATTTCGAGTACTTTTCATTTTCCACGAAGACAAACAAAATCTAGATTCAATCTCACATTGAATCTAAATCACTTTTTTCGAATCTGGATTCAGAGCCAGATTTACACATACTTTAACAAAAACACAAAAGTGGCATTCCTAATCGTCATCAGTTGGAAATGCCTTATTCTCATTGTGGTTTTGTAAAAAGAAATAAATACATTTATTTGCAAAACAATATTTATTATTTTTTTTCAAGTGAAGCAGCAATTAATAAATATAGTTCAATATTATCCGATAATGGAGAAAATTGGAAATTTGTTAAAGTACAAAGATAGGCATTCCATCAAAGATGTTGCACATCAATCAGACGAAGAAGTGGTCTATCATTTCAGCTGTTGATGGCACACACACAATAACAAACAAAAACCAATCTCATTTTGTTTGCCATGCAACCAGAAAAATCGTGAAATCTAGATTTAATCTGAGAGCGAATCTGAAAATGTCGTGAAATTCATCAAAAATTGTATCTCTTCAATTTTTATCTCTACACATCTCGGCTAAAAGATTATATAAATTCTAAAGTTGAAAACCAAAAAAGAGCTACCAAAGGCGAAGCAAGATAATTTTTTAAACAGAATAAATAATTATTATAGAGGGAGACTTTATCTCTTTTGCAGTTTTGGTATCATTACTTTTTATTTTCGATTTCTAGAAGACTCTTGTTCCTATATTGAAATAAAGATATATTTATTAGCTTCCTTTTTTTGCAGAAAAACAACTGACTGAACACTTTTATTCACAACTTCTGTACCTACTTACATATGCCAAAAAAAAACTTTGTTTTTATTTTGCTCAATTTATTATTTTAATTTTATTGATATTACATTTTTAAGCTTATACTACGTTTTCATTAGGGCAAAAAATGTGATTTCGTTGAAAATTTCCAAACTTGAGTCCACTTTCCATACAAAGTAATATTAAAATTTTGTTTGATTTGGACGAAATCAAGGTTGCAAATTATGTGAAAACAAATCAAACGCAACTAAATTGAAACAAATTGAATAGATATTTTCTAAAATGTCAATTTAAAACAAAATCCAAGGCAATGGCAAAATTAAACAAACCAACATGCAAAGCAACGGCAGAAGTAAACAATACAAAATAACAATTTTGAAATAAAATCCAGGGCAACGGAAGTAGTAAACAAAACAAAACAAGAAGAAAAAATGAAAAGGTTATAAAAAAGAAAAAGAAAGTAGATAGCCTGATGTCAAACCAAATGTGGAAACCTAGATGAAAACACTTTTTTAGCAAATTTTCAAATATCCTAATTTCGGCCCTAATGAAAACGTAGTATTAAATCAAATCACAATTTGCATTCAGAAGTACTTTATCCCCAACAATGAGTTTCGAAAGTTCCTTCACCCCTTTTTGCTACGCTTCTGACTGAGTGTTAACCACAGGGTATGCAGTATGCACTCCATGGGAATTCACTGTATCGCATGATTTGAAAAACAGTCTTTTATCTTTAAACTTGATTTGCGGCAAAACTAAGCGTCCTAGCAAATTAAAAATGCTTATTCGTGATCTAGGGAGTGCCACCTTTCAATCGCTGTATCGCATGACTTGAAAAACAGACTTTTATCTTTAAACGCGATTTGCGTCCTACTGGCATCAAAGTTGACACCTTTAAACTTGATTTGCGGCAAAACTAATAGCGAAGAACTTAATACGTACTTGAATTATCCAATTAATTATCAATTATTTAATGATTACTTTTTCTAATGGCAAAAGACAAAAATCAAATGACAAAAAGTCAAATTGAAATTGACATGGATACCCAAAACAAGTTTCATTCAAAAAGGCAATTCTCGATTTTGAGAACAATTCTTCCAAATTTGAATGAAACTCGCTATTAGAGTCCTAGCGAATTAAAAAAATGCATATTCGTCATCTAGGGAGTGCCACCTTTCAATCGTAGATCGTACGATAAGAAAGTATGATGTTTGAAAATAATCATGAACAGGCAAAAGCTCGCTCGTTTTTTATAATTTATGTATACATCTTGGCAAAAAATCTCTGTTCTATTGTGACTAGTCACATTTGGAACAAAATAGGAAAGAAAACAATCGCCATATTGAATACTTCATACTGCATTACCTACCTGCGACCAAGGTTCAAGAGTCTAGTCATGAAAAAGCTGGCACCGAAATGTCCAGTGGTGAAACGACGGCAATGAAATTTCCAGCGACGAAACTGCTGGCGGTGAAACGTCGGCGGCGAAATGTCCCGCACTGAAACGGCGGCACCGAAACGTCATGTACCGAAAAATCTCACGTCAAAATATCTGCTTTTTTTTAAATTCTTACTTACTTTAAAAATTCGGTATGCTTTCTATTCTCTGAAATCTCGGATTAGAGTTTTTTTGTTGTTGGTATTTTTGCTTTTTCTGAGAAAATGTACCATGGTAATGTATACATATTTTTTTTACATAATCGGAAAGCAGATATTTCAGAGAATATAAAGCGCACCGAATTTTTTAAAAACCAGATATTTCGACGTGAGATTTTTGGATTGAAAATTAGGATGTTTTTTCGATGTTAAGTCAAAATTTGGTGAAAAAAATAATATTTTTAACCAAAAAAATTGCCGTGTGTTTGAGTTATAAAACGGCAAGTTTTCACCAAATTTCGTGTAATAAAAATGTTTTTTTATTTGAATTTTTGACATACATTTTGAGGTTATGTGAAAAAACTGTAGATCTTTACAATTTAATTTTTTTCCATTGGACTTGTAGTTTTGCCGGAAATCGAGATAAATAATTTTTTTTAAATCCCTTAAAAACCCCCTCCCAACCTCTTCCCGACCACACGTCGACCGTAATTTATTTTTCCTTTTATAATTGATATACCTATTCTCTTCCTTTGGCAACTGGTTTCATCCTACTGTAAGTTTTTTTACTTTGTACCATTTTCAAAAGCTTCGGCACTGGTCTAAATGTACCGCGTAATGATACAAATCTCCTACATGTTTTATAAACCCATTTAAAATAAATGTGCATTTTACTTTGCAGTTTACAGCTATGTAGCACTGTGGACAACGAAGGGGGGGGGGCGGGGCATTCATGCTGTTGTAGCTCTATTCGTGTAGGTAAATGAAACTGGAATTGCGTGACGGGACCTTAATCGCATTGGCAATTTAAAGGGTTAATCGATTGTGTACGTTTCGCGTGCTATGTCAACAGAAAATCGTGCACGCGAAATGCAACCTAATATATAAGGTAATAAATAAAGTGCAATGACTAAAATTAAAAAGAAAATGTTGACCATAAATATGATTTAATTGTAAAGATTAGCTCAGAAAAAAAAAATACTGACAAGTTATTTTGGTGGAAATACTAGTTAAAATATGAACACACATATTCATTAAGTGATAATTGGGTGTGTTACAGAAAACAAAGTAAACTACTTGCACTTGCATACACACACACAAAATGTATCTTTAACTACAGGGTGGGCAAAAATAAATCACCCTTTTGGAAGATGGTCTCATTTTTGCAAATGGCCGCCAATGTCAAATCTGTTTTGACATTTGTGGACTAGACCAGATGCAGAATACAAGTGAACAAGCCATGGAGCAATACATGAACCGACACGAACCGATATTCTGAAGGCGGCGTTCCCGGGTCACCTTATCTCTCGTTTTGGTGATTTGCACTGGCCCGCAAGATCGCCCGATTTCACCGTTTCAGACTTTTTTGTGGGGATTTTTTGAAGTCCCGTGCATACGAAAACAAGCCTAAGACTCTAGAAGCCCTCAAGGACAATATTCGACACGAGTGCGAGAATCTGTCGCCCGAAGTTCTTGCTGATGTGTTTTGAAAAATGCCATAAATGGAGCAATCAATTGTGTTGTCGCCCATTTGGCCGAAATCATCTTCTCAACTTGACCAATACAATTCTAAAGGTTCAAAAAAACATATTCAAAAAACAGAATCGAAGTTTTTAATTTAGAAAAAAAAGAGAGCCAAACAACATAGGATGGATGACTTCTTTTGGCCCACCCTGTATTACCCTTTTCATAATTTAGGTTGAACCATTAAAATTTAACCGCTGTTATTTTTCCTAAATTTTTATCTTTCATTATACGATTTTGGCTTGAAGCTTGAAGGTCGGTTATTCTTAAAACAGTTTTCAGTTGAATTAATTCAATAATCTGCCAATTTTCAGACAGGATCTAATTTTTTCCTTTCTTCGGCATTTTTTTGTCTTTTTTTCCTTTACTACTGTGCGATGTTTGAAACGAAAGAAAAGCTGACGCAGACAGCGAACACTGGTGTATGCTTCGCTCAGAGGGTATAGCAAGGATACCAAGATTCATAACACAAGCATTCTAAATGATCCTTATGTAAGTCGTAATTTCGCTGAGACACTCGGCTCCAAAGCGTCAAACATACAAAAAGCTAGCTTACCGGTAGAACCAATGTCAAATTGAGAACGCTTTTATGTAAGCTGGAATAAAACTGTACCAAAAGACAGTCAAACGATTCCTGCATATCCCAAGGAACATGGGAAAAATTCATAGTTGGAAGATTATTTAAAGTAAGGATCAATCCAGAAACTGATGCTCAGCGTAAATTGATTCAGCGAAATTAGTACAGAGCATCTCTTAGACAGTGCAGCGGTGTGTGATACGTGATAAGAGGGTTAACAAACTTGCGGAAAATGATGCAGAAACAGGGACGCTTGGGAGCTGTATAAAACCATCTAATAATCTCGAGTTTAATTTAAAGGTCAACCTTTTTGTGACAATAGAAGATCAGCTGCAAAGACGGAAGGACAACTCCTGTGTACTGCTTAATGACGCCCACAACGCATATTTGGGAGCGGGTCAAAATTCTGGTTTCAAAATATTGCTTAACACAATTCTGCTTTTAAAAATTAAATTGGGCTTTTCAAAATTCTTTTGACAAAAACCTGCTTTTAAAAATTCCGCTTCTCAAAATTCTGGTAAAAGAAAAAATTCTAATTTTTTTTTATTTTTTTTATTTATAAATTGAGTTATTTTATAATTGTGGATTTCACAAAATAATTTTTACTAAGAAAAATACCATAAAGCAAAACAATCCAAAAACCTTAAGCACGAAACAAACAAAAACAAATCATACCTACAAAGATAACTTACTTACTTAAGGTAGCGCAGACAGTCCATCGTAGACCATGGCCTTAATAAACAATCCTCGCCAGCTAGGCCGGTAGCCAGTGGCCTCCAATTGCGCATACCAAGATGGTTGAGGTCGTTCTCCACTTGATCGCACCACCTTAGATGGGATCTTTCAGAACTGCGTCGGCCCTCCGGGTTGGAATTGAAGACTCGTCGGGTAGGAGCATTTTCGTCCATACGCTTTAGATGGCCCAGCCATCTAAGCTGCTGTATTTTCAGCTTCTTAACTCAATCAATTGAATCATCTCCTCCATACTCCATTGATACATACAGGACCGAATATCACCCGAAGAATCTTTCTCTCAAAGCACCCCAGACTGTATTCATCCGATTGAGTCAGTGTCCACGCTTCTGGCCCATACAGCAGGACTGAGATGATAAGGCTCTGGTATAGTGTCTCCTTAGCCCTTTGAGAGAGGGCTTTGCTTTTGCCTTCTAAGCCCGAAGAAACAGCGATTGGCAAGAATGATTCTTCGACTGATCTCTTCACTGATGTTGTTCTAAGAGGTTATAGTGGAACCCAAATAGACACAATCCTTAACAACCTCAAAGTTATATCTGTCAATTGTCAATATGCACCCGAGGACAGCATATACTTCGTTTTTAAGAAAAATCGTACCGCTTGTGTTGACATGCGAGTTGCCTACGATTGCCTCAAGAATAATGTTGAAGAGGTTATATGATACCTCGTCACCTTGCCTTAAGCCTTTCTCGATATTAAATGAGTCGGTGGTGTTCTAACCAACCTTGACGGAGCAGCGCGAGTTCTCCATAGTCATCCTGCACAATCGAACGAGTTTAGCAGGGATGCCAAGAAGTGACATGGCTCTGTATAGCTTGTTCCTGTGCACGCAGTCATAGGCGACTTTAAAAACGATAATGAGGTGGTGAATATCGATGTGGAATTCTTGGGTCTTTTCTAAAATCTGTCGAAGTGTGAAAATGTGGTCGACGGTTGACTTACCGGGACTGAAACCACACTGATAGGAGCCAATCAGTTCACGTGTGAAAGTGTTCAGACGTTCGCACAGAATGGCCGACAAGATTTAATACGCAACATTTAGGAGACTTATACCTCTGCAGTTTTCCCAGATTAGAATATCTCCTTTTTTGTGGATGGGCACACAATGCTGAGGTTCCATTCTTTCATGACAGCGATTAGGTAGTTGTCTTAGGCCTTTAACAGTCTGCATATACGATGCTGAACCTGCCTGTAGGGAAAACAGGCAATTGCCTAGGGCGGCACTCCTAGGAGGGCGGCATTTTGACTTGAGCGGAAAAATCAGTACAACCATTTCAAAAGTAAATAAGGGTTAACGCATACACAAATTCCAGTTTGTATTGTCAACGGTAATCTGGAACGAGTTTTTATGCACGAAAACTACTTCAATCAAAATCAATAGACTTGTTTACCGGGTTGGAGCATTTAGATAAACTCCAGCAGTACTCTCAAATAAACCGTTCCCAGGAATTTTCGTTTGAATCACTACACAAGAATGCTTTTAAAATTGCTACAAAAATGAACATTATTGTGGATTTTATTGTGTCCGATTCTATAAGGCTACGTAGCATTCGTTATCAATCTGAACAACCTCTTAAAGCCATCGATCCAGAATTGAAATTTAAAGATGATACCTTTTTTGCTTTATCAATGTTACGTTATCTTCTCTCGATAAGCGCTTTGTACAATATAAATTTCTCAGCCAAAATTTTGGATTTTCTTGCTATATTTCAAAGAAGGTGGAATTGAAAGACTGTGCACTAATCAAAACAATATTAACTGCAAAACTTGGCAACGAAGTACAAAAGGATATTATAGCGAAAGATCTCTTGAATGAAATTCAAACCTTCTTACTTAACTATATCCAAATTTACTAAAGGCATTTAAGATACTATTAACTTTTCCTGTACTGTTGCTACAGGTAAAGCTAGTTTCTCGAAACTGAAGCTAATAAAAACCTATCTGCGCTCAACAATGACCCAAGAAAGATTAAACGGTCTTCCAATTATCTGCATTGAAAAGGAAATGCTCAATCGCTTTGAAGAAGAAGAAATCGCTACGGGATTTGCAAAAATGAAATCGCGCCAAACAGCATTTTAGGTTCGAAATTGTAAAAAAAACTTTATTTCGTCGAAAGCCTATAATTATTACTAAATAAAGCTCTATGTTAATGTTATTGTTTTCCTTGTTTTTTTTATTTATTTTTGGGGCGGCAAAATAACAATTTGCCTAGGGTGTCAAAGTTCCAAGGTTTGGCGCCGTGCATAAGTATTCTTTTCAAATTCTCAGCACTGACTGCGTATCTACTACGACATTCCCACCCTTGTCTCTACAGGCGTCCGCTCGGACTTTGTAACCCTTAGACGAATGTTATACATTTTGGTAGAACTTTCGAACATTACTTCTGCCGTAGCACCCCTCAATAGATTCAACCATTCGTTTTTCCAGTTCTCTCTTTTTCTTTCTGAAAAGCCGATGTTCCTCCTTGCTCTTTTCTTTTGCTGCTATACTGCACGGGAAGTGCTCTTGGCAGCTCTGGTTCTGGCCTGCAGAACTGCATGATAGGCTTCGTTTTAGCCAAGTGTGCGAGCCTGCACTCATCATCCAACCAGGGGTTTCGTTGTGGTCGCCTAATGAAACCCAAAACATCAGTAGCTGTGGTTTTGATGGCCATTTTGCCATCACCTCTGCTTGTCGAGAGATAATAGGAGATATGGTTGGCAAAGGTTGTGGCGGTCTCTTGCGATTGTAGCTTCGCAACATCAAACTTTCTCACATTGGATGCTCGATCCTGCGGTCTGGTGAAGATCCGCATACGCACTTTAGCTACAACAAGGTAGTGGTCCGAGTCTATGTTGGCCCCTCGGAAAGTGCGGACATCCATAACATTGGAGGCAATGTGATAAATTCGGTTGATGGTATATTGATCAGGAGACCGCCAGGTCCCCTTGTGTATATTGAGGTGTGGGAAGTAAGTCATAGCTAAGATGACACTTCGCCCCGCAGTCGATAAGCCAGTGTCCGTTACGGGAAGTGTTGTCGTGCAGGCTATGCTTTCTGACTGTCGAGCCAAAACTACCCTCCTTTCCGATCTTGTCGTTGAAGTCACCAAGGGTAATCTCAGTGTCGTACTTCGGGCATTCATCATACGTCTTCTCTAGAATATCGTAGAATTCTTCCTTGGTCGTGTCTTCTTTTTCCTCCATGGAGGCAAGGACGTAGATCAGTGAGATGTTGCATAGTGTGGACTGAATGGGGATTGTGACAATGCATTCGCTTATGCCACGAAACCCTTAGACTTCTTGTCTAAGCCTTCCTCTTGTCACAAATCTGCATCCAAATAGCTGCTGTGTTCTTGTAGCACTTGCCGTAATAGATGTCACAGTTTTTCATCCTCTTTGTGCCTTCACCATCCCATAGCACTTCTTGGATGACTGCGATGTTGGCTTTGGCCATTTAGGGCTTCCACTAATTGTTCGGCTACACGTTGTCTGTTTAGGGTCCGGACATTCCACGTGCAGAACCGAAATTCGTTGGCCTTGTTTCGTTTGCTTAGGTCGTCATCAGAAGGCTCATCCATATCCGAGGCAATTGGTTGTTTCGGAACTTACTGGTTTTCATTTGGTAGGGAAGTCACCCCGATGCACATCCCCAACCTGGGGGACAAAAGGAGCTGGAGAAATCCAGAGTCAGGAACCTAATACGGGGGTGAGAGAGCTACTGTTGGCCCTATAAGAGCTCATTCGCCACCTTCCCTAAACAACTACAACTACAAGAGATGCTAGAAAATGACATCGTTGTAAAAGCCCTTGGAACTCACCTCTTCTTATAGTTCCCAAGAAAGGAGGCTCAGACGGAAAGGAACATTGGAGTCATAGTCGAAACTAAATGAAGCTACGATTGACGATATTTTTTCTCTACCAAGACACTGAATTTAGCAAGCGGATACCATCAGATATTAGTGAATCCAAAAGATAGAGCCAAGACAGCATTTAGTACTGCCTTCAGACACTACGAGTTCAAACGAATGCCATTCGGATTAAAAGGAGCTCCAGCTACAATCCAGTGGTTGATAAATTATATCTTGACAGGCCTGCAAGGTTTGGAATGCAATGTATACTTGGATGATATCGTCATTTATGGCAAGAATCTCGAAGACCATAACCGAAAACTTAAATTAGTTTTTGACAAACTAAGGGAACATAAATTAAAACTTCAACTAGAAAAATGTCAGTTCCTCCGAAAAGAAGTTGTGTATTTAGGACACAAATGTTCAGCGAAAGGAGCACAACCCGATCCTAGCAAAACTAGTTGTGTACAGACATTTCCCGTACCACGAACCGTTCGTCAGGTTCAATCTTTTCTAGGACTTGCCATTTACTATCGTAAATTTATTCCCCAATTTTCACAAATTACACGACCATTAACAAATTTATTACGTAAAGATGTGAAATTCACTTGGACTAAAAAGGGCCAAGAAGCATTCCAAAAATTTAAAAATCTTTTAATTACACCCCCTGTTCTAGTCCATCCAGACTTCACCAAACCGTTTAACCTCACTACTGACGCAAGCTGTGAAGCAATCGGAGCAGTGCTATCCGAAGGAGAAGTAGGTAAAGACCACCTAATTGCGTATGCAAATAGGACGTTGAATAAAGCTGAACGCAATTATTCAACTATAGAAAAAGAACTACTAGCAATCGTCTGGGCGGCCAAAAATTACAGATACTACTTACTTGGTAGAAAACTCACAGCTTACACTGATCACAAACCTTTTAAAGGCATATTAAGCGTTAAAGATCCGACTTCCAGATTCTAGAGATTTCACCACAAACTCTCTGAATTCGATTATAAAATCAAATATAAACCTGGCAAGTATAACATTAACGCAGATGCCCTTCTACATACATGTTAAAAAACTTATATTTTATAAAATAAAAAGTTAGGAAAAATCCTTACAATTGCAAAGCACTAAGTAAAGCGCACTAAAATAAAAATTATAATATACTAGCTGACCCGCAAACTTCGTTCCGTCAAAATTCATTGAAAATAATAATTCTTTCATATGCATTTAGTTAATAGCTGATATTTTATACAAACAGACACTTTATTTTTATTTATGTGTATAGATATTGTGTGATTTTAAGTCAATAATTCAGCTTATCAGCTATCCGCCTGTGAAAGTCCTGTTTAAAACGGTGCATAAATTAGATTTTTTGAAAAATGCAATAATCAAAATGATCTAAGCTACTCCTTACAACGATCGGTATGTCTGTGCGTCTGTGCTGATGTATGCTTTCTCACGTCATGCTACAGCCTAAACGGCTTGACGGATTTTCTTCAAACTTGATAAACATATATTAAAACTCCATGCTTAGTAAATCTTAAGGTAATCCTAAAAACGAATAGAAAGCTAAATATAAACAGAATAATAAACCGAAATGCTTCTAATATGCCCACTCAAATTGCACTAAATAATAATGGATTCGTTTTCGATGATCAGAAATGTGCTGTGAGAAAGATTTGTGGTGCCAATCACTTTTCTCCTTCTATGGCACTATATAGGTCCTTAAAGGTTTAACCTCTCAGGCATCTTTATTATTTCAAAACTTCCAAAATATTTTTTATGAGGGTTGGTTACAAAGCCTTATTTCTAATGTATACTATGAGAAGCAACTTTGACTGTCATGTAACCATTCCCCCTTTCCGTACCACTCATCTAAGAAATTTTTACTCCATTGTGTCCTGCAAGCTCTTTAATACGTTTCCAGCAATTATTCGTACTATTCGCTCTATATCTTTATTCTTAAAAAAATTAAAAACTGGATTTTTGAATTTGATCACAACCAGATCGAGGTTTTGTGACCTGAGCCTTTGAGCCTTTGATCCAACTTAAAAGATAGGATAGTTTATTTCTCAATTTATAAAGCGGTTTGACACAAATGCATTTGTAGTGCATTTTGTTAAATTAGTAATTAATCTTTTTGTAGGATATTCTAAGGATGACTACGAAGGTTTCCATGAAGTTTGGTCAAAATTCAGTACATCTATGTACCACGAAAGCAATTTTAGTGCATTTTGTTAATATGGTAATAAATCTTTTGGTAGCATCTTCTGAGGAAGAAGAGAATGGCTGGACCAATTTTGGAATTTTTTATCTTGAAATATTTATTGAAAATCATGGAAGGTGTAACGAAAAATTACGACGACCTACCTTGCGTGCAAAAATAAAAAAAAAAAAATAAGGAGTATGAAAGTGTCAATTATTTGAAATATTTATCAGTCAGAATGGTTTTATATTAGTGTATTGTTTTGAAGTACAAAATATCGTTACATACACAAATAAGATATGTACATATGTGTTTCTGTAATACGATTTTGTTTTATTGTTTAGTATGTTATATTTTCGAACGCTACAGATTTCATTAAAATGATGTAAATACATAATGTATTAATATGTATGTAGGTATTATAAAAAATTTTAACTTCAAAAAGCTTTCTAAAGAAACACTTTTTTAAAGAATTAAATGGTAGAAGATGGTTGGTGGTAGAACTTGGTAGATGGTAGAAGATGGTAGATGGCAGAAGATTCCAGATGGTAGAAGGTAGAAGATGGTAGACGATAGAAGATTGTAGATGGTGGTACATTGTAGAAGATGGTTGGTGGTAAGAGATGGTAGATGAAAGAAGATGGTAGAAGGAAGAAAATGGTAGATGGGAGAAAATGGAAGATGGTAGATGGTAGCAGATGGTAGAAGAAAGTTGATAGTAGAAGGTTGTAGTTGGTAGAAGGTACATGGAAGAAGATGGTATATGACAGATGGCTGGAGATGGTAGACGATAGAAGATGGTAGATGGTAGGAGATGGTAAATGGTAGAAGGTGGTAAATGGTAGAAGATGGTAGATGTTAGAAGACAGTATATAGCAGATGACAGGAGATGGTAGATGCTAGAAGGTGGTAAATGGTAGAGGATGGTATATAAAACAAGATAGTAGATGGGAGAAGATTCTAGATGGAAGATGGTAAAAGATGCTAGATGGTAGAAGATGGTTGATGTTAGAAGATGGTAGTTGGTAGAAGATGGTAGGAGATGGTAGAAGATAGTTGATAGTAAAAGATGGAAGTTGGTAGATAGCAGGAGATGGAAGATTATATAAGAAGGTAGATGGTAGAAGATAGTTGAGAGTAGAAGATGGTAGTTGGGTAGAAAATCGTAAATGGTAGATAGTGGTAAATGGTAGAAGATGGTAGATGTTTGAAGATGGAAAATGATTCTAGATTCTAGATGGTAGAAGGTTGCAGATGATAAATTATAGAAGACGGTTTTTTTTAATGTTTTTCCCAAGGGAAAACCATTGAATCTACTATTTGTGTTAGCTTGAGACAGATTAACAAAGAATATTGTGCACCGATTAGTATTGAACTAATATTAAATTAAAAATATTTATAATTCAAAATGATTAATATTACTGTTAAAGAATTATTTTCCCTACCTACTTCATTTCTAAAATTAAATGTTAAATGTTTAATTAATCAACTTTGTAATTTACTCATTTGTTACAAACTTGATAGGTTAGATAAAAACTACAAAGTGCTAGAAGTTGGCATACTCAAAAAAAAATTGGAATATATTTTCGAAAAGTTTTTCAAAAAAAAGCTGTTTTTTTTTTTGAAAAAACTGGTCAAACGATTTTGAAAAATAAAAATTCTTAAAAATTCAAAAAAGTAAAAGAAACCTGATGGTTTACTTCATTTTCTCCAAAAAACGTTTTAGGTATTGATTTTTAAGTGATTTATAAAATTTCTTATGATTTTTTCAACGCCTTTTTCCCAAAATCTCATGCCCCAAGACCATTTTAACATATTAGAGCAAGTTCATACGACCCAGTCGTGCACTTTATTTTTTTTGTTAACATGAGTTTATGCAACTACCGATCTTTAGGAATTCTATCGCCAAGCTCTACACAGCGGGTAGCAAAATTGTTTCCTATTAAAAGGGATGTAATTTTTTACTTGCTCAATAGGGCAAGTATTGGTTTCGTGCAGAAAAACAATCAAGGTTTTAATCAAACATGACATTACGATGATAGAGAAGCCCAAAAAGGTGGTTTTCGCCATACCGTCCGTCGGTCTGTCTGTGCGTCTGTGCGGATGTGCGCTTTTTCACGTCATGCTACAGCCTAAAACGCTTGACGGATTTTCTTCAAACTTGATTTATAGTAGTTTGAAGAAAAACGGTTGTCGAGGTTTTTTTTTATTTCGTTTTAGCCCGGCTCAAACTGGTACCTTTCAAGTAACGGTTTTTTTCAATTTGAATTTTCTCGAAAACGGCTCTAACGATTTTGATTAAACTCAAAATTTAGCTTACTTTAAGCATTTCTAACAAAACTGCGTTTTTCGTTTTTGGCTCAAATAGTCCTAACGAAAATCAGGTTTTAACGGCTTTTTTTCAAATAGCCATAAGTTCACAACGGCTTGATTGAATCGACTCAAATTTCGTTTGACATAGTTTTTTATAGTTTTCTATAGGATGGCTTTGTAAATTTTTCACTGAAGCCTTTCTAAACGGTGGCTTCCATACAACGAGCCAATAAGTTTTAGCCAACATTTTTTGGTTTTTTCTAATTTGCTCGAAAACCGCTCTAACGATTTTGATTAAACTTTGTGTGTTATATTCTTTTAGTGTTTTTAAGAGAACTGCGTTTTCAGTTTTTGGCTAAAAATGCAAATAACGGAGATCTGCTCTTAACGGCTTTTTTTCAAATGGCCATGAGTTGTCAACGGTTGCATCGAATTCACTCAAACTTTGTTTGGTATAGTTTCTTTCAGCTTCCTTTCAGATGGCATTGATTTTTTTTCATTTTCTTTTTTTTAAATGGTGGCTCCTAGCCATTAGATTTTGGCCATTTTTTCGTTTTTTTTAATTTACTCAAAAAAGGCTCCCCCGATTTTTATGAAACTTTGTATGTTACATATATAGAATATTTCAAAGAAAACTGCATTGTTAGTTTTTTGCTACACATGACAATAGCGGAAATATGTAATATCAGTTTTATTAATTTGGCCATAAGCGGAAATTTATATCATTTATATCACCCAAAAGACGACATCTAAATTTGATATACTAAAGGTTACCTACTTAACGTTAACGTCTTCCAGTTTTAGCCAAATTTTTTTTTAGTTCTTACCAAATTTTTCAAAAATGAGTTGTTCTTATAGATCGGAAAGTTTGTTTTCGTCGTACTATTGCACCCACAGAGCAAGTACGTGCGACCCAGTCGTGCATTTTATTCTATCTTGACTTAAACGAAATTTAGTTTTCAGCGTCTTACGGAGGGTTATTGACTGAATAAACGTCTTACACTTGAAATGTGTGTTTGTTTTTATGTCATCTTAATTATGTGTGAATACCAGCCTTGCTGAAATGGGGTGAATGGGGTCATTTTTTTACATATACACGAGCGTCTTACAGCATGTCATGGAGGGCTAAAACGTCTTACATTGTTATTTTCGTGTTTATATTGAATCAATGAACGATATATTAAAAGATGAGCCTTGCTGAAATTAGGTGAATGGGCACTTTTTTTTTACACCTTCAAGCCTTGAACTTAAGGCTTCATGGAGGGTACCGGAGTGTAAGACGGGCATTTTTATAACTGTCGGGCCTCAATCTTTCTATTCCCAAAGTTTTAGCCTTGCCAAAATGAGGTGAGTAAATCGGTCGCTAGCTAGCGCCGATACTGCTATTTATTGCAACTCCGCTTCATCAGTTTTGGGCGTAAGTATTGCTCGTTCACCGTTCTTTATGTTTACATTATTTTTTGATTTCTGCTTTTGCTGAATGGGGCATTGTCTATATGGTGGTAAATAGCGCCATCTATGATGTTTTTGATGTAACTTCTATTCAGAACGACTAACTTATTTCTATCCATGTATATGTAGGTAATTGTGGCGCTATTTTATTATGTAAGTGAGACGCTAACTTCCTTAAAATCTTTTAATTTTACGTTAAGTTCATTGAATAACGTTCGATTGCAGCAATAAAAAAAAACAACCAGAATTATATATTTTCCTGTGATAAGATATAGCCTATATCTTAAGTTGGCGTACTGCCAATACATCTGCGAAAATCGCATTCAATTCCATGCAGTAGTTTTTGCATGATGCGCGTACAAACATACAGACAGACAGACAGACAGACAAAAATTCTAAAAACGGTTGTTTTGGCTTCTGTGGGTCTAATAGAGACTCCCCATATTATTTTGCATCTATATCTTCAATGTACAGACATCGACCCGTTACATTTTATTTTATTTTATTATATGTTTAGATCAACCAGATGAAAAAACAAGTGATTAAGTAAGACGGCCTATACAAAAATTGGCAATTTAAAAAAAAATACTTGTGTATACATTCATGTTTTAAAACAAATTAATCAAAAAAAAAAGTAGCCGTAAACAATCTTATAATAATAAA
This sequence comes from Platycheirus albimanus, assembly GCA_916050605.2. Taxonomy (NCBI): domain Eukaryota; kingdom Metazoa; phylum Arthropoda; class Insecta; order Diptera; family Syrphidae; genus Platycheirus; species Platycheirus albimanus. Next base: position 88,921,361 of record OU696696.1, read on the forward strand.
GAATAGCTATTACAAAATTTGTTTCGAATAAATCAGTCGGGTACTTCCTAAGATCCTGTTACACAAACAACACAATTTTTACGACTTTATATTATAGTAGAGGTATAAATATACACAGCAGGTCAAAAAAAAGGTACAGTTATTGTTTTTTCATATACCTAATGCTTAATTTTTTGTATATGTTTTGTTTATTTAAATATTATTTTAACATTGGTTTTCATTAGACTATCAATACTTAATGAAATATTAAAATTAAAGGCATTTAAATTAAGTAATTACAAATTTTATAAAATAAAACCATCGATGTAGACATTTGCGCTTGGACAAAGAAAAAAGGTGTGTCTTCCTAAATCATCAATAATAATAGTTTGTATGTAAGTTTTGTTGTATTTTACCATAACTTTCGTTTACCTTTCTGCTTTCTCTAATAACTCGAGTATCCGCCATTGTTATCCAAAACTTTTTGAAGTCGGCGTGGCATTTACTCTACAAGCTTTTGGCATGTTTCTTGGGGTATATAATACCATTCCCTCTGAACAGCATCCCACAATCGGTTCCCATTTAAAAAAATCGGCCTCCTAATTTCCGTTTAAGCTCATTCCACAAGTTCTCAATCAGGTTGAGATCTTGGGATTGCCTTTTCAAACAATTGAAACTTCTTTCGCTCGAAACCAATCTTTCACAGAATTCGCCGTATGTTTCGGATCGTTATCCTGCTGAAAGTTCCATCGGAGGGGCATGTTTTCTTCGGCAAATGGAAGCATGACACCTTCCAAAACATCCCTATAACCGTATTTAGTCAAAATGTTACTAATACGGAATATGGGAAATTGGTGCCACACCAGAAAAACGGGAAACGTACTTATTGCCGACAAACAAAATCTCGACTACCAAAAATGTCGATTTTTCGATGTCTTAAAATCTCGACAAAATTTATATCGACTCTTGAAAATATCGAAAGTAGTAAATCTCGATGCATAGAATGTCGACTCCATTTTTCGAATGTCGGTTAAAATGTCGACAAATGACAAAATGTAAATGACAAAAGTGAAGTTAACTTAATTTTTTCATTTTTGATAAACATAATTCATTTTTATTTTCATGAAAAAGAAACTTAAAAATTACTTTACTTCTTTCTGAAATATGAATTAAATAAAGAATTTTTGAAAAACAGAAATAATAATAATTTAATAAATTTAGCCTCTGATGAATTGCGATGTTGCTTAAGAAGTCCAGCTTTGAATAATTTTCTTTTTAACTCAAAATGATTTTTAGCTGCTTTTCCTTTCGTTTCATATATTTGGTTGGTTCCCTTTTCTCACCCTTTTGAATTTTTTCTTTTGTTTGATGGACGACTATGTACACCTTGCCATATTTATACACATCAATAAAATTTAAGTGTCTGTTTGTAATTTCAAAATATCAGTTTTTTACTAAATGCGTACGAAAGTATATAATCTCGGAAACGGCTAAAACGATTTTGACGGGATTTTCACAGGCAGATAGCTGATAAGCCGAATTAACTTAAAATGAAGCTACTTACTAAATGCATATGAAAGAATTATTATTTTCAATACATTGATGCGTTTTGGCGGAACGAAGGTCGCGGGTCAGCTAATGAAAAATAAAACAGTTAGCCAACACCAATATCAAGTGCGGATCAATGTGCAAAAGTTTACATAAGGATAAACAGTTATTTTGTATGTTTCAATGTTAACAGGTGTGCACGCACCTGTTAACATCATTCACTGAGCCGTAGTCGACATTTTAAAATCGATATTTTAGAAGTCGATATTTCTTGTCGAAATTTTTTTTTTTTGTCGACATTTTTTCTGTCGATATTTTAATAATCGATGTTTTAAAATCGGTATTTTAAAAAGCGATCAAAGGGACCCAACCCCAGAAAAACGCCCCAGACCTTGCCTGCTCCGTATGTTTAATCGTCTTCCGGGTATAGCGATCATGATAGTCCTTTCCTTTTGGTCGCCTGATATTACGCCCAGAACAAATTAATTTTTGTTTCGTCACTCCACAGATATTGCGCCATTTTGTTGCTCCTTCAGGTCCGCTCCAACTTCTATGGCTAAGATATAAAATTGAATCACACCTATTTTTTTGACCAGCTGTGTATACAGATAGTAGGTACCTAAATTGTCTCCTTTTGATAAAATAAAAATGGTTTTGCTACCAGATTTCAAATAGTTGTACAATAGTGGTTCAGCACTGAACCTCTTTGGGCCATGAAAATCGGGCCGTGAAAATCGGTGGGTTAACTCATAAACCACTCTTGAACCACAGTCTAATCTAAAATTAGATTTTTCAAACACGAACAGAGGTCTTTTTTAAATTTTGATTCGGGTATGAACCACGATTATACAACTGGTCCTTAGATTTATTTTTGACAACATTTTTAGCTTCCCTACTATTTTTTAAACTAACCTATACGTATTCATTTATTAGTGCCTCCCTACTGATGTGTATATTGTTCTGAATACGTGTTACTTTAATAAATGTTTACATTATGTAAAAATAAACAAAATAAAGAAATGAACTGAGCTTAATTCAAATATTTTTTTTCTTAATTCAGACTATGTGCCTGATAGAAGTGTAAGGCAGCTCTACGTCTCGGCAAAGTTTACACTTCAGGGCACTAGAATCAGAATTGCAAAAACTTTGTTAATTCCGATAATCAGTTACAGTTGTACAGTTTTCAGTTGTCTATGTGTTCTCTTTAATAAGTCCTTAAAAAGTTCGCTTTTTTCTAACATCTGGAAAAGTGCATTCATTACACCTGTTCACAAGAAAGGTCCCAAAAATGTAATAATGAACTACAGACCTATTGCTAAATTATCTGTGATACCAAAACTGTTTGAGTCAATTGTACATATGTAATATTCTTTCCTTTCACTGTTCTTCAATTATATGTGATAACCAGCATAGATTTGTCAAAAAAAAATCTACCGTTACTAATTTATTTAACTTTACGTCCTTTTGTTTAGATGTTTTTGAAAAACGTGAACAAGTCGATTGTGTGTTTACCGACTTTAGTATAGCCTTTGACAAGTTGTGTCATCGCACTTTAATTTTAAAGTTAAGCAATCAAGGTTTTAACAGCTATTTCATAAATTGGATCTCATCGTATTTAAAAAATAGACTCTATAGTATTGTGTTTCGTAATGAGTATTCGAACCAATTTGTTGTTGATTCTGGTGTCCCACAAGGCAGCCATTTGGGTCCAATTTTATTTGTTTTATTCATAAATGACTTGGTTTCGATTATAAAAAATTCGTCCGTCCTTATTTATGCTGATGACATTAAACTTTTCAAAAGAATTAAATCTACTTCTGACTGCTTGCTATTTCAAGAAGACTTGTTAATATTTAGGGAATGCTGTAATATAAATCGTCTTGTCTTAAATGTTGACAAGTAGGCCATGAGTTGTACACGCAAAAAATCTCCGTTTGTGTTTAACTATACGTTCGACTTATGTCCTCTTAGTAAAGTCTCCTTGTTTTCTGACTTAGGAGTTATTCTTGACCCTCAGTTAACTTTTATTAATCATTTTAATTACATAGCCAAAAAAGCTAATAAAGTCCTAGGATTCATAAGGGTGTGGCCACCTCACTACTCCATTCATACAACAAGACTTGAAGCAGTTCAGAGAAGATTTTCGCGTTTCCGCCTTTGTTTTCTTCCATGGTCATAATACTCTTCATTCTTATTCTCAAAGACTCACTTCCTCACTTAATAAGCCTTCCTTCACTAACTAATCATAGGAAGTACTTGCAATTTTGTCATATTGTTGGAATTATTAATGGTTCAATATCATCTTCATCGGTTCTTGGTCGTTTAAACTTCAGTTTTAGTCGTACAAGTATCAGACTACAGCAACCACTATGCCATGCCATATATTTAGTAGATCAAACTATGGTGCCAATAGCCCCCTCAATCAATTAATAGAAATATTTAATAAATTGTATTTTTTATAGACTCTGTAAATGAAAACATAAAATGTATGAGAATTAAAAATTTGATATTTAACAGCTTAGAACAGTTGTCTTAGCATATAAGCATTATGTAATTAGAATAAGTTTGTTTGGTATGTAACGAATTAAATAAATAAAGCCTTCGTACCTTTTTGAAAAGATAAATTCTGCAGCATCCAGTAGAAGAAGCAATATTATTTTGCCAGCTTTTAACTATTCGGAAAGCAAAAGGTTGTTTTTCTTTCATTCCAGCTCTAAGGCTATGGAATTCATTACCCTTATCAATCCGTAATTGTAAGAACCATCAAAGTTTTAGGAAATATCTATTTATGAGTATGTTAAAACCCCCAAAACTAATGGTATTTTATATTGGAAAGGTTTATGTTCGCTTCTTTCCTTCCTCTCTTCTACTTCTTTCTTTCTTTTTTTTCCATTTTGCATCCCATTTTTCTTCCTTAGTACTTATCCTCTTTAGTTATTGAGCCGAATTTCGGACGAACTGCGAAATATAAAGATTCATTCTTCAGCCGTACAACACGAGTGTGGAATGCCTGGTACAATTTTCCCTTGTCATTTTGATCGTCAAGCATTCAAGACCAATGTTCATCGACACCTCCTTTCCCTTCCTCCCTAATTTTCAATCGCTCGTACTGTGACTAGCCATTAAAAGGGCTATCCAAAACCTTTGAGCGCGTGTGCCATAAAAAAAAATTACATATATACTTTTAAATAAATTACACCAAAAACATAAATGTAAAAAAAAGCCAAGTTCTCCTATGCACCAAAACACTGTGCGTGTCAACCGTGAAAAGTAATGAGATCTAAAAGTACGCTAAGTTTCTAATGAAACTTTTTGTAGTTTTTTTTTTTTTATAAGGTGAAAATCTCTATCTCTACTATAAAAGAGTAATTTTGTTTGTGTGTCAGTTTGTCTGTATATGGCAGATAAACTGACGACACTTACCTCGCAATACAATCCATTCCAAAATTTTCCCCCATTCACTGGCTATTTAAATTAAAAAACAAATTATTTTAAATAGGTTAAATTTAATAATATTTGAACTTACCTCTTAGATTTATCATGAGAAATTTTATATTTCTCAAATATTTTTGACGTTTCTGCCATTCCTTTTTTTCTTATTCGCTGTTTATACAGCGGATGCTCTACATAAATAGGGCAGGAACACAATGTAGGCGCTATCTGGACGCCACATAATGGCAGCTATAGATGGTGGATTGATGGGATGGTAGATGGATGGGTTGGTAGATAGATAGGATGGTATATGAAGAGGATGGAGGATTGTGGATGGATACAATGGTAAGTGGTAAATGGTAAATAGTAAATGGCAAGTGGTAAATGGGTAATGGTACAGGACCTAAATGCTTTTCAGGTGCCATTGGATCTGAATTACAAAAGTGTGAGACAATGCCAAGAGTCCAATTCGCCGTCATTCCTACACAATTACCAGAAATCACCAAGAACGATTTGAGTACCGACCAAAAGTATCTCTACGATATATATAATGATTGCTATCAGTACTGGTATTTTTTCTTCCGACTTAGCTAATATTGAACCTGGACCCCTTAACCATTCTAGGTGGCTTACAGCAGCAAATCGAATTCTAAGGCTATATGCTACTGAAACGGATCCCGGAGAAAAGTTAGTAATATTAGCCACGTACATAATGAGAGTCTATGGTCCAATGTGGTTTACCATAAAATGTAATCCGTCGTGTATAAACGGAAGTAAGCACCTGTTGAAAACCATAAGTCTGAGTCGTTATTTGGACGCGGCATACCATTCGTCACATATAATGCGTCAAGTGTCATTTTTATTTTACTTTTTCACTATAACATAACTTTTAAACGAGGACGGTCAAGTTTCATCCAATATAATAATAGGAATATGACATTTTCAAAACAAGAAGAAAAATTTCGATTTGTATACCTATTCTTTATTCATATACATGACAAAATATTCGGACTTAGCAAAAATATACACAAAAAATGACATTTAGTGTCGCACCGCTGCTGTTCTTTTTTTTTTTTTTGCCGAAATTTTTACTTTCACGTTTACTGGAACCAGCGACTTCGTGCATGTGTAAAGCTCACACATCAATTAAATAACGTACTGCAGAATGTAGTTTCGTATAGTGCGGTAATTCCTTTATCCAAATCTTGCTTTTGTAATGAAAAGACTGAGAAAGATACATTAATTAAAAATACGCCCGTATGAAAGAGAACCCCAGAATGGAGAATTTTGAAGAATTCGACGAAAGAAATTCAACATTAAACGTGTTTCTTTTCTGTGATTTGTGCGGTTTACACATAAATGAATTTATGAAAGCAAAAAGCAAAAAGCATGTGCAAACATACACTTACATGAAAGTATAATAATAGTCTGTTGCTCACCAACTTTTCATAAGTATGAATTTTGTCATGCACACATGGAAAGTTTGCAAGGAAAATTAAGTTTCGTGTGTAAACCTTAACAAACGCGAAAATTTTGTAATCACGGTTACAGGCGCTCGCCGGTGAATGTATGCATGTGTAAGCCCGCCATTATTCCTTGCATTTCAGGTGAAGGGGCGTGTTTGGCATATGTTAGAAATAAATAGTTTGTTGAGAGTTTTAAAATGAATCTATTGGAAAACTTACATCTGCAAGGATTGCCAAGCGCCAGTGGATGGCAAAAGTAAAAATGAACTTGCACGTGTAAGCTCATGAGAAAGTGAAAAAAAAATCACAAATGCATAAAAAAGACGAATTTCTGTTTTGGAACGTAACTGTTATATATTTTTGTTGATATGGAACCATAATGCCGGTTTGAGTAATTGTTTTTCCATAGTCAAGTTTCTTTAGTTGACCCATTCAATCGGTAGCGTCAAATTAAGAAGAAAAATTCCATCGGAATCAGAGGCCCATTATACAAAATAGACCTAAACAAAAGCATTTTATATATATAAAAAACTAGCAAAATGTACCCGGCGTTGCCCGGGCACCCAAGGCAAGTCTTTTCATGCAATATCTTTTAAATGAAATTTAAAACCAAGAAATAATTTTTGTAAGAAAAAGGGTTTTTCATTTTTTTTTGTCAAATTATGTTCGTTGAGTAAGTAAATCAAAGAGAAATGCTATTGTTTTTAATTTCGGGTACCTCCAAATCTTATAATGTAATTTCGTTGGGGTAAATGATGTAATTTCGTAGCACATTTCCAAATAAGATTCGAAATTACCTCATTTCCTCTACAAAAACACATTTCGAAATTTTCTCATTTCCACCAAATTTGGATGATATTAGGTTGCAACCGAAATCGAACATCCCTAATTTCAAAATGATTGTGAACATTTCTAGAGGAAAAGTCGATTTGGAAATAAATCCAAGGCATCGGCAGAAGTAAACAAAACAAAACACCAATTTGGAATTAAATCCAAGACAACGGCAGAAGTAAACAAAAACACTTTTTTAGCGAATTTCCATGTGTTCGTATTTGCTCTTCGATACAACGGCTGCGTTTAGGGCAGGAATACAATATAGCGTTGCCGACAGCCAGCTACTGGCACGAAAATTGCAACACATGCATATCTTTCATTCACACACACAAACTTTTTAACATGCCGGCTTACTGACAGTAAAAGAAAAGAACGTCTGGTAATTCAAAACGGTTGTGTCAAACAAAATCAAATTGGATTTTGTTTTTTAAAGAATTATAGAAGAGTCTACGAAACTAACTGCGACAGTAAGAGATTCCAAAAATTATTTAAAAATACGTTTTAATACGATACAAAAATTCTTTTTTGGGTTTTTCATTTCATTTGGAAGATATTTCATGAAAAGACTTACCTCGGGTGCCCGAGCAACGCCGGGCACTCCTTGCTAGTTATATATAAACATATAAGTAGAAATAGATAATAGAGCAATAATCGTGAAGGATACAGTTTACAGGTATTAAATCAAAAATTGAGGTGGCAGCCACGCCTTCGTGTTAGAAAATCTTATATTTTTAGTTTCTTCCTTGTATTCATCTAAAAGTCTACTACCGCTTTTTTAAAATCTAAAGATTCTACAAACATATGAAGTACTCTATCAATTTGATTACTAATCCGACTCAATGGGCGGATACCACACCTCTTGAATAATTAATATATAACATTTTAAATTTTTTCATTTGAAGGCAATACAAACTCTACCACCCTATCAAATTTAAAATTTTTACAAAAGTTAGAATTGCTCCATAAATTTGAGAATTTTTTTTAGTGTATCATGTATCAAAAGATTTACCACTCTGTCAAGTTTCAAGATTCTACGACTATTAAAAGTGCTCCAAGAATTTGATAACATTTCCGAATAAGTAGAAGGATACCACGCTCCCTGAACTGAAAATCTAAAATTTTCGATTTTATCCTTTGTATGTATCGCAAGTTCAATCACTGTGCAAAATTTCAAGGTTCTACGATCTGCGGTGGCGGGAAGTGCTTCATAGTTTTGATGATCTGTCAGTCAGTGAGTCAGTCAGTCAGTGGTTAGTCAGTTACTATTTTTGCGATTTTTGAAGCCCTGTATCTCAGAAACAAATCATGCTAAGTATCTGAAATTCTTAGGGTTGCTTTTCTTGCCATCATTAATAAGTGTAGCGAATTTGAAGTTTCTGGGCTTGTTGGTTCAGAAGTTAGAGGGAGGTCGAAAATGGCCTGAGTTGGTTCCTGTAAATAAGGGTGTAGTGCCAAAGTTGCTAGAACTTGGCTGGGCACTACCGTGCCCCTCGATTCTGCATTGTTTTAAAACGATATTGCGCTCTTGACCCCTTGTAATTATATAAAGTTTTGAGTACTAATAATAAGAATTTAATCCTCTTTGAAGGTACTGCATATTTTTAAATGAAATAAATGAAATGAAATAAATATGTCGCATTCAGAGATTGGAGATTGATCATTATGTTCCTTTTTAAGAAAATTACCAAAAACCAAGAAATGTAAGTAAGAATGGCTCACTTGTAAAATTATCAAAACAAGAGCAAATGTAATGTTGGACAAGTGCAATCGGGCTTGGCAGCTAGGTTAAACGGAAATAGAGTTAAAGTTCTTCAAAAATAAAATTGAACATAAAGCGATTAAGCACCACTAAAGGAGTCTGATGATCGGTTTGGTCCCCGTGAAATAGCTATATCTCCAGCCTATGAACTTGGTGGTTGCAAACACAAGTTGTTGTTGTTTCATTCTAAATTTTCAATTGGAAATTCGGCAAGCAGCTGCCTTAAACTGCGAGTATAAAAATTTCATACAAAAACCTCCTTAGAGTTAATTGTTTGGATAAAAGCTCATTTTGTGGTCGTTTGTAACTATCATTAACACCTGATAAGATAACATCAATATTCTTAACTGAAATCTAAAAAAGATCCTCCCAACAGAATCACTTGAAATTACATAAATTCCTTTAAAATGCTCTAACGCACGAATACCTAATATACTATGCCTGATTTAGCTAAATCACTTGATTAAGCTAAATCATATAATTAATTAAGTATGTTATTTACCATACCTTTTCATGATTTATATTTACGTGATTTAAGCTAGTTTTATTTAAAATAACGTATCTGTTCTATCATCGCAAAACTACACAAAATAAAATCAATCATACTCTCTCTCTCTCTCTTGGTTCAGCCCTTCATTGAACACAAAAATATTATTAATATTAAACTGTCAAATTTTTAATTTAAATTGCTTGCGATCGGTGGGTTTTTTGTTTTTTATTTTGGTTATTTATATTTAAAAATGAATTCATCCCTGTTAGAAATACTAAACAAACCCAGACAGATAAAAAACAGAATGAAATGGCCCGATTTGGACGAGCTACATATTTTCCGGGAGTTTTGGCAGTAGAAGTTTGTGAAATTGAAACTGTGATATGTAATGTCAAAGGTTGACATATGTACCTGTCAAACTAAAACGAGTAATTGTTCGGTGTGACTGTTTTTCGTGATTTATAAATCATTTAGCTAAATCAGACCAGTGAAAACATAGTAGGTATAAGGCAACAATGTTTTTATTTTGTTTTGCATTGCCTGCTTATAATATTGCGTATCTGTCGATGGAAAGGCCTTTATTCGTCAACAGAAAAGTCTACTTTTCTTCGATTTCTACTTTTCGATTGTTGCATGACTGCTTCCACCTAAAATCTCCCAGGTAAGCTTATCTGAAGAAAAAAAATAAAGAAACAAAAATCCCCTAGAGTCTATGTGTGTTGAGCTGTCAATCGTGTTTTATGTGTAACTTTCTTCAATTTCCGGCCTCTGTGTTCTTTTCTCCGACCCATGAGAATGAAAGAAATAACACAAATCGCACAAGTGGTCATTATGTACCATTGAGAGGAATACAAATTGCCTGCAATCCAATTCCCTGTTTACCTTAGTTTGACTTTCCTCTATTTGGTATAGAGAGACATCATGACTCCGTCTGGCCAAAATAAAAATACAAAAAAGCAGTAAAAAGACATAGCTAATACAGAAACACAGTACAGGCAGATTGAAATTCCAGCAGGACTCTAGAGGACTGCAACAACTTGAGTGAACGATATCACATACAAGATCCACGACAATGGTCAACGATAAAAATGTCGAAACGAAAAATAGAATCCGATTTCAACTACCACAACTGATGAGTCTGCCTGAAATCGGATTTAGTTTTCAGGACTCAGGATATGTCTCCTATGGCCATGTAGGTGTAGTTGTTTGGTAATTTCCATAAGATACCGAAAAATTCAGTGCCAAAGGCTGGAATATTGTGGAACTGTGATGTGAAGCCAGAGTTTTACTGGACACGAATCAAAAGGAAAATATTGGCTCAGACATGTATGCTTGCATTTTTTGATTTTTTTTTTTAGGTAGAGAAACAAGATAGTGGAAGCAGAAATGTCACAGTGAATATTAAGCCTTGGGAAAAAAACACAAATAAACATTATCTCGAAAACAAACTTTTTAATTGAAGGACACTCATCAATAAAACTGATACAATATTTTTTGCAAGGCATGCTTAATGCTTACCCATTACTAAGCCACGCAGATTAAAGAGAGGTATATATAACTCATTTTTTTCTGGCGAAACTGATAAGTTTCTTGAAGTTGTTAAATTCCGAAGAAATCTCTAAATGCTCTGACCCTAGTGTTGGCTAAACATCGATAGTCTATCGATACTATCGCCGGCCGGTAGTAAAAAACTATCGATACTATCGAAGAGGACAAATATTTCAACAAATATATTAATATCAAAATTGCATATATCTTTTTTGAAAATTTGTCTTCGCTCTTCGACATCCCTGTACACTAGCAAATTCAAATTCCAGTTCTTTGATACAGAAACTGAAGTAATGAGTGAGTTTCTTTGTTCATTCCGTATATTCGGAATATATGGAACGCCCTTTTTGCGTTTCTTTACTCAATGGAATATTCCGGATAAACAATCAAACATAATTCAAAAGTTTGTGAAGACTTATCTTATATTTCTTTTCGCTTTTCCTTCTGCCTATGCTTTGCACATTTCTCTTGGACTTATAATCAGCTTTTGTTTTATTTTATATTTAAATAGAATTATTTCATTTTCACTTTGATTGATTAATGATTTTAAAAAAACTATCGATAGTTTCTGTAATGAGGACTAAATACTATAAGCCAACATTATATTGTATTATATTATAATAACATAATTCCTATTACTATATTATTTGGCACAACTATCTTGTTATTCTGGCATCACTGTCAGAACACACAAATGTCAAAGTCATTATGTAAAATATACTTTATACTTCACTTCAATAAAGATATCACATGGTGTCAGAAGTGGCTTGAATAAAAAGAGGTTAGAAATTAAAGTAATAAAAAGCACAGAGTTTTTCTTTTGAAAATAAGTTCAAATAAGTTTTTAAATATTAAAAAAAAATAATGACAAACAACGAAAAGTCAGAAGACGAAAAAAATGCTACCGGTACACCTCCAGCTTCAGGACCAGCAACAAGCGTACCTCCAGCTACAGGATCGGCAACACTTTTCAATCTCGGAAACACTGGCGCTGGAGCAAATTTTATTAGACCTGCGAAGGAACTAATAATTTCAGGAGACGCAGCAATCAATTGGCAGAACTGGATTCAACAATACGAATGGTTCGAAATAGCAACTCAACTGCAGATCAGGCCTGAAGGAGTACAGATAGCAACATTGATGTCAACAATTGGATCAGAAGCAGTTGCAATATACAATACATTTCAACTCAGCGAACACGAGAAAAAACAGGTAAAAAAAAAAGAAGAAAGATGTAATGAGGACTAAATACTATAAGTCAACATTATATTGTATTATACTATAATAACACAAGCAAAAAGTGCCTGGCGTTGTCCGGGCACCCGAGCTAAGTCTTTTCATGAAATATCTTCCAAATGAAATGAAAAAACCAAAAAAGAATTTTTGTATTTATTTTATCGTATTAAAACGTGTTGCTACAAGCAGAATCCAAATCCCAACTTATAAAGTTAAGTATCAAACAAAGAACTCAATGAAGAACAATTCTTTCAGAGTTAAAAACTTAATTTTATTTCCTATAAAGAAAAACATAAGCAAATTCAAATAAATTCAATTTAAATCTTACAATTGGTATAATCCAAAAAAGAAAAGGATTGTTAATAAATAATTTGCTTTGAGCAACGAAAACTAAGAATTTAATTCAACTTTTAATATAAAAGGTCTTTCAAAAAATGACGATGTCTACTCAACATAACCTTCAACTAAAAATGTGAAGGATGAGAGAAAAGTGCGCGTAGTATTGCAAAAAATAGTTGTCTCCTTCTTTAGAAAGAAAGAAATCTATTCATCTAATATGACAGCAAGTTTTTCTTAAGGGCTCGATGACAAAACGTATTTTTAAATAATTTTTAGAATCTCTTTTATTGGCGCAGTTAGTTTCGTGGACTCTTCTATAATTCTTTAAAAAACAAAATCCAATTTTATTTTATTTGACACACCCGTTTTGAATTAATATACTTTCTTTTCTTTTACTGCCAGTTAGCCGGCGTGTTTATAAAGTTTGTGTGTGTGAATGGAAAATATGCGTGTGTTGCAATTCTCGTGCCAGTAGCTGGCTGTTGGCAACGCTATATTGTATTCCTGCCCTAAACCCAGGCGCTGTATCGAAGAACAAATGCGAAAAAAAGGAAATTTGCTTAAAAAGCTTTTTTGTTTACTTCTGCCGTTGCCTTGGATTTATTTGCAAATTGACTTTTCCTCTAGACATGTTCACAATCATTTTGAAATTAGGGATGTTCGATTTCGATTGCAAACTAATTTCATCCAAATTTGGTGGAAATGAGAAAATTTCGAAATGTGTTTTTGTATAGGAAATGAGGTAATTTCGAATCTTATTTGGAAATGTGCTACGAAATTACATCATTTACCCCAAAGAAACTACAGTATAAGATTTGAAGGCATCCGAAATTAAAAACCATAGGATAATTTGACAAAATAAAAATGAAAAACCCTTTTTCTTACACAAATTATTTCTTGGTTTTTAATTTCATTTAAAAGATATTGCATGAAAAGACTTGCCTCGGATGCCCGATCAACGCCGGGTACTTTTTGCTAGTACATATATGTATAATGGGGTTTAAACAAAATATATTCCAATAAAATTATTTTTACATATTTACAGGATGGAGAGGGTGAAAATATGGCAAAAATGCTAACTTCACAGTGTCTTGGGCGATTTCGGTGAAATTGACAACGTTGATAACTTAGATGAAATTATAAAAACAATATATTTTCCCACCCCAATATCCCAAATGAAAATAGCCATTTTGCAGATTTCGGATCTTTTGTTTTTCGAACCTTTGTCTTTCGATACTTTATTTGCAAAATCTCAGAGGTCCAAAGAAAAACAATTGTAAAAATTATCAAGTCATACTATGATGGCCTTCAGATGTAAAAATCAAATTATCCAAAAAAAAATCGAAAATATCTACAAAAATACATATGTTGGTAAGGAGAAATTTATTGCTTTATTTTAAAGATTATCTCTTGCAGATACTAAAACGGAGGTGAAAAAATAACAAAATCTGCAATATACTGTTATGTTAAAGCTTATTTTTCTCGAAAATGGTTCTACAGATTTTGATTTAAAAACAAAAATAAAAATTCACGACTGGGTCGCACGAACTTGCTCGAATGTGTGACAGTGGTTTAGGGGCTTGAGATTTTGATAAAAATAAAATTTTCAAAATTCTTAAATAAATACTTAAACTAATTTGAGCTGAAAAAAAAGTACGCCATTTTATTTCTTGGATACATTTAAATTTATGATAATAAATGTATAAAAATCTGTGGAGCGGTTTTTTAGAAAAAAAGTTTTTTTTGAAAAACTTTTTGAAAAAAATTTAAAAAAAAATATTCAAAAAACGCCAGTTTATAAGTATTCAGCAAATACATTTATTTAAAATTTTTAGAAAAAAATTTTATTAAGCAGTTTTCAAAATATTAATTTTTAATTTTTTTTTTAAATGCTTTTAAAAATACAAAAAAATATTTTTCAAAAATATTGGTATGCAATACAAATTGAGCTACCTACAGCTATAATGTGTGTGAAATTTCGAAAGAATCGGTTGAGTCGTTTTCGAGTTAGTCGAAAGCAAACAAAACGGTCCTATGGAAAGTACCGTTCTTAGCCATTTTTTAAAACTTTTTTTTCAGCTAGGATGATAAGCTTTTTGGAAAAAACTAAATATTTTAATTCTACCCAATTCGGTTTTCAACAAGGTAAATCTACTGAAGACGCTTTATTACAGTTCTGTGATCAAATAATGATTAATCTTGACAAGAAAAAGTTTACGGCTGGTTTATTTATAGAAATTACCAAAGCTTTTGATATGGTAAATCACAACTTTTTATTGAGAAAATTGGAAAAAGCTGGGTTTCGTGGTTTTATGCTGAATTGGTTTAAGTCATATCTTGAGAACAGATGTCAAAGAGTTAAACTGCATCAGACAAGGAGCCAAATTGGTTACCTAAATCTAGGTGTACCTCAAGGATCTGTCTTAGGGCCAATTCTGTTCCTAGTATATATAAACTCACTTTTTTCACTTGATTTTAGAGGTAAACCAACTGCTTTCGCTGATGATATTTCTTTTTCTTATGGTTCTAATAGTCCGTTGGATATGGTGTCTGACATAAACTGGGATTTAGAGTTATTGAGAGTATGGTTTGCCGAACATAATTTGGTTATAAGCCCTAAAACTAAGTTAATGTTTTTCAGCCTATCTTCAGTGCACAACTTTGATGTTGATTTCTTCTTTCATGCCTCTGAATGCAAATGTTTTAAGCTACCTGACTTTAATTTTCCATCTGGGACTGCGTCTGATATGACTTTTTTAAGAAACCAAAACTGTAGTGATAGTTGCTTTTCAGTCGAAAAAGTTACCGAATTTAAATACTTAGGTCTTATTATTGACTCTAATATGAAATTTTCAAATCATACAGATAATTTGGGGAAATATTTTCGGTGTACAATTCGCTATTTTTATTACTTACAAAATATAATTTCAGCTGAATTTTTAAAAACTATTTACTTTGGTATTTTCCACTCCAAGCTTCAATATGGCATTGTTTGTTGGGGTGGTACATATTTCAGGAAAATTCAACCCTTATTGATTTTGCAAAAATACGCTGTAAGAAAATTATGTCGTAAGCCTAGAAGACATCCTAGTTTCCCCTTATTTCGTGAACTGAAAATTCTTCCCGTGCGACATTTGTATATTTTTAAAGTGTTAAAGTTTTTCTTTATGAAATCTGGTAATCGTAATTTTAGAATTATTTCTAATTATAATTTACGTGGAAACTCTTCTTTCATTTTGACAGTCCCTTCGTTTAGGACAACGGCGTTTCGAAATTTTTATTCAATCTCCTCTCATCGTTTTTTTAACAAGCTTCCTCTTTCTCTAAGAATAATTACATCTCCTGGTATGTTCACTAAACACTTAAAATTATGGTTTTTGGAGTTGAATTTTACAAACTTGGAATCTTTTGTTTCTGATACTCTGGTATAAAAAAATTTGTAGCTTTTCAGTTAACTATGTACCTATGTATATTTTTGTTTTTTTTATTTTTTCTTGTTTAACTTTATATTGTTAATTTTGTTTTCTTGTACTTTGTACTTTTCATTGTTATTTTTTTCCCCCTTTTTACTTTTATATCTTTAAGCAAAGTCTAATCTATTTGAGGGTCATCCCACCCATAATATTATTTTAATTAGTTGATCTAATATTACAGTGGCATTCAACACTATTTACATTACATAGTAATTTAAATACAGAATGTTACATTTCTTTTATCTTTTATATATATTTATTTTATTTATTAAAATTGCTTAAACTATTGTAATGTCATCAAATGTATAAGAGAAATAAAATAACAGTATCTATCTATCTTATCTTCTATTGTAATTGTGAGAAAATCGTTCGGTCGTTGTCGACTGAAATACATTTTGGATTTATTAAATAAACTGGAGTGAAACAGATCACACCTCAAATCTTTTTATTTAACTGGCGCAGTCGTCGTGAAGTGACCCGCGGACATTTTTTTTTGAAAAGAATGAAGTAAAGTAAGCGAAACACTAAAAATCGGTCTCGGTTTACAAATTATTAAAAAAAAAATTGTTTTCCGTTCACACCCTGTCTCCACAACTTTGCGGGAATAGAGTGCAGTGTTGTTATTTGCCATCCACGAATCCCACCTCCACCCTGATATAAATTAAAGATTCGTGAATAAAGTGAAGTGTTTGTTTGGCTTTTTGACGCTTTTAGAAAAGTGTCATTGGACCATATGGCTAAAAGTCGCAAAAAATTTGGCCAAATGACACTTTCACAAAGCGGCAGGTGGCCATATTTTGAAATATGGCCACATGGCACATTTTGAAAGTCTCATACTGCCATATTTCAAAATATGGCTAAACAACGCATGGTTTAATGTCACCGCACCGTTTGGGAAGTATTTCAAAGATAATTGCAATCTTAGGTTTTGGCTAAAAATACAAGTAACGCACAGATTTTTATAAAAAAAAAACTAATTTAAATCGTAGGTCTTAAGTTTAAGTCTTTTCTTAAACAAAGAATTTGAATTTCTTTGCTTATTTTAAACAACTAAATCGTAGTAAGTATTGCAACTAGACATCAAGAATAGGAACGTGCATTTTTATTTTGTATTCGTTTGAATATAACTCTCATGCGCTTTTACAACTGCATTTTTTCTAATTAAGAATAGAAACGACCCTCGGGCTTAATGACACAAGGGCAAATATACATACATATACTGGGTCAATAGTAATGGCTTAACATCGAAGTATTTTACTATCGATAGTATCGATGTTTTTCGGAAATACTATCGAATCGATACTGTGATATCTTTATTGAAGTGAAGTATAAAGTATATTTTACATAATGACATGGACATTTGTGTGTTCTGACAGTGATGCCAGAATAACAAGATAGTTGTGCCAAATAATAGTAATAACAATTATCTCTATCTCTACTATAATAAAAGAGTAATTTTGTTTGTGTGTCAGTTTGGGCAGATAAACTGACGACACACCACTTACCTCGCAATGCAATTTATTCCAAGATCTTCCCCCATTCACTGGCCAGGTTATAGGCTATTTAAATTGAAAAATAAATTATTTTAAATAGGTTAAATTTAATAATATTTGAACTTACCTCTTAGATTTATCATGAGAAATTTTATATTTCTCAAATATTTTTGACGTTTCTGCTTTTCCTTTTTTTTTTTATTCGCTGTTTGTACAGCGGCTGTTATATACATATAGGGCAGGAACACAATGTAGTCGCTATCCGAACGCCACATAATGCCAGCTGTAGATGGTGGATGGATGGGATGGTAGATGGATAAGTTGTTGGATGGATAGGATAGTATGTGAATAGGATGGAGGATTGTGGATGGATACGATGGTAAGTGGTAAATGGTAAATAGTAAATGGCAAGTGGTAAATGGTAAATGGGTAATGGTAGATGGCGGCATACCATGCGTCACATATAATGCGTCAAGTGTCATTTTTATTTTATTTTTTCACAATACCATAACTTTTAAACGAGGACGGTCAAGTTTTATCCGATACTAGCAAAAAGTGCCGGCGTTGTCCGGGCACCCGAGTTAAGCCTTCTCATGAAATATCCTAAAATTAAATGAAAAACCCAAAAAAGAATTTTGTTATTTATTTCATCGTATTAACGTATTTTTAAATAATTTTTAGAATCTCTTTTATTGGCGCAGTTAGTGTCGTGGACTCTTCTATAATTCTTTAAAAAACAAAATCCAATTTGATTTTATTTGATACACCCGTTTTGAATTACCAGACTTTCTTTTCTTTTACTGCCAGTTAGCCGGCATGTTTATAAAGTTTGTGTGTGTGTTGTGAATGGAAAATATGCGTGTGTTGCAATTTTCGTGCCAGTAGCTGGCTGTGGACAACGCTATATTGTATTCCTGCCCTAAATGCAGCCGCTGTATCGAAGAACAAATACGAAAAAAGAGGAAATTTGCTAAAAAAGTGTTTTTGTTTACTTCTGCCGTTGCCTTGGATTTATTTCCAAATTAAATATATACATACATATATGCATGCATTTAAAAATCGTTCGACCAGTTTTATTAAAAAAAGGTTTTTTTTTGAAAAACTTTTCGAGAAAATATTTTAAAAATTTTTTTGAGTAGGTATGTATGTGGGTTGGGGTCGAAATTCGGTATGGGTCATAATTCTGCTTTCAAAATTCTGCATGCCAAAATTCTGTTTTGCATAATTCTGTTTGTACAAAATTCTGGATGTCCTAAATTCTGTATTACAAAATTCTGCATTTAAAAATTCTGTACGTTCAAAATTCTGTTTTCAAAATTCTGTTTTTCAAAATTCTGTTTTTAAAAATTCTGTAAATATGTTGTAAAAGAGAAATCGTTTTGATAATGTAAAAAAGTGCGCACTTTTTTACATTATCAAAACGCACTTTTATACATTATCAAAACGATTTCTCTTTTACAACATATTTACAGAATTTTTAAAAACAGAATATTTGTTATGGAAAATACATAATTTAAACATAATAAGAATATACAATATTGGTATACACTTAAAACGATTTTAGTTTTAGTGCCTACTGACAGGATTATAAAATAGTACTACACAGTTTTAATATTGCAAAAGAGGGACGCATATTCTATTCATCACGCATAGATTGAAATCATATATCATATGTTATCATATTGTTATACATATTTTTATCGTTCTCTCTTCTTATCTCTTGTTCTCTGCATGAATAATGTTTCAATCAGAGAGTCATTAAATACATAATTGCAACAACCCTGGTTATTTTTCTTAGACAGAATTTCACTGCTCAAGAAACAGAATTTTGCACATACAGAATTTTGAAATTCAGAATTTTGAAATACAGAATTTTGCATTGACAGAATTTAGTAATGCAGAATTTTGGACAAACAGAATTTTGACCATACAGAATTTTTATAAAAAAACAGAATTTTGACCAAACAGAATTTTGAAAACCAGAATTATGACCCGCTCCCTATGTATGTATATCATTATAAAAAAAATCTGTAGTCTTTATCTGCAAAAATTATTTAAAAAAAAATCAATTCACTATTTTCGAAATATTTCCAAATCCAAAATCGGAAATCGGCATATTAGTTTATGAGAAAACCTTATTTGAAAAAACTGGTTCTATGAGAGGTACCGTTATAAAACGAGTTTCGATAAAAAAAATTTTAATCAGAAGACAGATTGCTTAAAAAAATAGTAACCTGAGAGTTTTATCAGGGAGCGGGTCATAATTCTGGTTTTCAAAATTCTGTTTGGTCAAAATTCTGTTTTTTTATAAAAATTCTGTATGGTCAAAATTCTGTTTCCTGAGCAGTGAAATTCGGTCTAAGAAAAATAACCAAAGTTGTTCCAATTATGTATTTAATGACTCTCTGATTGAAACATTATTCATGCAGAGAACAAGAGATAAGAAGAGAGAACGATAAAAATATGTATAACAATATGATAACATATGATATATGATTTCAATCTAAGCGTGAAGAATATAATATGCGTCCCTCTTTTGCAATATTAAAACTGTGTAGTACTATTTTATAATCCTGTCAGTAGGTACTAAAACTAAAATCGTTTTAAGTGTATACCAATATTGTATATTCTTATTATGTTTAAGTTATGTATTTTCCATAACAAATATTCTGTTTTTTAAAATTCTGTAAATATGTTGTAAAAGAGAAATCGTTTTGATAATGTAAAAAAGTGCGTTTTGATAATGTAAAAAAGTGCGCACTTTTTTACATTATCAAAACGATTTCTCTTTTACAACATATTTACAGAATTTTGAAAAACAGAATTTTGAAAGCAGAATTTTGAACGTACAGAATTTTTTAATGCAGAATTTTGTAATACAGAATTTAGGACATCCAGAATTTTGTACAAACAGAATTATGCAAAACAGAATTTTGGCATGCAGAATTTTGAAAGCAGAATTATGACCCATACCGAATTTCGACCCCAATCCACATACATACCTACTCAAAAAAATTTTTTAAATATTTTCTCGCACTTTTTTTTAAGTGCGCACAACTGAACGAAAATTGAGAAAAAAGTGTACTCCTTCCAAATACTCCACAACTATTAAGGACCTATGCTAGCATTATTATTCATTAGTAAAAAGTTTTCACCAATTAATGGTACGAAGAACGATATATTCTTGGGGTATGTTGTTTAGAATGTAGCTAGAATTTATCGATCCTTCCCATGACCACGACTTTATCTCTAGGCAACTGTTACCTTGTCGTCTCCAGACTCTGTTACGTCCATCTAGACACTTCACAAAAAAAATCTGGTCTCATCAGTTAAGATAATATTGCTCCAGTCAGCCACGGTGAATGGATGGAGTTTTAATCGGCGTGGCTTGAGTTCTAACATAAGCCGCGGTACTCAAGGTTGTATTCTTGCTCTCAGACCACTTTCAACTAATTGCCGCCTTACCGCTGTAATTCACAGTTGTTCATTTTACCGTTCTGAGCCTGTGACAGTTCAACTGATGTTTGGTGCCGATATCGCTGTATATTCTTATTATGTTTAAATTATGTATTTTCCATAACAAATATTCTATTTTTAAATATTCTGTAAATATGTTGTAAAAGAGAAATCGTTTTGATAATGTAAAAAACACTTTTTTACATTATCAAAACGATTTCTCTTTTACAACATATTTACAGAATTTTTAAAAACAGAATTTTGAAAAACTGAATTTTGAACGTACAGAATTTTGAAATGCAGAATTTTGTAATACAGAATTTTTGACATCCAGAATTTTGTACAAACAGAATTATGCAAAACAGAATTTTGGCATTCAGAATTTTGAAA
Source organism: Platycheirus albimanus (assembly GCA_916050605.2). NCBI lineage: Eukaryota > Metazoa > Arthropoda > Insecta > Diptera > Syrphidae > Platycheirus > Platycheirus albimanus. Next base: position 88,942,804 of record OU696696.1, read on the forward strand.
GCAGAATTATGACCCGCATACCGAATTTCGACCCCAACCCATTTAAAATATATAAAATGAACATAATTAATCAATTACAAAGCATTCATAACCTTATTGTTAAACATTTCGAAAAAAAAGCTTTAGTAATCGGTTCATTAAGTCCGTAATTCGTCGAGTTGGTGTATGTCTTTTAAACAATTCAAATAAGGGCACACAATCGATATGGCCAGTTATTACATCCCTTGCAAGTGAAATCAGAAAATAAATTCTTCTAGTTTATATCGACTAATGCGCACCTATCCTTATATGTTGGTAAAGGCAAGGTCCATTCAAGTTTAAGAAGCGAGTATTTCGTAAATCTTTTTTTGAATTCTTTCGATTCATTTTGATGCATTTTTGAAGTAGGGAGAACAAACTACACAACAGTTTTCCAAAATCGAACAAACAAAACTAACGTTACGTAAAACGAAATGTGATTTGATAGTAAAGGGGCACTTAAACTCCTTAGAATTTCTAAACAAAAAACCAAACATGGAGTTGCCTCTGGACAAGATATAGTAAACATGCATTCTGAAATCTAACTTGGAATCAAATATTATTCCCAAATCCTTATGGTCAAAAACTCTTTGCAGAACGTTTCCAAAAAGGAGTAGTCAAAGAAAATCGGACTAAAAAATTTTGTAACTGTCATGGTACAACATTTTTTGATATTTAAATCAAGATCATTCACAAGACACCATTAAGATAAACCATTAAATGAATTGATTCTTCTGTAAATTTTGAAATCATCTTCAAATGACAGGCATCGTTAGCCTAGAACAAATCTAAGTAAATCGTTAACAAAAATTAGAAACAAGAGAGGGCCCAGATGACTGCCCTGGGCAACTCCCGAGTGATTAAAAATAAGCTCTGATTTGTTTATACCGATTTAACTAACTGCACCCTATTCTCGAGGTAACTTTTGATCCAGTTGAACATCTGTGAATGATAACCTAGAGATTTGATCTTTATCAATAGTAGTTTATGATTAACTCTATTGAACGCCTTTGAGAAGTCAGTGTATATAACATCAACTTGGCTTTTTTTTCGATTGCATTATTGCTCAAGTTTGTAAATAATGTCAGGTTTGTTGCTGTGGATTTTCCACTAACAAAACCATGTTGATAGGGTGAGATATGCATTTTGACTGCGTTATACATTTTAGTTTTAACCAAGTCAACGGCCTTGGCTCTGATAAAGCATCGCTTCCCAATAGATCAGCGAAATCAAGCATCATTGCGCGTGGTTAGTAGTAAGATGGTGGACCGTCAAACTAATAACTGCGAGTGGCATTCGTTTGTGTGTTCTTCTATCTTCTGTTCTGTCTGTCTCTCTCTGTCGTATTACTGTGTGTTGTCTTGAGCCGAAGGCCTAAGTTGCCAGTGCTTGTAGTAAGTGTGTCTACTCCGTTCGATTCATCGACGGAGTTGTTGTAATAATAATAATAATAAGTTTTAACCAATGATTCAACAGTAAGTCCTATTTTGAAATTGTGTAAATATCTATTATCTTTTATACCACCACCTACTTTTCTGTGTTCCTGAAAAACTTTCCCATACAACCTATGCAATATTGAAGAGCTTAACATTACACTAACGAAAATAACAAAAGCTCAAGCTAGCATTTTTTACATTTAACAACTTAACTTTCAATATAAAAAGTATCAGTTTTCAGTAACATAAACTACCTTAAACCTGAAATTAGCTTAATGTATGCAAAGCCTAATACTAAAGCCCTAGAACAATTTTGAATATCAACTTACTTATGTAAAAGTAAATTATATCTTTTGAATATCCGTTGAGCCAAATAAACTTATAAAACTAAAACTAATTATCATTGTACATAAAACTTTTACATTGTGTATTATTATTTTTATGAACATGTATACATATGTAGGTACGTATGTTTGTTTCGTTTTTATTTAATATCTGTGTATAAAACTAAAAGTCCTCAACTGTTAAGATTTCATTGTTTGGCTCGAAGCTGATAAGAGCATAGAATGAATGAAATTTTATTGACCACTTAAAAATCACTACTTTAAACGTTTTTTGGAAAAAAAGTGAAGTAAGAAATCTGATTTCGATTACTTTTTTAAATTAAAAAAATTTTGTTTTCAAAATTGTTCCACAAGTTTTTTTCAAAAATCGGTTTTTTTGGAAAACTTTTCGAAAACATATTCCAAATTTTTTTTTTGTTGAGTATGTCAACTTCTAGAACTTTGTAGTTTTTATCAGAAAAATAAAATTAAAAAAAAATTGATGAAACCGTTTTTGTAAGAAACAAAAAATACAACAAAAAATTTAATTTTTTTTTTTAAATCAAAAAAACTTTTTTTTGAAAAATTTATATTATTTCGTCTATAAAATAGCTCCTAGGTAAAAAATTTCATCAAAATCCGTCGAGTGACTTGCGAGAAAATCTGATTTAAGAAAACCGGTCCTATGGGAGGTACCCATGATACAACTAATAAAGATATGGCATTGCGCATGGTGCCAAAAAAAACGTCAAACTATTGTCAAAGTCCCGGGTGTTCTTATGACGTAGGCGCATAGGGTAGAGCGAAACAAAAAAGTTAAACGGGAAGGAGAAAACGAGAAGGCAGGTGTTCTTAAGGTGTTCTTATGACGTGATGCGCAGAACAAATCAAAAATGAAAATTGGAATGCGTTATCTCTAGCAGAGATTTAAAAGACTGCAGTACTTTGGTAATGCAGTCAGTAAAGTCGCCAGTTAATTAACTTAAAAAAAGACTTAAAGTTAATTAACTTACAAAAGTACTTTAACTGGAAAGGATCAGTCACCAGTCAGTACTTATTTTTTAACTTGCAGTCAATTGATAAAAGTCAATTGACTAAAAGATAATTAACTGCAGTACTTTTTAACTGGCTTTAGTCAGTTAAGTCACTAAAAAGTCATTTAACTTAAGCGAGTTTGGTTTTAGTCTTTTGACTGCAGTCAATTAACTTAAAGTCAATTGATTTTTTTTTCAGTCTTTTTGACTTAAAAGTAATAAATTGAGTTTGAGTCAATATTATTGAGTAAATACTATTGATGTACTGAAGTACACAGGGATTTTTTCGTATAACTTGATACGTATAAGGTATAATCGGAAATGGAAAAACAGAATAGAATTTGATTTCTGTCTTTAAAAAAGCTGTAGCAGTCAGTGTAAGTGTTTCCGTTGTTTTTGAATGGGTATATATATTTTTAAAATTTAATCAAATTTTTCAGAAATTACTTAACTTGTTCTGACCCATTCTATAAACTTAGAACTCTTAAATGTGTGTTTACACATTTTTCTTAAGGTGTTATCTAAAAAAAAAAAAAAAAATACAAGTTAGTAATGATCGGGTTGGGTACGATTTGTCGATTTTTAAAATGTTGATTTAATAAAATCGATCGTCATAATGTCAACTTTCGAATAGTCGATTGGTTAAAATACCTACTGATTAAAATGTCGACTCTTATAAAGCTTATAAAGTCGATTTTGAAAATATGTTGTTCACATGCACGCGGCACTTCCCTAATAATCATGTGTATAGAATACCAAAAGTAAGAACAAAGATATAATCAATCACTAAGTAGTATAATATAATAGTTATAATAATAAGCTGGAAATATTATGGTCTGCTTTTTAATCGGGCTTAGTCAAGAACGCAATGATTATTATTTGATATACTAGCTGTCCCGGCAGACGTTGTCCTGCCCGAGCAGATAGCGTGATAGGTTTCACTTCTTAATTTATTATATTTATACCGTCCAAATAGTTTGTCTAAACTATAAGAACATGGATGATATTTTTTTTTTTAATTAAATAAACTCAGAAAAATACGCATACACCCAAGTGTACTATACTGTTTTATCGTTGTTTTTAAGTTGAAAAATTGGCAATTGCAGTTAATTTTCCTTTAAGTTCATCTTTTCATAAGTTTACTTTTTTTTTTTTTGAAAATGTGAGTTATTAATATTGAATGGTTATAATTTAATAATTAAAAAACAGAAGTCGTATTATATTTTGTATCGTTTTATTTGATTTTTAATGCTAAAATTATTTTATTTTACTACCGTAGTGCAAGCGGATATACAATGTTTTTAGTTTTTTTGTTAGGTGTATAAATGTATAAATTTTTAGGTGTTCCATCTCTATAGCATCCGTGGGAAAAGCATGCATTTTCTAAATTAAGGCCAGCAATAGTTAACGAATGTCCCTGCGCTTTATTGATGGTGATTGCGAAGGCTAGGTGTACCGAAAATCGAAGTCGTTTAAAGCTAAACGAACGGCAAATCTGTCGAAAGCATTGGTATTCGCGGAATCAGGACAACTTCGCCTTTGCTCTTGCCGGTAATAATATTGTGGCCTCGATTAAATTTGGTAATAGTTTTTTTACGGCAAGCCTGATTCCGTTGCATAGCTTCGGAGGTTGCAAATTGCGGATTTACATCAACGGTGAACCTATTTTGAAAACTAATTCATGTGGTGGCATTCCAGATGACTCCAATGATTTCCAATCATTTGTTTCCCGGAAATTTTAATTTGAATTTGATAGTTTATTTTATTGACGTTATCGTTTTTTTGGTGCATGTTCACAAAGCCAATAGTTATTGTTAAGAAACGTTGCAAATCTTAAAACCTACATTTCCATTCACCAAATCAAAAAAAAAGGGGGAAAACACCAAACATGTTGTGGTGCACCTTAAATAAATTGAACTGTAATTTTTATGTTTAGTATTTTTATTTATTCATGACAAGCTCACACTGTAAGATATAATTTCTTATTTGAAGTGAAGCTTATAATTATATAACAATATAGCTACTATGATTGATTAATGACATGATTTACACTTTCTTTTTTAAAAAGTGAATACAATCGAGAGGAAAAAAGAAAAAGAAAAAAAAAGATAATAAATCGTAAGGTTATTAATTTATACATTACTAAAACAAAGTTTAAGTTGCCTTTTCATTAATGATGTACTACTAGTTCTTCTTATTTGTCGCGGCAAATAGTTCCATAAACGTATACTTACTTACTTAAGGTGGCGCAGACAGTCCATTGTGGACCACGGCCTCAACCAACAATCCTCGCCAGCTAGGCCGGTCCCTAGCCAGTGGCCTCCAGTTGCGCACACCAAGTTGGTTGAGGTCGTTTACCATACCACTTAATCGCGCCACCTTAGATGGGGCCTTCCAGAACTGCGTCGGCCCTCCGGGTTGGAATTGAAGACTCGTCGGGCAGGAGCGTTTTCGTCCATACGCTCAACATGACCCAGCCATCTAAGCCGCTGAATTTTCAGCTTCTTAACCAAGTCAATGTCGCTGTATAGCCCGTACAGTTCGTCACTGAATCTTCTCCTCCATACTCCATTGACCTGTATGTATCAACGGAGTATGGAGGAAAAGATTCAGTGACGAACTGTACGGGCTATACAGCGACATTGACTTAGTTAAGAACCCGAAGAATCTTTCTCTTAAAGCACTCCAGCCTGTATTCATCCGATTGTGTCAGTGTCCACGCTTCTGCCCCATTCAGCAGGACTGGGATGATAAGGGTCTTATATAGTGTCTCCTTGGTCCTTTGAGAGAAGGCTTTACTCCTAAGATGCCTTCTTAGCCCGAAGAAACAGCGATTGACAAGTGTGATTCTTCGACTGATCTCTTCACTGAGGTTGTTCTGAGAGGTTATAGTGGAACCCAAATAGACAAAGTCCTTGACAACCTCAAAGTTATATCTGTCCATTGTGAAGTTTTGTCCGAGAGCCTACGGTGATGATCTACTTCAGCCGAGGACAGCATATACTTTGTTTTATCTTCATTTACAGCCAGACCCATTCGAGCAGCTTCCACTTCAATACTTGCGAATGCTCCACTGACAGCGCGCTTCGTTCTTCCAATAATGTTAATATCATCAGCATAGCCAAGTAATTGAACGGATCTAAAAAATCGTACCGCTGGTGTTGACATGCGAGTTGCGTACGATTGCCTCAAGAATGATGTTGAAGAGGTTACATGACAGCGCGTCACCCTGTCGTAAGCCTTTCTCGATATTAAATGAGTCGGTGGTGTTCTTACCAACCTTCACGGAGCAGCGCGAGTTCTCCATTGTCATCCTGCACAATCGAACGAGTTTGGCAGGGATGCCAAGAAGTGACATGGCTCTGTATAGCTCGTTCCTGTTTACGCTGTCATAGGCGACTTTAAAATCGATAAAGAGGTGGTGAGTATCGATCTGGAATTCTTGGGTCTTTTCCAAAATCTGCCAAAGTGTGAAAATTTGGGCAACGGTTGACTTACCGGGCCTGAAACCACACTGATAGGGGCCAATCAGTTCACGTGCGTAAGGGTTCAGACGTTCACACAGAATGGCCGACAAGATTTTATAGGCGACATTTAGGAGACTTATACCTCTGTAGTTGGGGCAGCTTAGAGTATCTCCTTTCTTGTGGATAGGGCACGCAATGCTGAGGTTCCATTCGTCAGGCATACTTTCATCCGACCAGATTGTACAGATGAGTTGGTGTATGCTCCTCACCAAGTCATCTCCCGCTGCCTTGAAGAGTTCAGCCGTAAGGCCATCAGCTCCAGCAGCCTTGTTGGACTTTAGTTTAGATATTTCTATCCGAACTTCTTCTTGGTCGGGAGGACGGAAATTTTGTTCATCATCATCCAAATCGAAATGATCATTCTGCCTGACAGTGATTAGTTGGTTGTCTTCGCCGTATAACAGTCTGCAGAAGTGTTCTTTCCAAATTCTCAGCACCGACTGTGTATCTACAACGACATTCCCACCCTCGTCTCTACATGCTTCCGCTCAGGCTTTGTAACCCTTAGACGAATGCTTTACCCTTTGGTAGAATTTTCGAACATTGCTTCTGCCGTAGCACCCGTCAATAGATCCAACCATTCGTTTTTCCAGTTCTCTTTTTTTTCTTCTGAAAAGCCGATGTTCCTCTTTCCTCTTTTGCTGGTAAACCGCACGGGAAGCGCTCTTGGCAGCTCTAGTTCTGGCATTCAGAACTGCATGATAGGCTTCGTCTTTGGCCAAGTGTGCGAGCCTGCACTCATCATCGAACCAGGTGTTTCGTTGTGGTTGCCTAATGAAACCCAAAACATCCGTGGCAGCGGTTTCGATGGCCATTTTGCAATGTTGCCACTGGGCCTCTGGGTTTGGCGTAGGCGTCGGGCTTGTCAAGATAAGAGGAGACATGATCGGTCTCTTGCGATTGTAACTTCGCAACATCAAACTTTCTCACAGTGGATGTTCGATTCTGCGGTTTTGTGGAGATCCGCATTCGCACTTTAGCTACAACAAGGTAGTGGTCCTAATCTATGTTGGCCCCTCGGAAAGTGCGGACATCCATGACACTGGACGCATGTCTGCTATCAATCGCAATTTGATCAATTTGGTTGACGGTATTTTGATCAGGAGACTGCCAGGTCCCCTTGTGTATATTGAGGTGTGGGAAGTATGTGCTAGCTAAGATGACACTTCGCCCCGCAGCAAAGTCAATTAGCCTGTGTCCGTTACCGGAAGTGTTGTCGTGCAGGCTATGCTTTCCGACTGTCGAGCCAAAGCTACCCTCTTTTCCGATTTTGGCGTTGAAGTCACCAAGAATAATCTTAGTGTCGTACTTCGGGCATTCATCATACGTCTTCTCGAGAAGATCGTATAATTCTTTTTTGGTCGTGTCATCTTTTTCCTCCGTGGGGCGTGGACGCAGATCAGCGAGATGTTGCTGAATTTGGATTTAATGGATTGTGACAATGCCTTTGTTTATGCCACGAAACCCCAAAACTTCTTGCCTAAGCCTTCTTCTTATCACAATTCCGCATCCAAATAGCCGCTGTTTTCTTGTCCTGTAGCACTTGCCGTAGTAGATGTCATAGTTTTTCATCCTCCTTGTGCCTTCACCATGCCATCGCACTTCTTTGATGGCTGTGATTTCGGCTTTGACACCATCTAAGGCTTCCACTAATTGTTCGGCTGCAAGTGGTCTGTTAAGGGTCCGGACATTCCACGTGCAGAACCGAAATTCGTTGTCCTTGTTTCGTTTGCTAGGGTCGTCATCAGTAGGGTCATCCATATCCGAGGCAATTGGTTGTTTCGGAACTATTAGTTTTTTTACGTGGTAGGGAAGTTACCCCGACGCACAACCCCCAACCTGGGGGACCAGGCCCTATGCTGCTCTCCTTGGACAAAAGGGGCTGGAGAAATCCAGAGTCAGTAACCCACTCCAGGGATGTGAGAGCTACCGTTGGTCCTATATGGGCTCATCCGCCACCTTCTCTATTTCACTACCCTGACTAATAGTAGTGAAAGGACCCAAAGACCTGAGCTCCGAATATGTCGAAGTAGCTCAATGGGATGCCTACCATATTGTCTGTAAGCGTGAAGCGTCGCCGTTGGTTCACTTAATTGGAAGCTCATCCGCCACTTGATTGCTTTCTGAGGGGTTCGTACAGAATAAACTGCTACCCAACAAGAGAAACAGAGGAGCTTTATGGCAGGGCAATTATAGTGTTGCTATTTTTCTGTGATCAACACTCGCGCTTATAAGTTCAGCAAGTCAAGTCCGGGTGGACAAGACCAGTACCCGATGGCTACCACTTGGAGGTAAAATAAGCACAATTGATGCGTATGAGACAGTTGCAAAGCTGGGCATCGCCATGTTGATACCAATCAGGGTCTACCCTATTCATACAGCACCCAGCCATCTCCATAAACGTACAGAGTTGACAAAAAACTGTCGTTTAGAGGTGAGACATTTAAACCGGGGAATAGCTAAAAGACACGATCTAAGTGAATTTAGGTATGTTGTTTCATTAAACTATTCAGCAGGTTTATGGGTTAACAGTATATCAGAAAGCAGAGTTAAAGTTCGAAAACTAAGAAGGCTTTCAAAGGACATTCCTAAGAGGTTTCTTGTATGCTGTGAAACTCGGTCAAAATGCCATAGCCCATAAACGTAACGGACAGCACTATTAAATGCAACCCTACGTTTTCTTCGGCTTTCATAGTCAAGATTACAGAAAATTTCGCATCCGTCAGTAACCAACGGTAATATAAGCGTTTTCACTAGTATTGCTCGTATTTTTACGGGTGTATAGTACTGTGAAGACCAAGCGTGCGGAGAACACCATATGTCCTGCCAACAATATAGGCTACGTGGTTTTTCCAAGACCGGGTTCGGTTAAAAATTTCATTGTTCTTAACTTTAATTTACTAAACCCATTTCTCTTAAAATTAGATATTTTTGAATTCGCCTTACTCAATCTTGCGCTCTTTGTTAATATACTACATCATATTATGTACAAATTTTAACGGTAATCAGTGTTGTTCCATGTAGACAAAACATGTAGACTACACAATTGTCTACGTGTAGACAATTCAACGTAGACAATTCATCATTGGCTACATGTCATTGTAGACAATGTAGACAATGTAGATAATCAATTTTGTTTCAATTTTCCAACTTTTTTTGTCTTCTAAATCATGAAAACAAAACAAATTTGTATTATTTTAGTCTTCCACTCTGCATTTTGTATTTACTAAAAAAAAACCACTTCTATTGGAAATGCTTACTTCATAATTATACAATAAGATATTCATACTCGTCTTCGACGTCTTCATCAAAACAATTGTATTGATTATCCTCAATTCTCACTGAATAATAAAGATCGTTCAAAAGTCAAGCGATTTCTTGGTATACTTAAAAAAACTCTTTCGATTTGAGCGGAAGAAGCTGGAATAAGAATACATTTTTTTTTTGCCCAATTTGACAGATTTTAATGTTTTATAGATTCCATGTTCCAAAAAAAATTGGTTTTTTAATATCTTTTTCATAAAGAATCTTTAAAATGTTGATTTTTCTATTAAAACAGTTCCAATCTTTAATCAACAAACGGAACAGCCAACCGCTTGACACCTGTTTATTAAAGTGCAGACTGGATCAAGAAGCTCGATATAACTGCAATATGCTACATATTTGTTGTTAGATTTTATTAAAATAAATCCAGGTCATCAAAGCATATTTCAACAACAAAGGACTGAATTATTAGATATTGAATTTAAATCAAACACGCACCTTTTCTAATTCGAAATAAGCCATGCGACAGAACAATCAAGAATGACAGATTGGAATGGAATATCTACGTAGAATTGTCTACGTAGAAAGGTAGACCATCAAAGTCGACGTGTAGAGGAACAACACTGCCTGCGATGAGCCCCGACATGAATCAATTCGAACACGTTTGGGACCTACTGGCGGTAATTATATAGAGGCTAGCTATATAATTACCACCAGCATAGAATGAAAGACATGTATTTTAACTGAGTCAGTTTTTGGAAGCGAGACCTCAACAAGGAACGTCTCATTCTTTTATGGAATAAAATTAAAATATTATAACGAATTGAACATATACACTACACGTGTTTTATTTAAGAAGAATAAAAATTAAATATAATAAAACCAATAACCATCACACAAAAAACACATCACATTCTATACACAATTACACAAATAAAATCAAACAAAGGAAGGATAAGTACACAAAAATCAATTTATTAGTTTATTAAAATTACATTATACAGTCCACACAAATTAAACCCTACACATCCATTCAACAAAAAATCAATATTAAACAAGGTCCTTCTGAGCCAAATCAATGAATCAAGATTCGATTAATTAAATAAAAAGACAAAACCAAAAGAAGGTGCAATACACTTTAAGTTATCAACTAACATAGACAAAAAGTAATTTGTTTTTAAATTCTTCTTTGGTGGAAATATCTCGTGGCGAAAAATATATGTATGTATGTCATTATACAACTCTACGGTACAAGTTGAAACAGTTTTATCACGCGCTTAGCCTAACTGGACAAAGTGATATTGTGCAAAATTAATTGACTGTATATTTTGGAACACTTTTTATATACGTTATTAATTTATAAAATGAACAAAGTAGTAGCAAAATGTGGTAGGGCTAAGACAAGCCTCACTCTCTTGGCGACATTTGCCAAATCTATTTCTGACTCTACCCCCTTATCAGTTTTGGAATTTAGATTCAAAAAGCTAAATGAAAATTGGGACGAATATATTGTGCTTCAAAACGAGCTCTTAGAATTCATTGATTCGCCGGGTTATGTTGATCGGGAAACAGAATATGTCGAATACGCAGAAAAGTACTTCAACGCACATGGTCTTATTTCCAATGGTATTCGCCGGTTAGAAAAGGAGGCGAAGGAAGAGAAAGACTCTACTGAGCAGTGTTCTGAGATGCCTCTGCCTTCAGCCCCTTCGTCTTCTGTTCACTTGCCAGAAATCTTTTTCCGGTGATTATAAAGATTGGCCGGCCTTTAGAGACTTATCTACAGGCACAATCGATTCAAATACTTCTCTTACGTGTACACAAAAGCTGCATTATCTTAAATCGTCTCTCCGTGGAGATGCCGCAACTCTTCTTTGACATATTTCGTGCTCTGAACCAAACTACATAGAAGCCTGGGATAGACTAGAAAGGCGCTATAACCAAAAGAATTTAATAGTTCAGTCATTTATAAGTTCATTTTTGTCACTTCCTTTGTGCACGACTCCCAACATAAGCATGCTTCGAAAAATTGCCGACGGGGCTGATGAGGCCATAAGAGGTCTCAACGCTTTAGAATGCAACACACGCGATCCGTGGCTTATACATTTATTACTTCAAAACTTGATTATGAAACCAAGCTAGCCTGGGCGGAAAAAGAAGGTTCAGGGGATGATTGCACTATCGACAAATTTTTGAATTTTTTGGAAACTCGTTGTACGTGCCTTGAATCATGCATTTCATTTTCTCGAACAAACCAAACTCGTCAGAAAACTACCAACGCTGTTCGAACTCACCTCGTTGAATCATTACACGAGTGTTTTAAATGTCATGAATCTCATTTACTTCAAAATTGTGAAGAATTCAAAGGTCTCGACGTTGACTCTCGTCGCGAATTTGTGAAATCTAAATCACTTTCTTTTAATTGCCATTGTCGACATTGTAAATCTCGACATCACACATTTTAGTTCACCCTGTCAAATCTAGTGTACTTGAAGAACAAAATCAAAATACATTCACTTCAACCACTGAAGTTTGCTCATCATCAAATCTACATACATATGTTCTGAGGAACATCTCGTTGCAAATCAAGCTCTTGAATCTAATTCTCGTTCCCTCACTATTCTACCAACCGCCTTAGCTAAAATTCAAGACAAGCAAGGAGCCTTTCGCATTTTTCGAATCCTTCTTGACTCAGGATCCCAAGTCTCGTTCGTAACCGAGCAAGTTGCTCAATATCTGGGGCTACCAAGAAAACCTTCTCGGATTCCAATAATGGGAATCGTTTCAACACCAGCTGGAGTAACGAATGGAATCGTTACTCTTAAACTTCACTCACGTACTAATTCAGAGTGCATACAATGTGAATGCCATGTGCTTCCAAAAATTTCGTCCATAACAAATTTACAAACAAACAAACATTCATCCATTTTAATATACATATGTATATACTATACATAGATTTAAAAACCCTGGAATATTTTGACGTTGAAAGTTGAAATGCTACATTTAGTTTTTGAAACGTCACCTTCCTTGCTTGGATTTATTTATAAATTTTAAAAACAACACTTCAATGCGTTTGAGAGCTCCAATTTATTACCGATTCGTGTTAAACCAAACCCTGTTCAACTTTAAATTCTATCTTTTTTAAATTTCTATTGAAGAAGCTCCCATCGTAAGTATAAAATTTTGAATTGTACATAAGTAACTACGCAAGATTTTGTCGGTTAGTCCTTCTTTTATTTTTGTTCAGCATGAATGCTATCACCTTATATTGTGCCTATGTAGGTTTATATGAGTTTGTGGCAACAATCCTATATAGGTTTTAGTAGAAGGATACGAAAACAAACCTACATAGTATATCATTCAGTTGTTTTTTCGGAGTGTGAAAAGACCACGGAGAAAAATAAGTCGGTGTTGCTACGGGACAAAATAGCCAACAGTACCTATAGAGAATAACGCCAATGCTATTGTTTACCAAATGATGTTGATGATAAATCTCAGGAGAAAATCTGAAAACATAGCTACTGACATATGGTCAAGTTTTGCTCAAATGATTTATGTCAAGTTTTTTCTACTTTTTTCTTTTTTTTTTGTTTTATTTATGCAGTTTCAGTATTTTATATTGCTACCCGTCCTGTGTAATGGTATTCCTAGCATTTTTTGTTTCCTTTTTTAACCTTGGTTCAATAGGACTTTGTATTCGTGTTCCTAGTGAACTATTGAGGCACAGGGTATGTTGACAAATAGAAATGGATAATCAGAGCAAGCAATTACTTTTGGAATTCCCTTGGATTACTTTGGCAGATATTATATGTTCCTTGCTAGGAATTGGCATCTTTTTATATAGATCTGTTTATAAATCGAAACTGTTGCTCTATCAGCTATCGGACAGTTGCAGTAGCTTTGTTGGTGTGTTTGGCAATGTGAAGAGATGGTAAGACAGCAATTGCTAATCGAGATGTGACGACAGGCAATTGTGTGGCACAAACTTTGATAAAGATAAGCTCCATAAAAACCTAATGGTATAAAAAGAGAGAATTTCCGTTGTATCGGAAACGGTTAAGATTATCTATAGAATAATTGCATGTATCATTTATTCAGAGTCCTACTAGCCATTTGTTTGTTAAGAATACTTATTCTTACTTTTAGTAACTTTCACTCTTACAGTTTCTTTGTTGCGTTGTAAGTCGGCTAGTGGATGATATAAAACCTATACAATGTTATGTGGAAAACAAGGAGGGATGAATTTCTCTAAAAAGGACTTTTTAAGGATTCTTCATATCCTTGTAAGTTTTTTTTTTTTTGTAAAATCAAGGAAAATTTTAGTTAACCTGAGAATATACATGGAATATTTTGAACTAACGAATATACATTATACATACATTTTATAATTATTGTTTTTTCTTTGACATCACAATGGTGTTATATAATAAATTCTAACTAGCTTAGAAACACAGATTTTGACTGCTGAAATGAAAGATTACAGAAATACAGATGCAATGCCGTATTGAGTCTATGGTATTATTGCGTATTTCAGGGACTTTTTTGTTCAACAGATTGTCACTGTTTTGGAAAAGCTATCACATAAAGCCCATACTGACACATATTGATTCACAAACAGCTCGAGAAACCCAAGTTAAAGTGACTTTCACTCTCAACCGTTCATATGTGTGAGTATCACTTCTAAGCTAAGCTGGAATTGGAATCGAGGATTGAACCCAAAACATTCGGTGTAGCAGTTTCCCTAAATGGGACCGAAAAACTTTATTGTAGTTAACATTTCAGGAAGCCAAATTTCCAACAAAAACAATCGCGATAAACGATTGCAAAAAGAGTGGATATAAAGTAGTAGCTCGGTTTTAAAAACTTTGAAGACTTTTTCTTACAAAGAACTTCCTCATTTCACGTCTTGATTTAGTTAAATCTTAGTGAGTGAAAAAAAAAATCCTCATCCGGATAAACAATTGGAGTCTTGAGAAGACCGTAATATCATTCATCCATCCAACATAAGAAAAGCATTTTTATTGGATATACTATGATCATGTATTGTGGTTGTAGGTGTGTCTTTTGTAGTATACATATGAACAGTTTACAATAATAAGGAAATTTCAAACTGTCGGTATATACGTATTATGGTTTAGGAAAGATATAGAACTTATAACTCATTTTTGGTCTCTTTACATTTATATTTTTCATCCTCAAACTCAAGCTTGAAGATTCATCTCGACATCTAAGACGATCTTAAATACATTATAGGAACTGTATTTCAATGTCCTCTTACTCTTAGACCAAAAAAAAAATTGATGAGCATAAGAGAGAGAAAAATGTAGACTAACGGGCGGACGGAAGAATGACGTATCATCGGTTGTAGAATCTGCATATGTATATAGAATATGGGATTGGCTCGAAAACGGCTCTAACGATTTTGATTAAACACAGAATTTAACTTACCTAAAATATTTCTAACAAAACTGGGTTTTTTGTTTTTGCCTTAAATGGTCGTAACGAAAATCAGGTTTAAACGGCTTTTTTAAATGGCCATAAGTTCGCAACGGCTTAATTTAATTGACTCAAATTTCGTTTGGCATAGTTTTTTATAGTGTTCTATAAGATGGGATTGGAATTTTTTCAGTAAGGCATTTCTAAACGGTGGTTCCCATACAATGAGCCTTTCAGTTTTAGCCAATTTTTTTGTTTTTTTTTCTAATAAAAATGGCTGTAACGATTTTGATTAAACTTTGTGTGTTATATTCTTTTAGTGTTCTTAAGAGAACTGCGTTTTTAGTTTTTGTCCAAAAATGCTTATAATGGAGATCTGGTCTTAACGTCTTTTTTCAAATGGCCATAAGTTGTCAACGGTTATATCGAATTCACTCAAACTTGGTTTGGTATAGTCCCTTTCAACTTTGTATAAGATGGCATTGCATTTTTCTCAGTTACTCTTTTTCAAATGGTTTCTCCCATACGAAGAGCCACTAGGTTTTGGCCAATTTTTTATTTACTCAAAAAGGTACATAGAATGTTTCGAAGAAAACTGCATTTAAGTTTTTGGCTACAAATGATAATAACGGAAATTAGTTTTAACAATTTTATTAATTTATCCATAAGCGGACATTTATATCATTTATAGCACCCAACAGATGACATCTAAATTTTAAATATTAAAAGTTTTCTAACGTTAGCTCCCGTATATCGGGCTTTTCAGTTTTAACCAAAACATTGTAGTTTTCCCAAATTTTTCAAACATGAGCTCTTCATATTGCTTGAAAGTTTGTTTTCATCGTACTACTGCACCCACAGAGCAAGTACGTGCGACCCAGTCGTGCATTTTATTTTAATAATTTTCCAATGTAGATCCATCTGAATGGCAAGGCTGAAAACCATTCCATTTTATTATCCTGCCCACAATTAGTACGCAAGCATAGTCCTGAGTTTTGCCTGCTTCAGCTGGCATGAGGAATTGATGTGTTGGTTGGACAAAGAAGGAGTGTTAAAGTTTCATTCGCATAATATATACACAAATAGACTCAGACTCCATAGGCTAAGTATAAGTATAATAAACGATTGGTCTTTTGGACTTTTTTGTTGCTGCAACCAACGACTTGTGGATTAATATTGCGCTAAACGAAAAAAAGGATACATACAACAAAGAAAACAACAATGCAAATTGCGCTGAGAAACGAAAGCTATGGGGAATTACACTAATCGGAGAATTCAATGCCGTAATTGTCGCCCTAAGTCCTCTCAAGGACATTAAGGGAAACAGAATATAATTGGAATTTTGCAATAGAGAAAGATGTCATTGGAATGAACTCAAAATGTCTTGCATGGACACTCGTACATTCTCAGCTGGCAGGACCTGAGGTAAAAAATTCCTTGGAAAATTAATTAAAGGTTTTGTAAGAAAGTCGATGTTAAGGAAAACGTCTAAGTAGAAGACTTTGTAGTTTATTTCTTTCGGATCATTAATGATGTTGTTTAAAAATTTTCAATGAACACTCTAGGAAGAAAAAAACAAAGAAAGAAAAAATCTGGAAAACATTATTATTCTTGAATAGAAAAATTTTAGAGAAGCAAATCTACAAAGTATATAATATGAACATACAAAAACCTTGAAAATCTCTAATATAAAAGTTAAGAATTAAAAACTCTTTAACAAAACCACTTTTGGCTAGTAACTACATATACTGCCTGCTGTGAAACTGTTAAAACAGAGCCCGTAATTAGCTAAGTGTTGCTTGAGATCGTTTGCTATCACAATTCACAACTGCAATGCAAATAATAATTTAAATCTAATCGTCACATATAGAGAATTGACATTTGATCTGTCAAAGTGGTTATACTTGTTTTTGAAAAAGCTCCTAACAAAATTCATTAAAAAAGAGAAAAAGTGCACAAAAATTGTAAAAGTTTGATTAAACAAATGAAAAATTGAAAATTTCTTCAAAGCAAACCCATTTTTGGGTAATTCTTAGACATTAAGAAAAATTAGACATCAATGAAAAATTGAAAATTTCTTCAAAGCAAACCCATTTCTGGGTAATTCTTAGACATTAAGAAAAATCAACGCCTTTGGTTTTAGTCTTCAGCAAATAACCTCAACTAATGAGTAAAAGAAGTCTGGTTGTAACCTCTTCCGAACATCTGAGACAATAAAAGCATAAAACCTTTTTACCGACATCAACATCGTCACCATCAGATCCTCCTGTTTATAAAATGGGTTCAGCTTCAGCCACAACAATCACTATCGATGGATGAAATAAAACAATTACTCGATGAAAGCAACAAAAAACTCATGCCTTCAAAACCAACTTCCAAGTACTACACGCAGAATTCTCTGGCTTAAAAGCAAAGTACGAAATTTTAGCCAAGGTTTTATGTCTGGAAAATCAAAACAATGATCTGGAGGAACGAATCGATAACCTGTTGCAAAAAAGGATGAAGTCGAATGTTGTGGTGCACATCCCGCAGAAGCAAATACCTACTGATATAAAATACTAGCTTTTGCCCGCTACTTCGTACGCGTGGATTTGAGAATCAAGTATCTAGGCATATTTTTATTTTTGCACAGCCAGTTCAAAATTGAAAACCAATAAAATGGGTTTATAACGCGTCCGCTGTTAAACGGAGAGAAATCGTTCTCATTATTAACATGATACAACAAAAAGAGATTACGCATTGCTATGTTGTCAAAATGGCGTGACGTCATCAGAGCCCACCAACAGAATATTTTCGCGCCATTTACATTCTATTATACAGGAAATAGCTGGAAATACATCTTTTTCTGTTGAATTGTTCTGTATTTAAATAAATAAATAAAAATCTTAAGGAAGAAAAATGGGTGTTTGTTCTGTATTTAAGTGTAATAACAATACAAGAAGAAAGTCAACACCGAAAACGAGTTTTCATACATTCCCGAAAGGAAGTAATAATTTATTGAAGCAATGGGTTTATTTTTGCAAACGCAAAGATGAAATATATATACAAACTGCAAGAATTTGTAGCTTGCATTTTATCAAAGAAGATTTTTTAAATAACACCACTTTTGAAATGGGTAAGTAAAACGTTGATTGATAGGTTGGGATGCAGGCGCTACATTTCTTTTCTTACAGGATTTATGAATTTGCACCTCCTCAAACCGGATGCGGCTCCAACTCTGTCCATTTAAAGGCATCTTAATCTTCGTTTGCCACAGCAATAGAACTAACAGCAAAACAATTGCCAATGGCATACGATGGCTTAGAGAATTTGGCTGGCTACATTTGTCATCGTCTAAAAAACAAAATGCCAAATTTGGAAGACCCTTCGAAGAGCGAGAGAACAAATCAAAAGTTTTGTTAATAGAATAGAATTGACATTGAGTTCGAGTTTTTTTATGTAGGTTAAAAAATAAAAAAGTTTTTTTCTAATTTCAGTTCCGCTGAGATTCCTCAATATATCCTTCCAGTTGAAGTGGTGAACTTTGAAATTCAACTTGTAAAAGATTTGGGAGTGAGGTTTGAGACTGGACGATCTTTATCCACCAATAATTTGACCGTTTATGTAAGCTTAAAGAAAACTATACCGATCTAACTACCATTAAACTGTTTTTCTTCCGTTTAGAGGCCTTCTTTCATCAGGTTATTGCACTTTTTCCGCGGCACGAACACGATAGGGCGAGGGGAATTTATTTAATTAAAATTATTAATATAAACGTAATTATTACCGCGAACAATTAAATTTAAACAAAAAAAGTAAAAAGAAAAAAAAAGAAAGTAAAATGCATAGGTTTTTAACAATTCCAGCGCGTCTCGAAAATTATAGGAAAAAACTCGTATAGGTACACGTTGAATATAAATATATATTTTGGAATTTCAAATATATATTTATATTCACAATCTAACACAAACTTCTTATCTTATCTTGGTAATAATTCCTTTCTCGTATCTCCTTTTCAACTCCTCACGTCTCGAATCCTAATTCTAGTCTCGTAATCCTTAATCCAAAAATGTTTTGTATCAAAATTAAAATAAAAGTCTCCTCCTCGATTTGTTTTTTTTTTTTTCAAAATTTCTCGATATCTCTTCCTTTCAAATTTTGTGTATGCTCTCAAGGCTCTCACAAGAGTCCTTCCAAGCTAATTTTTAACAACCACTTTCTTCCCTCGTCCATTCCAATCATTCACTCATACATACAACGATACAACGCAAGCATTCGTTTCGAGATCATCGGTCACGGCTTTCTGGAAGCATGACGCTCCCCTAAAAAACAACCGTGGTGGGATCTAACGGAACATACTCACACGCACACAAACACGGTTTCAACAAGTTGTTGGAAGTGTTTCCAAAACTTGCCAAAACTTACTCTCACGCACACAAACAACGTTTCGACAAGTTATTGGATGTGTTTCCAAGACTTGTCGAAACATTATGGACGAGTTCAGATTATTTCCCCACTAAAACAATTTTCGAGAAAAAGTATGTAAGTAAGAGTCCACCTGACTCGTTACTTCTTCTGCTCATCCGCCGGCTCTCTTCTCGTTTTGGAACGTACTCGAACACCTGCTTTTGTTGCTTTTGCAAAATAAGGCTAGGTACACCACTGGTTGATGAGACCATGGTTGCCCTCAACTTCGAAAATATTTTGCAGCCACAACGAGAAAAAAGAAGGGGAAAAGAACGACCAAAGGGAAGTTTTTTTGTTGCGGTAAAATTTACCGTAACAAATTCCACCCTTACCTCCCAAGAAATGTGTTTACTTTTCTAGAAAAATAAACCATTTCTTAAGGCTCGGCCAGGATTGGAGGGCAAGAGAACAGGGTATACAACACAACACAGGGTTACCATCATATTAAAAAAAGAAAAAAAAATTATTAGTGGCATGAAATGAAAATATAAAATTGGACAATTATTAAAAAAAAAACAATCAAAATACAAAAAATTACGATTTAAAAGAAATATAAAGGGACTTTTGACTAAGTGTCAATAAATGGCTTTAAATCCTCTACGTGCCACGTCCCTCGATCCTTCCCTTTATCGTCTATCAGGAGGTATGTCCAAGGTGACACCCTCCTACTGACCCTAAATGGACCAACAAACTTGGTCGCTAATTTGGCCGCAAAATAATTTGCCGCATCGGACAAGGAATAAATCCTACGCCAAACGAGATCACCAGGTTGAAACTGTATGTCTCTTCTCCTCAAATTATAAGTTTTAGCGGTCTTATTTCCCGCCGCTTCCAACTTCCTAGCTATCTCCTGTCTCAGTTTCTGAAACTGCCTAACAGTATCCCCTCTATTTTGGTCCCTATCACTATCTCTAAGCCCTACATCATGGCAACTAGTTACCATGTTCCTACCAAAATTAACAAAGTATGGCAAAACACCTAACACCTCATGTTGCGAAGTTCGGATAGCACAGGCCACTTTTGCCAGTTGCATATCCCAACTCCGCTGGTTTTCGGAGACATACGCTCGGAGCGTAGTCTTAATAATTTGATTGATGCGCTCCGCAAGATTCGCTTACGGATGGTAATGCGCCGTATACCGAAGTTGTGACCCGTACGCTTCACTGAGCGTCTTCAGTTCCT
Organism: Platycheirus albimanus; assembly: GCA_916050605.2. Taxonomy (NCBI): domain Eukaryota; kingdom Metazoa; phylum Arthropoda; class Insecta; order Diptera; family Syrphidae; genus Platycheirus; species Platycheirus albimanus. The sequence goes on from OU696696.1 coordinate 88,963,473, forward strand.
TGCTACGGAACTGGGGACCGTTGTCACAGACGATCCACCTTTGAACACCGAAGAGAACAAAAACGTTTTCTTCCAATTCTCGACAAACCGCTTTCGCCGTTGCGGACCGTAACGCGAATAACAGGGGAAATTTACTAAAATAATCGACGACCATAGTGGACCAACTAAGTCCACATAAATCATATCCCACAGTTGGGAATTTCCCACCCTCTCAGTCATAAGACCAGCTGGCCTCTCATTCACCGGATTCACTTTTTGGCAAGTCTTACAAACCCTAACATATCTCGTAATATCACTCCTCATTTTGGGCCAGTAATATTTCTCTGCTACCCCAGCAAAAGTCTTTTTAACGCCCATGTGTCCTGAAAGCGGAGCATCATGGCAATCGTTTAAAATCTTTGCCCTGTCACCAAAGAAGGCCTACAGAAATTACATTTTTCCCTACCTACTTTTAAACCAGCTTCTCCTTAGCTTTTAAAAACTTGTTTGAGAATTTCTAAGTGTTTCTCAACAGAATCGGTGACAATGATAATGTCATCTAAGTACACAAAGACGAGCGGCTCTAAATCGGGACCTAGAACGTCGTCAATAAACCTTTGCCATGTCGCTGGTGAATTATGGAGCCCGAATGGCATCCTACAAAATTGAAAAAGACCCCTCCCTGGCACGGTAGAGGCTGTGTACTTACGCGATTCTTCCTCCATTGGAATCTGCCAATAAGCAGATTTAATGTCTAAGGAGGACAAGTACTAGGAAATTCAATGTTGGACGTCTTCAATCGGGAGAGACCGCCGCTGCCTATGCCGACCGCGTATCCCTTGAGCTTGCTAGAAATCCTTCGACTGATGACATGAACCCGGATGACCAATGGCAGCTATGTCAACAAGCCATAAGAAGTGCTGCGTCAGAGGTATTGGGCCTCTCACATCCACCCCCCAGAAACCCCTGGTTCGACTCCGAATGTGCTCAGGCAAACAAAGCCAAAACGGAGGCATACAAGTCGTGGCTCCAGAGAGATACTAGAGCATCCAGAAATCTCTATGTTGAGCGAAGAAAAGATGAGAAACGTCTACTCAGGAGGAAGAAAAAAGAACAACAGCAACGCGAAGTCGAGGAGATGCAGAGATGTTTTTGCAGAAAAGAGGTACGAAACTTCTATAAAAGGGTGAAACAGTCTACATCGGGTTTCACAAGCCGCCCTGGGCCCTGCAAAGATCAGGATGGAAATACCATAGTGGAAACGCAGGCGATGTTAGCCATCTGGAGAGACTACTTTAACCGGTTACTAAATGGTGATGACAGCCAAGATCCCGCCCAAGATCAACTTGTTCCAGTTAATCTAGATGACGACCACGAACTACACCCGCCCGACCAAAATGAAGTCAAAGTAGCCATCACCAGGCTAAAGATGAATAAGGCAGCTGGATGTGATGGCCTTCAAGCGGAGCTTTTTAAACACGCTGGAGATGACCTGGTCAGGAGCATACACCAACTCATCTGCAAAATATGGTCGGAGGAAAGTATGCCCGATGAGTGGAATCTCAGTACCATCTGCCCGATTCACAAAAAAGGAGACCGCCTACTCTGCGCCAACTATAGAGGCATAAGCCTTTTAAACATCGCCTATAAGATCCTGTCCAGCGTTTTATGTGAACGTCTCAAGCCGTTTGCTGACGACCTGATAGCTCCTTACCAATGCGGCTTCAGACCTGGAAAATCTACCACCGACCAAATATTCACATTACGCCAGATCCTGGAGAAAACCCAAGAATATAACATCGACACCCACCACCTGTTCGTCGATTTTAAAGCCGCCTACGACAGTGTTAATAGAGTTGAACTGTATCGTGCCATGTCTAACTTTGGAATCCCTGCTAAACTGATACGCCTTATCAGGATGACGTTGGAGAATGCTCGCTGTTCCGTCCAAGTTGGTAGAGACTCTACTGAAACCTTCGAAACCACCAGAGGGCTAAGACAAGGTGACGCACTGTCAAGCAGCTGTTTTAATATTGTGCTTGAGAATGTAATACGGAGCACCCATGCCAGTACATCAGGCACCATTTTCAATAAATCGACACAATTACTTGGGTTTGCTGACGACATTGACGTGATAGGAAGAACAAAGCGAGCAGTAACCGGTGCTTTCACTACAATGGAGTCAGCAGCAAGCAGAATGGGGCTGAAAATAAACGAGGATAAGACGAAGTATATGCTTTCATCAACAAAAGTCCAATCCCACCACCGACTTGGTCAGAACGTAACCATTGATAGGTATAACTTCGAGGTAGTCAGTGAATTTGTCTACCTGGGCACTGCTGTAAACACAGGCAACAACATCAGCGCTGAAATCAAACGCAGACTAACTCTTGCTAATCGCTGTTTCTTTGGGCTGAGTAAGCAATAGAGGAGTAAAGCCCTATCGAGAAGAACTAAGGTGACACTGTATAAAACACTCATCATCCTGGTCCTGCTATATGGTGCGGAAGCATGGACCCTCTCCCAATGAAATGAGAAATGATGAAAATTCACTTGGAGTCTTCGAGAGAGTTCTGCGTACGATCTATGGTCCTGTCTGCGTAAATCGCGAAAACAACGTTTGGAGAAGAAGATATAACAACGAACTGTACGAGCTGTACAGCGACATAAGCCTAGCCAGAAAAATTCGAATCCAAAGACTAAGATGGCTGGGCCATGTAGAGCGAATGGACATCGACGCTCCAGCTCGTAAAGTCTTCAACGCCAAACCCGAGGGAGTCAGAAGCCAAGGTATACCTTATCTTCAACTTGGAGTACACAATTGGAGACAGCAGGCTAGAGATCGAGCCGGCTGGAGGGGCGTTCTCAGCAAGGCCTTGGAGTACCACGCTCCAGTGGCGCCAACATAAGTCAGTAAGAGGACAAGTACTTCGCGTTTCGAAGCTTGTCCAAAATTGCCGAAATATCATCAGTAACCTCATTTAATTTCCTTTAGTCAACGCAGAACCGACAACTGCCGTCTTTCTTCTTAACGAGAAGAATTGGCGATGCCCAAGGACTCTTCGACTTCTCGATCACTCCAGCTTCCAACATGTCTTGGAGTTCCTGATCGATATGTTTCTGAATCGCGGGCGAAACAGGGTAATAACGTTGTTTAATTGGTTCTGCGGACGTCCTAATCTTGTGCTCAACTAAGTTGGTGCACCCTAATCCCTCGTCCATTGATTTAAAAAGTTCTAATAAGTGTTCTAACTTCTTATTTTCTAAATCGTCCAAATCCGATTTTTCTCTAATCGCTACCATGTCTGTTACCGAAGCCACCATTTCCTGGCTCGAAAAACTCCACATACCATATCTCAAATCCGGGACTATGCCCGATAGTGTCCAAAAGTCGGCACCCAAGATCAATTGGTGTGGGAGATTCGGTATTGACAGACATTCTATTAAAATGGATCTATTCTCAACCTCCAATGGTAGAGAAATAGACCCAGCTACTCCTACACCTGCCCCATCTGCTAACGCTACTGACCCAACACTACTCTTTTCTAATCTAAGTCCTAATTCTTTTAAAATTTTCCACCCGGCACCACCCACAATGGTGTAAGCGGCTCCTGAATCAAGAAGTCCCAAAAATTTGACAAGGTGGGAGTCCGGAACATCGTTAGCCAGACGAAGTTCCTCCACTCTTTCCAGGAATGAATTCACTGATGCTCCATTAGAGTCACCATTAAATTTCACCCCCCACTTCCCTACACGTTCAATGCACTTCTGTTGAACGACCATCTGTTCAGCAAAAGTGTCACCCCTATCAACCCTATGTCCTAATGGGACCCTTACACTAATATCATTGACTGATGGACTAACGCAGACCGCACATCACTTGGGGTCTGACCAACTTGTCCCTGAAGTTGGGTTTGCGTTTTAACGGGAGTCTTTCCTTTCTCAAACTCTTCTTCCCCATCGCTATTCTAACTATCACCAGTGAGATCTCCTAATAAACACAAAACTTTATTACGAAGTGAGCTGATAGCATCTTCTTCGTCTTCTGCTTCACAAGGGGTCCTAACCTACCTATACACCACTCAATCTTTGTTACAATCTTAATGTACTCCGAAGACTTTGGATTCTTCGGAGGTACTTTAAGAAGGCCCCTAATCTCCTCAATTTTTGCTTCGATAGCATCTCTATCCTCATCATAGGTGAACGGGTACACCATACTAACCTCCATCGAGTTCCTCTTAACGAGCAACCTCGATGACCTCAATGTTTTTCGCATCTCATCTACCGACCCTACTTTTAAACCCCTGACCTTCATCTCATAGGCCAGTTCGTCCTGCGCTAATCTTCCTATATTCATATTTATTCAAAAAAACTAATTAACAGAAACGAGAACAACAATGAAAAATGACTAAAAAAATTAAAAAAAGTTAACAACCCTTAACGATTTATATAAAAAAATATTCACTACTCTAAATTTCGTAAAAAAAAACAAGAAACTCAAAATTTGTAACTTAAAAAAAAACTTTGTTAAAATTTTCAAAAAAAATATTTTTACGTTGGTGGCAACCGTGAGTTCTTTTTAAATTCAGTAACCAAAATACTCCTATCACTAAAAAAAACTCAATTTAATTATTACTCAATTTTCAAAATAGATAGATAGATAGATAGATAGATTTTTATTCAGTCATTTAAACATTTATGATACAAACATTTTTCATTTAAAAGAATAAATTTTAAGGCATGACAAAAAAAAATGTCGTCTGCCCGAGTGACAATGTTATTCTATTTTGCATTCATTTTAAAAATTCTACATAGACATACAATTTACAAGTTTTTGATACTTTTCAAAATACAAATTCAAAAGTTGTGACTTTTAGTTTAGTCGAAACAAAATTATCTTTAAGTTATATTTAACTGGCCAAAGGAAAAACGAAAAACAGAGGTTAAAATGTATATAATATCAAACCAAAACATAATCAAAAGTTTTCATTGATGATTCTACTTCTGTATGACATCGCCTCGGCAGTATACTTCTGGATCCGCAACCAATCTTCTCCATTTAGGTACATTATTACTTCATTTTCGCTGAGATAGCTTTTTCCAAAGAAGAGTCTCCTCAGCTCCCTTAAAATTGGGCATACTCCGATGAAGTGGTTAATGTTTTCATCCACCCGCATATTGCACAGGGAACAAATAGAAGCCAAATCATTTCTATGTGGCATATAGTTAAGGTGAAGCAGCTCTCCTCTTACTTTAAAAATGGTTCCAATTGTTACCTTGTGAAATTGTGTTTAAAGTAATTATTTTCATTTAGGTTATAATTGAGTTTTGAATAAATATTCCTTTCAGTAGACGCTCTCGCCTTTTCAATAAATATGTACCTTTCGTTTTCATCTATAGCTTGGATAACTTCGTAGAGTGCTTTTCTCACCTGAACACCATTAAATCCACTCAGTTCCAGGATAATACCACAGTTTGCAGCATGATCTATCCAATCCTTGTAGAATCCAGTTTTTCTCCGCATTTCACTGCGCAGCATTACATTTGGTAAACGGTTTCGATCCATATTAATCACCTGTACCAAATAGTCCGCACTCAGCTTAAGGGTAGAAACAAAGAGTGACGAAAGACCTGTTTCCAAATGATACATGTACTTAGGTGTACTAATAGGAAGAAGAAAAATTTTTCGTAGGAAGAATCGTAATATATTCTCAACGGTTTCATATTTTCTAACACCCCAGATCTGTGCTCCATAAAATAGAACTGCTTTTGCTGTTGCGTTGAAAACCTCATATTTTGCGTTGATTGATATATTTTGATTATTGAAAATTTGTTTCCAGTTGGAACAAATAGCAGTTCTAGCAACATTGGCCTTGACTTTGAGGTGTTTGTCCATATTCAAGTTAAAAGTAAGCGTCATTCCTAGGTACACATATTCCTTAACTACTTCCAGTTCCGCTCCATCATATTTCCAGTTTTCTCCTCTTGCGATCCGTCCTGAGCCGTTTTGAAAAATCATTATCTTAGACTTCGCCGAATTAACCTCCAGTCCCCATTTCTTGCAATAATCAGATAGCCTGTTGATCATAAGCTGAAGTGAGGCTGGAGATTCCGCCAGAATGACAATGTCATCGGCATACATGATGACTTTTATTTTGTAGTTTTCAAACTCTACTCCACAAGGAAGATAATCAACAATGTCATCAAGAAAGAGCGCAAATAATAATGGGCTAAGATTGCAGCCTTGACGCAGTCCTCGAGTTACGTGAATTTCTTTTCATTTTGCACATCCATTGTGCACGCAAGCCGTCGTGTGGTTATAAAGTTTATCCAGTGATTTGACGAACTTTGAAGATACACCTTGACTGTACAGTTTATAGATCAGGGTTTTTCTATCAACCGTATCAAATGCAGCCTTGAAGTCAACAAAGAAAGTGTAAAGTTTTGAATGTTGGTTTAGTTTGCTCCTTATTAGACTTCCAAGTATAAAAATATTATCAGCTGTAGAATATCCTTTCCGAAATCCTGACTGAAACTCACTCAATTTATTGTTAACATTTACCCAGTTACTAAGTCTTCTGTTGAGTATTGCAGTATAAATCTTCAAACCCGCATTAAGGAATGATATACCCCTGTAGTTCGCTGGGTCGTTTGGGTCACCTTTTTTGAAGATTGGCCATATAATACCCTCATCAAAGCAGTCGGGCTGTACAGCAAAATTGAAGATGGTATTTAATGCTTGCGCTAATATTTGCTTAAACTCGACTGGCGTGTACTTAAAAAATTCTACGGGAATACCATCTGTGCCGGCTGCTTTTCCATCTTTAAGCGACCCTAAAACTCTTTCTACTTCCAACGTTGTTATCTGCGCATCAAGGATATCATCTTTAACATTCTGTGTAGCATAGCTCCATATCAGTTGTTCGGAAGAAGTACTCAGTAATCCTGCGTAATGAACTCTTAAATTGTCCACCGAAATTCCGATAACTTTATTTTCTCCATCACTTCCGTTTATTTTTTTTTGTCAGTTTCCAAAACTCTGCAGTGTCTTTGCAAAGGCTCAATTTTCTTGCCAAGTTTTCATCGTAAGTTTGCTTTTTTTCTCTGCATAACTTCTTAAACTGTTTTGTGGTCTCAACATACTCTAATCGAATTGAGTTAATGTTGTATTTTCTAAAAAAGTTAAGCAATGCAAAAGCCTTTTTTCTAAGATTCTCACAAGACTGATCGTACCATTCTGACTTTTTTTTGAAAACATGAGATGTGTTCATCACGCTTGCTGCAACTCTTATAATGTTTTGAATTTCTAAAAATGGCAGATAATTTGCTCTGCAGTTACTTATTTTATTTTGCAACAGTTCAACGATTTTAGTTTTGTATACATGTTCCAGCCTCATCTTCCATCGCAGTACATTTGAATTTTTGACCACAGTATTTTTGGTGGTTTCATTAGTACATTTTATTTCAATTTCAAGTTCAATGGGAACATGATCCGAGTAGCCAGCGTTACCTACCATCAAATCCTTGCAGATCGAAATCCATTCTCCACCAATAAGACATAGGTCAATTGTTGAACTTCCCTGTTTCCCAATGAAAGTAAATTCCCCATCTGCGTCAGCATCTGTACATCCGTTTAAAATACCAAGTCCGAAGTCATTGCACATCTCTATAACCTTTTTCCCCTCTGCATTTATTTTAGTATCTTTTGAGCATCTTTTGCGAGTGTTAACTTTAAATGCTGTCTCTTTATCTGCTGTTCTTGCATTCAGATCTCCTATGACCATAACATTAAGAGAATTTAGATTACATAAGACATCGTATAAGGATTCGAAGTCCTGTTGCCAATTATTACAATTTAAATACACTGGAACGATAAACAGGCTCGTATCATTGATTTTTAATTCAATAAGTATATTTTTTCCTTCCGTTATCCTCACCTCGCATAGATCAAATATATTTTGTTTGGTTGCCACAAGAACTCCTCCACTTGCTCTGCCTTTAATTGCTGTCTTTTTAGCTGGAATCCAATGGCAGTCAAATAAGGGAAAATATTTTTCATATTCGTTACAGTACTCCTTCAATAGATGAGTTTCAAATAATAATATTATCTCAAAATTCAATAATTTACAAAAAAACATAGGGATTAAAAGCTTATTTTTTAGTCCTCCTACATTGTATGCGACGATATTACGATTACAATATATACATATTTTCATTTTCATTTTCGTTTAAGTTTGTTTTTGAATTAATTTCCTCTATATCACCCCTGTGCTATTGGATATTTCTTTGGGCGTTTTCGGAACACCTCCCAATGCCTTCCACATGACCCACTGTGACAACTGTCATCATTTTGTCAATCTCATTTCGATGTAAACAACTTTGAAAGAAATTATCCGGCAATTTAAACATTTCTACAATTTTCTCGAAACCTGATTGCTCACCGTGTCTTAAACCATAATGGTCATTCCATGTGAACTCCAAGCCTTCGACTATGAGTTTGTCGCCTTTGACCGTGGCTTTTACATTTTTATGTGCCTGTTTAAGTAGCTTCCGGACATGCAGCAGACGCGCAATCCTTTTCCTCATACTCAAAGGGTAATCCCTCTGGACTGAGATCGCCGTGTTCCTGAGCTTGGACGTGTTTTTAAGAACAGCGAATAGATTATCCTTTGATTTAAATTTGCAAATAAATGTTTTTAATTTTGGATTAAATGATTTTGTTTGTATTATATCTTCTCGCGTTATAACGTTGTTGTCATTTGACAGCTGGGCACAAATCTCAGTCACCTGCTGCACTTGATCTATTTCGCTGTTGGATGCAATTTTGAAAATAAGATTGTTATCTGTATTTTGCCTTTGAACTTTTTCGATTTGCTGTTCTAGATAATCCACTTTCAATTGCAATGAATAAACATGTTGTTTAAGTTCCTCATTCTCTTGTTTTAGTGCATGTAAATCAACTCGTACTTCTTCTATGTCGGCCTTTGTTGCTAGATGTTGTTGCTTTTCATCAAATACGGATTTGAGATCTGCGATAGTAAGATCTGATATTCGGTCGGAATCATTTTTACCTTTTTTACTTGCATCCATATCTTTTTCGGGTGAAGTTTCCGCTAAGGGGCGTTTGTACATAACATGTAATTAAGGAATACCTATTCAATTTTTTTTTTTTTTTTTTTTTTTTTTTTTTTTTTTTTTTTTTTTTTTTGTAGGTGTATATTATATGTGATTAGACTGTCACTTTATTTGCTTTAAGCTTTTGGCAGTAGATATTTTTAATAACTTTTTTAGCAAAGTAAACCAAACTTGCCTGAATTTGATAGTTTTTAATACGCTTTTCTTTTATTAGCGTTTGAAATAGATTGCGATTTACCTTTTAACAACTTTTTGTAAATATAATTTAATAATTCTTATTAGAACACAAATATAGGCTAACTATCACTTCCGCACCAGTGTTGCCACTCAATTTTTCAAAATATATGACAAAAAAATCTCACGGGAGAAAAAAGGAATAAGAAAAAAACTATCACCTATCACTGGAATTAACTCAATTTAATTCCACTCGATTCTCAAAACACGCAAAAAAAAATTTCACGATAGCTATCTGTCCCACGCGAGAAAAAAATAAAATGCACGAACTTGCTCTTATGATAAGCAATTGCGTAGTGGCTGCATATATGGATATTAAAAAAAAATTAAATAATTTCGAAAATTCTTTTATTTTTTAAATTAGTTTAAGAGTTTTCTCGAAAAAACTAAGTATGCAATAAAATTTCAAAGCTATACGTCAATCTAGGAGAAAAAAATATTGAAAATCGTTGGACCAGTTTTTTTTTAAAAAGGTTATTTTTGAAAAACTTTTTCAAAAAATATTTTGAAATTTATTTGAGTATGCAAATATATGGCAATCTGTAGTTTACATTTGAAAAATAATTTAAGAAAAGTCAATGTACCCGTTTCCAACATATTTCGAAAACCAAAATTTTTTTTGAAAAAATTATAAAAAATCAAAAAAAAAAAGTTTTTGAAAATTTTGAAATGCCATATTAATAAAATTATGAATGACTTCCTTTTATTGAAATCGAATGTATAGTTTACGAGAAAATTTGATTTGAAAATACTGGTTCTATGAGAGGTACCGTTATTAGACAAATTTTGAAAAAAAATTTCAAGCCAAAAGATAGACTGTCCTGCAAAAATAGCATTCTGAAAGTTTTGTCAAAATCGTTAGAGCTGTTTTTGAGAAAATCAATTTTTGTCTTCAAGATTGTATGGCAGGTGCCGTTATTTTTGGACCTAGAGCAAAAATAAAAAATATGTTCCGAGGGACGGCCAAATAAATCCTAAATACCAAATTTGAAGCAAATCGGCCCACCCGTTCAGCCTCCAGAGGCGCGAACAGACAGACAGACAGACAGACAGACAGACGGACGGAATTTCCAGACCCACTTTTTTCGACTCCTCCATCATCGTAATGTCATGTGTGATTGTTATCTCAAATTTTTTTTTCTGCACGAATCCATAACTTGCCTTATAGTACCTATAATCGCAAGTAAAAACAATACCTACTAAAAAAAAAAAAAAACAAGGCAAAATGTCTTCTTAAAAAAAAAATCACCACAAAACAAGAGTAAGAATTTGAGAAGTTGTATGAAATAATAAAAAAAACAGTAGACAACACAGAATAAAAAAACAAGTTTTCAACACTAATAATAAAAAAAAATGTCACCAAAACTCCTTGCTGCATTTACTGCCTCTTGTTGTTTGCTGGATTTCCTTTTCTGCTCCGCCTACTCCTTCCACAACACTTTGTTTGGCCACAAAAACTACACCAATAAAAAAAATTAATTAGAACTTTTGATGAAAAAAAAACCACACAATACAATAAAAAAAAATTCTTCCACTTTGGGCCCCACGTTGGGCGCCACTTTATTGCACTTTTTCCGCGGCACGAACACGATAGGGGGAGGGGAACTTAATTAATTAATATTATTAATATAAACGTAATTATTACCACGAACAATTAAATTTAAACAAAAAAAGTAACAAGAAAAAAAAAGTTTGAAACGCGTACCGACGGCGACACACGACACGAATTTACTAATGATACCTACTATCAATAGGCCACACACGAATAACGCGAAAATAGGATGCAAAAAAAAGTGCAATATACAGCTTGATTAAAGAAGCTGTCACCACGGCTACTCAGTTGGGGTGGGTTCGGTGGAAGAATTTTGTATTTCTTTTGATAAGCTTGATTGATTTCGTAATCAAAACAGTTTATCAAAAGAAGAAAGTATACGATTGCACAGTAGGGTGCACAAAAATCAGGCGCCAGGAATTTTTTTCTAAAACCGAATTAGAAAATTCCAAAGCTAATTTTAGGATCTGAAGGACCGATATTTTAAATAAAAAGAAGAAAGTTAAATGAAGATAATTATTTTATTGTTTTGGGAAACCATGGGACAGAAGATCCCTGGACTAAAACCCAAAAGTCTTTTCAAATAAAAGGGGAATATACAAACAAATATGGCCGTTTGGCTCAATGGAAAAATTAAACAAGCAATTGAAGCTAAATACAATAAAAGCAAATAAAAGACAAAAAAGAAAGTAAAATAGGTTTTTAACAATTCCAGCGCGTCTCGAAAATTATAGGGAAAAACTCGTATAGGTACACGTTGAATATAAATAAATATTTTGGAATTTTAAATATATATTTATATTCACAATCGAACACAAACTACTTATCTTATCTTGGTAATAATTCCTTTTTCATATCTCCTTTTCAAATCCTCACGTCTCGAATCCTAATTCTAGTCTCGTAATCCTTAATCCAAAAATGTTTTGAATCAAAATTAAAATAAAAGTCTCCTCCTCGATTTGTTTTTTTTGTTCAAAATTTCTCGATATCTCTTCCTTTCAAATTTTGTGTATGCTCTCAAGGCTCTCACAAGAGTCCTTCCAAGCTAATTTTTAACAACCACTTTCTTCCCTCGTCCATTCCAATCATTCACTCATACATACAACGATACAACGCAACCATTCGTTTCGAGATCATCGGTCACGGCTTTCTGGAAGCATGACGCTCTCCTAAAAAACAACCGTGGTGGGAACTAACGAAACATACTAACACGCACACAAACACGGTTTCAACAAGTTGTTGGATGTGTTTCCAAAACTTGCCAAAACTTACTCTCACGCACACAAACAACGTTTCGACAAGTTATTGGATGTGTTTCCAAAACTTGTCGAAACATTATGGACGAGTTCAGACTATTTCCCAACTAAAACTATTTTCGAGAAAAATTGAGAAGAATTAAAATCGAGGAGAAGTCTCAAATACGCTTTTTCCTACTACTCTACTACTATCGCGCGGGATTCGAAGCGTGAATTATTTAACAAACTATTTTTGGAGATACAGAGAGGAGCGTTACTTTAAAGCCATTTTCAAAATTCTACAAAACTAATCTTACACGCGTTAAAAACGCTCTAAATCTAAATGCGTACATAATTATTATGTATTATATACGACACATGATATGTACCGCATGTTCTATCTCTCTCAATCCTAAACCAGATCGATGAGTTAACTAAGAGTTCAGTTCTACGTTGATGATGGTCCTAACACATTGTGGTGCTTATCGCGTTATACCTGAATTAAATAAATAAACTTTAAACTAACTTAGAATAAGAAATAATGTATGAAATAATATAAGTGAAATAAATGATTTTATATTAAAAGTACATTAATTGGTGACCCCGACGAAAATAAAAAATTCGCATCAAAGAGTGACCGTGCAATATACCTATATTTTAACAGTGCAGTGCGTACACTTTAATTATTGCTCACCCCGCCCTTTAATTCATTACAAAACAATAATTACGCTTGAATATATTATAAAGCTAAAGAAAAAAACACATTAGTTGGTATCAATTAATTGATAAAATTAATTTTTTTTTGGTACACCTAATAACAGTTAAAACAAATACCATAATCACCTCATGAGAAACGGGACAGTTATCGAGCAACCTAAAGCAACTTCTGTACAAAGCATTCACTCATTTATTCCGAAGTCACTCATTCACTCAAAACGCAGCCACATACAAAAGTACATTAATCATTACATAAGTACAGTTAAAGTTAAGTACAGTTAAACAGCAAATCTCCACCAAATCTCCGTCCGTTTGGTTCATCCAAGCCGAGTCACAGTTCGCGATAGCGAAGATCACTAGAGATATGACAAAGTACCACTTTATTTTAGGAGCTTTACCCCAAGAAGTACTTGAAACTGTCATCGACTTTATAGAATCTCCACCACTTCAAGATATTTATAATTGTTTTAAAAAAACCCTCATTGATCGACATTCATTAAGTGAAGAACGTCGCATTGAAAAATTCTTCTCTAGTGAGCAGTAAGGAGACAGGAAGCCTTCAGAGTTCCTGAGAGCACTTAAGCAGCTAGCGGGGGCATCAGGCATTTTCAGCGAAGGTCTGGTGCGCAAATTATGGCTCCGCAGGCTACCACAAGTCATAAACATTGCCCTCATTTCGCAAGAGGGAAAAACCGAAGCTGAAATTACACAGTTAGCTGACAAAATTTGGGAAGCATCATCATCTGCGTGATTATACGAGGTTCGCTCAACAGAAAAACGTAATATTAATAGAGCCAGCGATGATCCTTCGCAACTTCGTAATGAGATAAATGAAGTCAAAGCGATGGTTCAACAGCTCGCAGACACCCTCGGCAGACAGGGGCGCAGTTCGCGCAACGATTACACCCGAAGTAGATCAAGGGCGCGAAGTAAATCATCTGGCAAGATAGGATGGTGTTGGTATCACCGTCGATACGGCTCCGATGCGCGGAAGTGCATGGAATCTTGCAAGTTCAACGGTGGTTTTGCACATGACAAATCTAAAAAAAACTAATCAAACCAGCCGTGTTAGCGGAGCACGGTTGGACTGAACCACTTCAACTCCGCCTTTTTGTACGTGACCCAGACAACAATATATCGTTCCTTGTTGACACGGGAGCAGACCTTTCAGTAGTCCCCTTTCAGTACTTTCCTACTAACCAACCTAACTCTAATATATCACTTTGTGCAGCAAATGGAACATCCATTAGCACGTATGGCACAAAGCTTCTTAGAGTAAATCTGGGACTTAGACGACAGTTCATTCACCCCTTTACAATTGCAGCGGTATCTCATGCTATTATTGGAGCTGATTTTTTAAACAAGTTTTCTCTCTTGGTAGACATTAAAAACCGCCGCACAGTGGCCCGAATTGACTTTTTTGGTTGCAAAAATCATATCTTAAACGAATAAAGATATCGCCACAATTTTTTTTTTATCTTAAAGACAATTTCCAAGGCTATTAGGTTTGTGAATTAAAAAAAAATTGTGAAAATTGAAAAATTGTTACAAGAAATAAGCTATACAATCGTTTTAAAAAACTAAACATAAAATATGTTTTGCTTCTAAATTAAAAAAAAATATTTTATTTAAAACCAACACTCATACCTGCAAAACAAAAAAATAATATTTTCCATGATTTTTGTTTTGCACTTGACAAAAAAACTCTGAAAAAATTACTGACTTTTTCCAATCAAATCGCTCTAGCTCAGCTCTATGCAACTTTATGCACCTGAGTTTTTGTTTGTAAGTAAAGAGATGTATAAGGATTCATTATCCGTCCAGTTTGGCTTGCCTGCGTGCGACTGCTCTTTTTCTACTCAATGTAAAGTTGAAAAAGTGTGCAAAAAGTTGTGTTCCAAAAAACATTAAATTTAGCAGTTAAATTTTTTTTTTTTTTTTATTTCTGATCATAGCAATTAACACAAATATCAAGTAAAAATAAAAAAAAAAAAGTTTTACTTGTACTCATTTCCTAGCTTTTACACTCAAATAAAAAAAAAAATTCCAAATTTTTTTTTTTTTCTCACCATAAATATTTGTCAACTTTGACTGGCTCTACAAGCCAAACCGTTCATCCAAATGAAATAATTTTTTCGATTTCTAAAGCTCAAAACATTTGTTAATTCAGAAAATGTAAAAGTTTTGCATTACTAACCCACCCGAAAAATGAATTTCGCAAGCACTTTTGCCTAAACGGGCCACTGTGCGCCGTCTCGTTGATTCAACAACCAATCTCGGTAAAAATGCAGTGCGTGCTCTGGTAAACAGTCCGTCTCCGAGGCAGCTGGCCTGTACAAATATATTTCAACAACTTCTAAAAAAATATCCCACATTAATCGCTCCACCTAATTTCCACGACCCCGTCAAACACACAGTCTAACACCATATCCTAACAGAAGGTCAGTTACCATTTTCAAAACCACGTAGACTTAATTTGGAAAAACTCAAAGCCGCACGCATTGAGTTCCAGCATATGGTTGAGTTAGGTATCTGTAGGCCCTCGTTCTCTCCTGTCTCTTCACCACTTCATATGGAAGAGAAGAAAAATAGCGACGACTGGAGACCATGTGGCGATTTTAGGAGACTAAATGCTGTCACAATTCCTGATAGGTACCCAATCCCTCATATTTACGATTTCTCAATGCAGCTAAATGGCTGCAAGATATTCTCGAGAATCGACCTTGTCAGAGCTTATCATCAAATACCCGTCACTCCCAAAGATGTGCATAAAACTGCTATCACGACACCATTCCTGTTATTCGAGTTTGTTAGAATGCCTTTTGGTTTGCGAAATGCTAGCCAAACCTTCCAAAGGTTCATTATTGCAGTAGTTCAAGGCTTCGATTTTCTTTTTGCATACATAGATGATCTACTTATTGCTAGTAAGACTGAGGAACAACTCATCGAACACCTAAAACTAGTCTTTCAGAGGCTGGCTGATTTTGGTTTATGTTTGAAAGCCTCAAAATGTATCTTTGGAGTCTCATCGCTTGACTTCTTGAGCCATACGATTAAAGAAGATGGAATTGCCCCATCAAAAGAGCGAGTTTTTTTACACTATCAGTTCTCGAGAGTAAGAAGCTTATATCAAGCATTAACTTACAATCAGAGATTAGCCAACACATATTATGTGCTCACTGGCTACATCATTTAGTGCAGGTGTTAGTTGTTAGTAAGCAAAATATACAAATAGCATAACACAAGCACAAAAAATAAAAAGATAAATATACATATACAAAATAGATACAAAAACATTGAGAACACATTAAACATAAACTATGAGCGTGGTGCACTGGTTTTGAATGTTTTTTTTAGGCAAGTTTTACTAATATTAAAATCAACAATACTTTTATTTGAGTTGAAAAGTTTGCACATGCGGGTAAGAGGTTCATTCATGCCATAATTAGTACGGTGTTGGGGACAATGCAATAGCTCTAATCTACGAAGATGATGAGCCCCTCCGCGATAGTTAAAACCTACACACGATAGAAGATCGGGTGAGTCCAAAGATCCCGTTAAAAGTTGGTGAATAAAAATAACATCATTGTTAATACGCCTTTGTGACAAAGTTTGAATCTGTAGAAGTTGAATCCGGTGTTCGTAAGGTGGGAGGTTGTATGGATCTGCCCAGGAGAGACCTTTTAAAGCAAATCGAATAAAATTACGCTGAACTGCCTCTATCCTAGACTTATGAACTTCGTAGAAAGGAGACCATACCTGTGATGCATATTCTAAAAGGGGACGAACATGACAGTTATATAAAGCTAGGGTTACATAAGGATTTTGAAATTCCTTCGACCATCTTTTAATAAATCCCAACATGGAATTAGCTTTTTTAACAATAAAGTTGATGTGTTCCGTGAAACTCAAGTCTGGGCTAAAGTTTACTCCCAGATCTTTAAAACTAAAAACGCGATGCAAAACTTGTTGTGAAATGTAATAGCCGTGTGTACTTGGTACCCGTTTCCTTGAAAATGTCATTTTCTGACATTTCGCTGGATTCAGGCTTAAACAATTCTTTCTACACCAGATAGCAAATCTGTCGATGTCGGATTGCAATTCTACGCGGTCATTAGAGTAGTTAATAGATTTGAAAATTTTCATATCATCAGCGAAAACAAGGATCTCACTAGAATGAATACACGAAGTTACGTCATTGATAGCTAGTATAAACAGTAACGGACAAAGATGGCTGCCTTGTGGGACTCCTGATTTTGCTGGAAAAGGGCTAGAAAACGAATTTCTGAACTTAACTATGTATGATCTGTTTCGGAGATATGAATATATCCAATTAACAAATCCTACAGGGAAACCTAGAGCTTTCAATTTGAAAATGATAATTTCATGTGAGAGTTGGTCAAAAGCTTTTGAGAAATCTGTGTAGATACAATCCAGCTCATGTCCACTCTCTTATGCCTTTGAGCACTTGTTCATAAAGGTTAATAAGTTTGTGACAGTAGACCGCTTCTGCATAAAGCCGTGTTGTTGATGGCAGATTAAATGTTTGCAGAAAAACGTTATACTATCACAAACTACTTGTTCGAAAAGCTTTGGAATAGAGGACAGTTTAGAAATCGGTCTGGTTGGTAATATCGGACTTATTACCCTTTTTGAAGACGGGAGTAATGAATGAATCTTTCCATACTTGAGGAAATTTACCGGACTTAAGGGATAGCTTGAAAAGGAATTGCAAGGGAGAAGCTAAAACGGAGGAACATTTTTTTAATATTATAGGAGGAATTCCATCAGGACCGGGAGAGTAATCATCTTTCAGCAATGAAAGATAATGCAAAACTTTATCATTATCAATTTGGATGTTGTTAAAAGTGGCTTGGGGGAAATCACGGTAGTAGTCAAAGAAATCAAAGTCTATATTGACGGGATTTTCAATAAAGGACTTACTGAAATGCTTTGCAAACGCATTGCATATCTCAGGTGAGCTTGTCAAAGCGGAATCTTTGTAAACAAAGTTCACTGGATACCCATCAGACTTCTTCTTTAAATTTACAAACTTCCAAAATGTCTTTGGATCAATCTTCAACGAAATTTCCATTTCCTTCACATATGCTGCATATAGGTTTCTGGAAAGTAAATTAAACTCTTCAAAAAGTGCAAGGAACACATTTTGATCAGAAATTGAAAGACTTTTAATGTAAGACTTCCAAGCCTTATTCCGTTTGTTGCGTAGAGATTTAAGCTCTTTCGTGTACCACGGATGGCTGGAGTTGATATTTTTAGATATCTTAAGAGGAATTGAATTTATCAAGCAGCTATTGAAAATTTCGTAGAATTGAGTAACTGCGTCGTCAATGTTAGAGCAAACATGAATATTCGAAATATTAGAAGCACTCAAATTGTCGTAAAGTAATTGAAAGTCAGCTTTACGGAAATCAAGTGAATAAGAAGAGTCTTCGGCATTACTGTTATTAAGTAAATTGCTGCTCATATCAAAAAATATATCCAATGGGGGATGGTAGGAGTCTACGTTAGAAATGGCAGAGGTAGATTCTACCACTACCGTACTAACAGCGTCAGAAGAAAAGACTAAATCGAGAATTCGATTTCTACAATTATTAATACAGCTTACTTGCTGTAAGTCAGTAGAGGTTATGTTGTCCAAAAGAAGAAGTTCCTGTTGCGAAGAAGTCAAGGCAGCTTCTAAATAGGACTCGTCTTCAGAAGGGGTCCACGTAATGTTAGGTAAATTGAAGTCCCCCAACAGCAAAATGTTGCTATTTGAACTGGCAGTATCAATCATATGATCAAGAATTAACGATAGCTCGGCAAAAACTGACGCAGAACTTTTCGGTGGAATATAAACATTAATAATAAAAAGATCATATGATTGAAAAGAAACCTTAACACAAATGAGTTCAATTGAAACATTAAAGGGTAAAGATACAAGGGAAGATGAGATGCAATTACGAACAGCAATCAATACACCACCGCCCACTTCCTTCGGCTTATCCACATGACGATCCTTTCTGAAAACAGAAAACTCATCGTCGAAAATTTCTGTGTCCAAAACTGAACTATTGAGCCATGTTTCTGTGAAAGCAAAGATATCATGTGGAAAAGCTTGAGAGTTTTTAAAAACTTCAGCAGTTTTGCTGCGTATCCCTCTTACATTTTGGTAGAAGAGGGTAATCCTATTAAGTTTTTTGGAGCCGATACTTTAGCAACTCGATTATTGAGATTTTTTGATCGAACTACAAATTCTTTGACAAGTGTACCGGGAGGCCAAAACTTATTGTCGCAGAGAGGACCGAAAAATGATGGAGGAGTAGTTATCCTGAACGATGACACGAAACTGTCAGGCTTACTGATTTTATTGCATTTTATAGCTGACGCACTCGAAATGCAGTTATTAGCAACAAGATGTTGAATTATGTCATTGGGTTGGAGTTCAGGGTCAAGTCGGGATACAAATACTAATTTTGATTCAAAATAGCTTTTTATGGCCTTTAGTCCAACAAAAAATTGGCGTTTCATCCAGGAATCTCACTTTGGAATCATCAGTTGACATACAGTGAAAGAAACCTTGTCAATACGCAATTTTTAAATTTTTCTAGTACAACTTACATAGAATTTTGGACAAAACCCTAATGTGAACTATATCCAACAAGATTAAGATTTTAATCATTAAGAAGGAAGTTTAAGCCCGTGGCCTGGCTCAGAAGTAGTTTTTAAATTTTTCTTAATACAAACTCTATATACTGCATTGATAAATTAAATAAAATAAAATCAACCAAGTAGAAGACTCAGCACTAATAATGGACTGTTGAATTATTGATTCAAAATAGCTTTTTATGGCCTTTAGTCCAACAAAAAATTGGCGTTTCATCCAGGAATCTCACTTTGGAATCATCAGTTGACATACAGTGAAAGAAACCTTGTCAATACGCAATTTTTAAATTTTTCTAGTACAACTTACATAGAATTTTGGACAAAACCCTAATGTGAACTATATCCAACAAGATTAAGATTTTAATCATTAAGAAGGAAGTTTAAGCCCGTGGCCTGGCTCAGAAGTAGTTTTTAAATTTTTCTTAATACAAACTCTATATACTGCATTGATAAATTAAATAAAATAAAATCAACCAAGTAGAAGACTCAGCACTAATAATGGACTGTTGAATTATTGATTCAAAATAGCTTTTTATGGCCTTTAGTCCAACAAAAAATTGGCGTTTCATCCAGGAATCTCACTTTGGAATCATCAGTTGACATACAGTGAAAGAAACCTTGTCAATACGCAATTTTTAAATTTTTCTAGTACAACTTACATAGAATTTTGGACAAAACCCTAATGTGAACTATATCCAACAAGATTAAGATTTTAATCATTAAGAAGGAAGTTTAAGCCCGTGGCCTGGCTCAGAAGTAGTTTTTAAATTTTTCTTAATACAAACTCTATATACTGCATTGATAAATTAAATAAAATAAAATCAACCAAGTAGAAGACTCAGCACTAATAATGGACTGTTGAATTATTGATTCAAAATAGCTTTTTATGGCCTTTAGTCCAACAAAAAATTGGCGTTTCATCCAGGAATCTCACTTTGGAATCATCAGTTGACATACAGTGAAAGAAACCTTGTCAATACGCAATTTTTAAATTTTTCTAGTACAACTTACATAGAATTTTGGACAAAACCCTAATGTGAACTATATCCAACAAGATTAAGATTTTAATCATTAAGAAGGAAGTTTAAGCCCGTGGCCTGGCTCAGAAGTAGTTTTTAAATTTTTCTTAATACAAACTCTATATACTGCATTGATAAATTAAATAAAATAAAATCAACCAAGTAGAAGACTCAGCACTAATAATGGACTGTTGAATTATTGATTCAAAATAGCTTTTTATGGCCTTTAGTCCAACAAAAAATTGGCGTTTCATCCAGGAATCTCACTTTGGAATCATCAGTTGACATACAGTGAAAGAAACCTTGTCAATACGCAATTTTTAAATTTTTCTAGTACAACTTACATAGAATTTTGGACAAAACCCTAATGTGAACTATATCCAACAAGATTAAGATTTTAATCATTAAGAAGGAAGTTTAAGCCCGTGGCCTGGCTCAGAAGTAGTTTTTAAATTTTTCTTAATACAAACTCTATATACTGCATTGATAAATTAAATAAAATAAAATCAACCAAGTAGAAGACTCAGCACTAATAATGGACTGTTGAATTATTGATTCAAAATAGCTTTTTATGGCCTTTAGTCCAACAAAAAATTGGCGTTTCATCCAGGAATCTCACTTTGGAATCATCAGTTGACATACAGTGAAAGAAACCTTGTCAATACGCAATTTTTAAATTTTTCTAGTACAACTTACATAGAATTTTGGACAAAACCCTAATGTGAACTATATCCAACAAGATTAAGATTTTAATCATTAAGAAGGAAGTTTAAGCCCGTGGCCTGGCTCAGAAGTAGTTTTTAAATTTTTCTTAATACAAACTCTATATACTGCATTGATAAATTAAATAAAATAAAATCAACCAAGTAGAAGACTCAGCACTAATAATGGACTGTTGAATTATTGATTCAAAATAGCTTTTTATGGCCTTTAGTCCAACAAAAAATTGGCGTTTCATCCAGGAATCTCACTTTGGAATCATCAGTTGACATACAGTGAAAGAAACCTTGTCAATACGCAATTTTTAAATTTTTCTAGTACAACTTACATAGAATTTTGGACAAAACCCTAATGTGAACTATATCCAACAAGATTAAGATTTTAATCATTAAGAAGGAAGTTTAAGCCCGTGGCCTGGCTCAGAAGTAGTTTTTAAATTTTTCTTAATACAAACTCTATATACTGCATTGATAAATTAAATAAAATAAAATCAACCAAGTAGAAGACTCAGCACTAATAATGGACTGTTGAATTATTGATTCAAAATAGCTTTTTATGGCCTTTAGTCCAACAAAAAAAATTGGCGTTTCATCCAGGAATCTCATCTGACAAGGTTTCTTTCACTGTATGTCAACTGATGATTCCAAAGTGAGATTCCTGGATGAAACGCCAATTTTTTGTTGGACTAAAGGCCATAAAAAGCTATTTTGAATCAATAATTCAACAGTCCATTATTAGTGCTGAGTCTTCTACTTGGTTGATTTTATTTTATTTAATTTATCAATGCAGTATATAGAGTTTGTATTAAGAAAAATTTAAAAACTACTTCTGAGCCAGGCCACGGGCTTAAACTTCCTTCTTAATGATTAAAATCTTAATCTTGTTGGATATAGTTCACATTAGGGTTTTGTCCAAAATTCTATGTAAGTTGTACTAGAAAAATTTAAAAATTGCGTATTGACAAGGTTTCTTTCACTGTATGTCAACTGATGATTCCAAAGTGAGATTCCTGGATGAAACGCCAATTTTTTGTTGGACTAAAGGCCATAAAAAGCTATTTTGAATCAATAATTCAACAGTCCATTATTAGTGCTGAGTCTTCTACTTGGTTGATTTTATTTTATTTAATTTATCAATGCAGTATATAGAGTTTGTATTAAGAAAAATTTAAAAACTACTTCTGAGCCAGGCCACGGGCTTAAACTTCCTTCTTAATGATTAAAATCTTAATCTTGTTGGATATAGTTCACATTAGGGTTTTGTCCAAAATTCTATGTAAGTTGTACTAGAAAAATTTAAAAATTGCGTATTGACAAGGTTTCTTTCACTGTATGTCAACTGATGATTCCAAAGTGAGATTCCTGGATGAAACGCCAATTTTTTGTTGGACTAAAGGCCATAAAAAGCTATTTTGAATCAATAATTCAACAGTCCATTATTAGTGCTGAGTCTTCTACTTGGTTGATTTTATTTTATTTAATTTATCAATGCAGTATATAGAGTTTGTATTAAGAAAAATTTAAAAACTACTTCTGAGCCAGGCCACGGGCTTAAACTTCCTTCTTAATGATTAAAATCTTAATCTTGTTGGATATAGTTCACATTAGGGTTTTGTCCAAAATTCTATGTAAGTTGTACTAGAAAAATTTAAAAATTGCGTATTGACAAGGTTTCTTTCACTGTATGTCAACTGATGATTCCAAAGTGAGATTCCTGGATGAAACGCCAATTTTTTGTTGGACTAAAGGCCATAAAAAGCTATTTTGAATCAATAATTCAACAGTCCATTATTAGTGCTGAGTCTTCTACTTGGTTGATTTTATTTTATTTAATTTATCAATGCAGTATATAGAGTTTGTATTAAGAAAAATTTAAAAACTACTTCTGAGCCAGGCCACGGGCTTAAACTTCCTTCTTAATGATTAAAATCTTAATCTTGTTGGATATAGTTCACATTAGGGTTTTGTCCAAAATTCTATGTAAGTTGTACTAGAAAAATTTAAAAATTGCGTATTGACAAGGTTTCTTTCACTGTATGTCAACTGATGATTCCAAAGTGAGATTCCTGGATGAAACGCCAATTTTTTGTTGGACTAAAGGCCATAAAAAGCTATTTTGAATCAATAATTCAACAGTCCATTATTAGTGCTGAGTCTTCTACTTGGTTGATTTTATTTTATTTAATTTATCAATGCAGTATATAGAGTTTGTATTAAGAAAAATTTAAAAACTACTTCTGAGCCAGGCCACGGGCTTAAACTTCCTTCTTAATGATTAAAATCTTAATCTTGTTGGATATAGTTCACATTAGGGTTTTGTCCAAAATTCTATGTAAGTTGTACTAGAAAAATTTAAAAATTGCGTATTGACAAGGTTTCTTTCACTGTATGTCAACTGATGATTCCAAAGTGAGATTCCTGGATGAAACGCCAATTTTTTGTTGGACTAAAGGCCATAAAAAGCTATTTTGAATCAATAATTCAACAGTCCATTATTAGTGCTGAGTCTTCTACTTGGTTGATTTTATTTTATTTAATTTATCAATGCAGTATATAGAGTTTGTATTAAGAAAAATTTAAAAACTACTTCTGAGCCAGGCCACGGGCTTAAACTTCCTTCTTAATGATTAAAATCTTAATCTTGTTGGATATAGTTCACATTAGGGTTTTGTCCAAAATTCTATGTAAGTTGTACTAGAAAAATTTAAAAATTGCGTATTGACAAGGTTTCTTTCACTGTATGTCAACTGATGATTCCAAAGTGAGATTCCTGGATGAAACGCCAATTTTTTGTTGGACTAAAGGCCATAAAAAGCTATTTTGAATCAATAATTCAACAGTCCATTATTAGTGCTGAGTCTTCTACTTGGTTGATTTTATTTTATTTAATTTATCAATGCAGTATATAGAGTTTGTATTAAGAAAAATTTAAAAAATACTAATTTTGGCTTAGGAACAGATTCTATTTTTTTGGGAGGTTCCGAATCGTTGATGTTATTAGTATTAGTGGTAGTATTAGAACAACTTGATAATATTTTCGGTTCAGAGCAAGATGGGGTAGTGCTGGCTAAATCAATGGGAACCGCCACCGCCGGTGCATCGATATCGGCCCTAGAGCTGTTGACGGTGGTTAAATCTACTTCTTGAAGGGGAGGAGGCAGTGGTATACTTATTGGAATGACTCTCCTTGAATTTGGGCGCTTTGGGTCTGGGGAAGGAGTTTTCGATGACGATGATCCTTCACGACCCCTTTTCTTACCCTTTTTGAGAGCAGACTTGGTGAGTATAGAAGAAGAGGGGTTAATCGGGGGCAGGGATGAAGGATGAATAGAGTCAGGATCTAACGGCTCTGTTGACGTTGATTTGCTAACAGTTTTGATTGGGGAAGGAATTGAAACTACATTTGCTACAACTGAGTTAAAATTTTCATGTAAAACATCAAAGTTCTTAGCAATTTTTATAATATCATCCTTAAGAGACGACATTTTGAAAGAAATTTGCGATAAGGATATTTTGATAGCAATCATGAACTTGACTACTCCGACATCCATCCGTCAGATTCAGCAATTTGTTGGAATGATCAATTATTATAACCGGTTTATTCCCAGATTAGCCGAATAATTTCACCCATCCATTCTCACCTTGCCAAGCTAATTAAAATCAAGAAGAACAAAAACCATTTCAGTTGGACGAAAGAATGTAATGATGCTTTCAAGGAAGCTAAAGATAGTCTTTGTAGGGTTGCACTATTGGCACATCCAATTGAAAATACGCAACTTAATATTACAACAGATGCATCAAATATTGCAGTGGGTGCGGTTCTGCAGCAAAACAACAAAGGTTTTTGGGAACCTTTAGGATTTTGTTCAAAGAAATTGTCTGACAGGTTTATACGGACCACAAGCCTTTAACATATGCTTTAACGTCCAAAACCGAGCTCAGTCCGAGACAATTACGGCATCTCGACTATGTGTCTCAATTTACGAATGACATTCGACACATAGAAGGCAAGCAAAATGTAGTTACCGACTTTCTCTCACGTCCTGTTAATTCAGTCAGTGCGGAGATCACCGCATTGGCATTTGATTTGATTTGAATCATTAGCAAATTGCAAGCAAATGACGAAGAACTTCAGTCACTCTTAGTAAGCGACAAAACTAAAAATACGAAGGTCAAGTTAGAAGAGATCAAAATGCCATCTGTCGAAGAAAAAATCTGGTGTGAGACAAGCACTGGAATTCAACGCCCATTTATTCCTCAGAACTGCGCAGAACAGTCTTTGACTCATTACACAATCTGCTGCATGAGGGCATCAGAGCAACTCGCAAACGAATTTCAAGCAGATACTTCGGGCCTTCAATGAATAAAGACTGCGGCCAGTGGGCGAAAACATGTATTCCGTGCCAGTGGTCAAAGGTACATAGACACACCAAGTCCAAGTTTGGAACCTTTAAAATACCACATGGTCGTTTCGAACATATCCATATGGACATTGTCGGACCACTACCCGTCTCAAATGGATGTTCATAATGTTCTGACGATAGTAGATCGTTTCACACGATGGCCAGAAGCTTACCCAATAACAGACATGTCAGCTGCCACTATAGCAAAGGTATTCGTTCAACAGCTCGTCTGTAGATTTGGAACTACTGAGCAGGTCACGACTGATCAGGGTACTCAATTTGAGTCGAAATTGTTTCGAGAGGTAACGAACCTTCTAGGCACTCACCGCATACGAACTTCGGCGTATCATCCCCAAGCGAACGGGATGGTCGAAAGATTACATCGCCAGCTGAAGGCCTCGATAGTTGCTCGAGGAAATTCCAAAAATTGGAGTGATGAACTTCCATTAGTATTACTAGGCATTAGAACAGCAGTAAAGGAAGATTTGGGATGTTCAGCTGCGGAGCTGGTGTACGGACAAACCCTAAAGGTCCCAGGAGAGTTTTTTATAAATACTGAATCTTCCCGTGATACTTTGGAAAATACATCCCTCCTAGTAGATCAGCTTAAAACTGCAATGCAGACTGCCACCCCAACTGATACTCGAAAAACATTACAATCAGATGTATACATTCCAAAATCACTTAAAGATTCAAATTTTGTTTTTGTTAGAGTAGACAGGGTACGCCCTAGCCTAACTTCACCATATGAAGGCCCATATGAGGTAATACGGAAACTACGGAAACAATTTATAGTAAACATAAAAAATAAACATGTTTCAATTTCTATTGAGCGTTTAAAACCAGCCTACGTGATCGCCTCGGAATCAAACAAAAGGAGGTCTTTAAAAAAAGTTAAATTCAATAACATTCTATAAAACACAACATATAAGACGCTCGCGCTGGAAGGGGAGTATGTAGTGACCGCGCTCTAAATCTAAATGCGTACATAATTATTATGTATTATATACGACACATGATATGTATCGCATGTTCTATCTCTCTCAATCCTAAACCAGATCGGTGAGTTAACTAAGAGTTCAGTTCTACGTTGATGATGGTCCTAACACATTGTGGTGCTTATCGCGTTATACCTGAATTAAATAAATAAACTTTAAACTAACTTAGAATAAGAAATAATGTATGAAATACCTATAAGTGAAATAAATGATTTTATATTAAAAGTACATTAGTACATTAAACAAATTTACGTTATTTTAAGTTAATGTTAAAATTACGTTACGTTAAAATGAAAAGATATTAAAATTAAAAGATAATTATAAGAAGGTGTATAGTTGTTGTTGCTCATTTTATTTAAGTAAGAGTCCACCTGACTCGTTATTTCTTCGGCTCATCCGCCGGCTCTCTTCTCGTTTTGGAACGTATTCGAAAACCTGCTTTTGTTGCTTTTGCAAAATAAGGCTAGGTACACCACTG
Organism: Platycheirus albimanus; assembly: GCA_916050605.2. Lineage (NCBI taxonomy): Eukaryota > Metazoa > Arthropoda > Insecta > Diptera > Syrphidae > Platycheirus > Platycheirus albimanus. The sequence continues at coordinate 88,990,611 of OU696696.1, forward strand.
GTTGATGCAATTTTTCTTGGTATTGGGCTTCAAGAACCCAAACTTGATCCAATCTTCAAAGGCTTGGACGAATCGAAAGGATTCTACACGTCAAAGAGTTTTCTACCGCTAGTGGCTGACGGCAGTATGCCGGGATTATGTGATTGCAACCCAAACTTTACCTGAGCTATATGGCATTGTTATTGTCCTGGGTGCAGGTGACACTGCTTTTGATTGCGCAACTTCTGCCTTGCGTTGAGGTGCTAAGCGAGTAATCCTTGTTTTCCATAAGGGAATATCAGGCATCCGAGCCGTACCAGAAGAAGTGGAGCTGGCCAGAAAACAGAAATGTGAATTAATGCCATAACTTGTCGCCAATGAAGGTTATCGTGAAAGACAATATGGTAAGTCTTTTAAAGGCTTGTGATGCATGCATGGGCTCAAGGTTAAAACCAACTTTAATTAAACTTCTTACCATGAGTCATCGAATTTAAAAATCATATCATTTTAGATTTCAGTAATGGAGTATTGTCGCACTGAGTAGGATGAGAACGACAAATGGATTGAAGACAGAGAACAAACCACTCAACTGAAGGCCAATTTTATTAGGTATTTCAGCTTTTGTATCTGGTCTCTACTAACTAGAGATTTCGATCTTAACCTTACTACGTTTTATTGAATTCTTTCGATTTTTAGTCATTAACGCCCTGAGTCCGATAGAGCTAAACAAATGGTGCTTGCCTAAAATAGACTTAAATACTATGCAGAGTTGTCTCAAGAACATTGCATTGTTACTTACAGGTAGTTCAAATATCAAGTTTGGTTCAAGACATATTGAATGCATTTTGTGTTTTTGTAGGGACTTCCACTGACAACACCTCCTGAGTTGCCACTCTTTTACACAGATATTGACAATGTTGACATCTCTGTGGAAATGTGTGGTCTTAAATTTGAAAATCCTTTTGGTTTAGCTTCGGCTCCTCCGATCACAAGCTCTGCAATGATTCATCGTGCCTTTGATCAATGTTGGGACTTCGTAGTCACCAAGACATTAGGCTTGGATAAAGATTTGGTAACAAACGTTTCACCAAAAATCGTTCGCGGTACAACATCTGGCTACAACATTGGTCCACAGCAGGCATCATTCCTTAATATTGAATCGATTTCGGAAAAACGAATGGGCAAGAGATCTTTTTCTTCTTCTAGCTTTTTGGAAACTGTTGGTGGCTTAATGTTGGATATAATTTGTAATTTTCTTTGAAGTTAAGTTTTATTTTTATATGAGATGAGATACATATATTATATAATATACAGACGAAAATGAAGAAGTCACGTGGTATATTGCTTATTGCTTTTGGCCTACCAGTTGTTGCAGGAGTTATCCGAAACATATTGCTGTCAGGCAGAAGATACGCCTCCGACGTTCTTTTAAGTTGGTTTGTAGGCAATGACATAACGTTGGGCTACTGGAAGTGGTGGTGAATATCCAGACGACTAGTTGCTATCCTCAAACATAAGCTCATACACTTCTGTGGACGTTTGGGGAGGACGATTGACTATAGCCTTGTAGAAGCAAGTGGTTTGAGGGTATAGTGCCATGACTACGGGAAAAAAGATGATAAAGCATTAAAATTGTACAGATATGTCTGGGTTTTAGATTAAAAGGATTTGTTGTTAAAATTTCAGCGTAGTTGGTTTGAACAAAACGATCAATTTGAGAAAAGTATATAAGCACTTGAAGAGTACTAGAAAATAAAAATATTAAAACAAAAAGTATCCTTTCGGAAAAGAGCATGTCTATCGGTTTTCGGATTGGCTCTCATTAAAGGCAAGGCGATAATTTTGCTTTTGCTTAGCACATGCCTATCCTTTTGCTCGTCATCGATCACCCAATTCGTATTTATTTTGCTCGATTAAAAATTGTACAATTTCTGCAAGAATCCACTCCTCATCTTCTACAGCTGCCACTATATCTCCAGCTCTTGCATTATAATTCCTTTCCGCCAGAACTTTTTCAGCTGATTTGCTCACAAGGAGAGGAAGAGTCTGGGCAGGAACCTGAAGCATTTTCAGCTGGGCACCACGACAAATCGCCTCTTTGTTACCAGCATTTCTTGCTTGAATACAACTTTTATTTGGAATATTTCGAATTTTCTGAATTTTAACTAAAAAACTTATACGGGATAACAAATTCTTCTTGAGCAGCGTCCACTTAATAATTTTTTTGATGGCTATAATGAAATTACTTTCTCTGTCAAAATGTCTGTCATTTGACACTGACCTTTGTATATAAAATCAAAGTGTTTATATACAAAGCTCTGATGACGTGATGCGCAGAAAGAGAGAAAAATGAAATCTCAGAATGTGCTATCTTCTATAGTTGTATCATGCATTATTAAGGCTGTTAAGGAAATATAACACATTTTTTTTCAAAATGATGTACGCAGATGCCAATAAAAAAATTTAAACGACTTTGCTATGAGAAAAGAAAGTGTCTGGATCAAAGAAACATAACTATCCTAAATACATCTAGATCTTCCGCAGAATTTTGGAAAGCCGCGAAATGAATCGGTGCAGGGAGATAACTTCACTGGGAAATAACTTCACATGGGAAATAACTGCACTTTTTTGATGTGAAGTTATTTCATACTTTGAGTGGGAAATAACTTAACTTTTTTGTGGGAAATAATTTCACTTTTGTTGGTGAAGCTATTTCCCACTTTTAGTGGGAAATAACTTCACTCTAACTTAAGTTTTGAAGATGCGATCAGAGTTGTTACAATTATTCATGTTGCTAAGTTACAATTTAGTTTTCTTTGCAAACAGCTCGTGCTACTGAAATATGTTGTCCCAGTATCTTGTACAATTTATTGTTAATTGTTCATTTTGATTACTTCGAACATGTAAGAATACTTATTATTTTCATGTAATTATTCGCATGGTTTTTTACAATTACGTACTTAATATATATACTTACATGGTTTGGTCGGGGTAAGCAAAATGAACAATTAACAATAAATTGCTTATAGCCACAAAATACTGGGACAAATAAATTGTTATTAAAAAGAAAAACCCTAACTCTTTGCTATTTGTATCAAAAATTTCTATGAAAACAAGGTGGAAAATAACTTCACCAAATTTTAAGTTATATTATTTCCCACTCAAAGTGGGACACTTTTAAATACGCAAATAAGTTCATTATATAATTATTAAGCTTAAACAAATTGTCAACCTGGTAGACGGCCATTGGCCAAACCATATTAAACTTAAGACGATCAAATTATTGTAACAATTTAAAATTTACTTTTCAAAAAAACAAAACAAAAGAATTTCTTGATCGAAATCTATGGTTTTTTTTACCATTCGAACAAAACAGTACTACAATAAGTTAGATATAGCTATCTTTATACTGTATTATAGTCTAGTTTAAGACTTCGTAGTGTCTAGTTGTTTTAGTCAACTGCTTCCTATTTTCTTTCTTCATTACACTAATTCGACATGAATCATGAAAACTAATTGTTCCAAGTGTAAAGTCTCACTAACCTCGGATGACTTTATTAATTGTGGAATATGTGGAGTTGGTTTTCATATAATTTGTGCTAATGTGGATAAAACTATTTTTTCTGCCTTAAAATCTAATGAAAATCTATGTTTCATATGTGACAACTGTAAAAAAAATTAATATCTTGTCTTGTGTTGCAAAAGTCAATGATTTATTTGTTCTCTTTTCCAATAATTGCTCTGATTTTACTAATTTTTCTTCGTGTCTAAGTGGATCATCTTCAGTAGTACCCCCCCCCCCCCCCCGCGCTCTTCGATCACAAACGAAGCTTAAAAGCAATGATCAGTGCAAAAAGAATCAGTTAGTGCTTCTGAACGATCGACAATTTTCCTCTTCTCCCGCACTAAATAATCATTCATCATCACCCCTGCCATCCACAAAACTCAGTTTTACCCCCTCGCCATCAATTCTTAAAAAAGTTAGTACAAAAAAGAATCCCACTAGCCTTAATAAACCGGTTTCGTCTTCTAAATCTAAAACTATTACTAAAACTAAAACTAATACCAATAACAATCCCTGCTCTTCTAATCAGAGTGATAAGATTGTGAACAATACAAAAGATGATTCAACTGCCTCATGCTCTCAATCGTTGTCTGCTGGATCAGATAATATGAAACTGATGAGAAAATTACTCTTGACGATGCTGCTGATGTCATAGATGTTGTGATTGCGGGTGTTCCTAAGGTTGGTGTTGTTGATGAGGTTGTCAAACTAGATGGTGATGGTGAAGTGGATGCTGCTGACGGTGCTGTTGCTGCAATGTTGGCCGATGGCAATACAGAAATTGTTGCTGTTGCTAAAAATGCTGATGATGGAGAAGCTCTGTCTAATAATTATTCTTCAAGACTTGTTGCTGGTGCTATCCCATCCGCTCTATGCGATAATGTTGCTGTTGTTTTTGATGATAATGCCGAAATTGCTGGTGTTGCCAGACAGGCTGTTGCTGGAGCAGCTGTGCCTAATAAATCACCAACATTTGCTGCTAGTGCTATCTCATCTGATTTATGCAACCATCTTAATACTGAAAATAATCCTACTAGTCTGATTTATTTTTCTAATGAAGATAAAATCTATTTCTCAAGTTCTCATACTGATTCTATTGATCAATTGAATGCAGCTAAATTAGCCGCCTCTAAACTAATCTTGAACTCAAAGAAGATTTCAAGCAAAACAAATCTAAAAACTCAACCTGTTCTGATTGGTGCTGATTTTGACTCCACGCTGAATGTAGTATACAATTCGAAATGGTTACATGTATCTAAATTTCATCATAGTACGGAGCCGGATGACATCATAAAACATATTGCTGGTAAAACTGGCATTCCAAACAATGCTTTCAAATGCTTTAAACTAAAAAAAGGGTTATCGCTGGAAGATGTAAAATTTGTTAATTTTAAGTTATGCGTTCCTGCTCAACATTTGGATTATCTTTTGAACGACTCATCGATTTGGCTTTATGCTGTAAAAGTCAAACAATTTATCGACCATCCAAAAAACCACAAAGCTGCCTCGATATTGATAGAAGAAACATAACTCTAAACAATGTCGAACTAATAGAAGATGCCGTAACGAGACCAATTGATGTATCGGGTGCCATTATGACTTCATCATATTTACGTATATATAATCTATCTATTTATTATCAAAATGTTGGTGGTTTAAGAACCAAGCTAAATCAAGTATTATTATCCCTTTTGTCTGAATTATATGATATCGTTATCTTTACTGAATCTTGGTTAAATGTAAATTTTTTAACTACTCAAATTTGTAATTCGTCTTATACTATTTTTAGAAAAGATAGATGCTCACAAAAAACTGGATTAGAGCGAGGAGGGGGAGTCTTAATAGCTGTTAGATCTAGCTTATCTTGCAAAATTGTTGATTTAGAATCTGACATCTCTTCTAATAATTCTAATTACGATATTGATCAATTAATTATTCAAGTATCATTGTGCAATAAAGAAGAACTTTTTATTATGTGTAGTTATATACCACCAAGAAGTACTATCGATCTATATGATATACATCTAAATAATTGTAAAAATATTCTTGAAAGTCTTTCTAGTTCTCAGCATATTTTTATGCTGGAGATTTTAATTTAGGGGATATTAATTGGATTTTTAATCAAGAAGAGAAATATTTAGTTCCTTTTAATATTAATACTGATTCTGAGGCACTGTTAGTGGATTTTTTTAGCCAATTTGATATTATTCAAATAAATAACTGTTATAATGACTTGGATCGTGTTCTTGATCTAGTTTTTGTAGAAAAGCAATTTAACGTCGTTGTTGAAAAGTGTTTACAACCAATGCTTCAGAACTCAGTACATCATTGTGCATTAGTTGGAAATCTTAGTTTCTATAATTATTTAAAAAAGACTAATTTAGGGAATTCAAAAGTTGTAAATTGTTTCGAGAATGCTGACTTTGATGCAATCAATGAGTACCTTTCCACGTTATCTTGGGGGGATATCATGAACCAGCCTGATTTAAATAATGCGTATGATTCTTTTAAAGATGTTCTGAAAACTACCACTGATCGTTTCGTTCCGCAAAAAACAATTTGGTGTAATTCAAATCCTATTTGGTTCAATAAAACACTGTCGCGTCTAAAAAAACAGAAAAATAAAGCCTATAAGAGATACAAGTCTAATAGAAATAATCAGAATCTACATAATGCTTATTTAACATTACAAAGTGAGTTTGATTCTCTTAATGTAATGCTATACAATGAATATATAACTTCTACTGAGTTAAAGATCAAAAATGATAGTAGACATTTCTGGAAATTTATCAATTCCAAACGTAAAAGTACAAGTTTTCCGAATTGTATGAGTCACTTAGGAGTAATATCAAGTGATATACATATATGAAATATGCAATCTTTTTGCTAAATACTTCGAATCCGTCTATACTAATGAGCTACACTCTCAAAATCTTCCTAATGAAGGTACCTGAAAGATTTTGTCTAGGTAACCTTCAGATCGACTTTGAGGAAGTCTTAGTTGCTTTGAATCAAATAGATACCTCTAAATCAGTAGGTCCTGATGGCCTCTCACCACTATTTTTAAAAAATGCAGCTATTTCATTAGCTGAACCACTTACAATGTTGTTCAATAAATCATTGGCTAAGGGTTTATTTCTTAATGAATGGAAAATTTCGTTCCTAACGCCAATTTTTAAAGCTGGGTCTAAGCAAATTATATCTAACTACAGACCAATTTGCAAAATTTCAGTTATTCCAAAAATATTTGAAAAAATTGTTTGTGAGAAAATACTTTTCGTTTTCCGAGAGCATATATCGGTCTTTCAACATGGCTTCATACCTGGTAGGTCTACGGCAACTAATCTAGCTATCTTTGTAAACCATATAATCTCGAATATTGAAAACAACTTACAAACCGATATAATTTTTACTGATTTTGCAAAGGCATTTGATAGAGTGAACCATAAGATTCTACTCCATAAGCTTGCTTGTCTTGGGTTTCATTCTTATTTACTAAAATGGATTGAATCGTATTTAACTGGTCGGGTTCAAATTGTGAAAATTGATGCAAGCTTTTCCGACCCTATTTATGTTCCTTCAGGAGTTCCTCAGGGTAGCCACCAAAGAGAAGATACTAATAGAGATAATAGAGAGAGGCAACTTCGACGATGGCTCTCTTTTAGCCTACAAGCTGCGATTCGGCCAGCAACTCGCATCTGTATTAAACTCCATATAAAAAAAATGTGAGGACAACACAGATGCAAGTTGCTGTCCATAGACCTTTAAATAAGAGAGAAAGAGACACACATTTTTTTTTTTGATTTTGTTTGTTCTGGACAAGGAGAAAACATGTATATACCGATAGAAATTCAACTCATTATAAAAAATGTAAACAAAAATCTTTGCGGGGACGGAGGCGAGGAAAGTTGTTTCTCTCTATTAGTATCTTCTCTCTGGTAGCCACATTGGACCATTACTATTTCTCCTATTTATCAACGATATATCTGATATCGTCGTCGTTCTATTAAAACTCCCTAAGTCCATTATTTGTGTTTTGAGATATTTGCATTTAAAGCTAGTAATCAATATAAAAAATCGAAGAATTTTTTGGATTTCGGGAGTTTTAATACTATATAGTTTGATAATAGAGGAACGTAGAGCTTAGGGAGTTTTGATAGAACATAGATCTTGTCATTTGAATAAACTTGGCGTATTTATCTCATTTTTACTAAAAATGGAGGAGTTTTAATAGAACGACGACGATATATGTATTTATTCATTCAAAATGCCTTCTTTATGCTGACGATTTGAAGCTCTATAGAAAGATCGAATCCTTACATGATTGTTTACTCCTTCAAGATGACTTTGAAAGACTTTCGCAGTGGTGTAACTCAAATTCCCTTAATCTGAATGTAGCTAAGTGTCAGGTGTTAACATGTTCCAGAAAAAATGTTTTGATTAATTATAGTTATAATTTAAATTATCTTTTAAGCCCCATTTAGATCTTATTATAAGCAAAAGTTACTCTATGTTAGGTTTTATTAAAAGAAATACTCGTGAGTTCTCAAATATATTAACTCTAAAAACACTTTACTTTTCTTTAGTTCGTTCAGTTCTCGAGTATTGCTCTATTATATGGAACCCTTGTTACAATAATGCGTCCGATAGAATAGAAAGAGTTCAAAGGCGTTTTTCTAGGTATGCAATCCTAAAACTTAGGTATTGGAATAGGGATATTCCATCCTATAATGTTAGATGCTTGTTAATGGGAATCCAGACTCTCGTGCTTCGAAGAAAATATTTCCCGATTATGTTTGTTCGTGACGTTTTGTCTTATCGCATAAAGTGTTCGTTCCTTTTAAATAAATTGAGTCTACGTATCCCCTCAAGAAATACAAGGATAACAACATTGTTTTACGTTCGTTTTCATCGTACCAACTATGGTTTCAATGAACCAATTTCAAGATGCATCAAAGAGGCAAACTCAGTTTCTAACTTAATTGATTTTGATTTGACATCTGTCATTATTGTGAGAAGGTTGAAGTTTTTTTGTGCTCTTGATATTTTATTAAAATCTAAGAAAATCAAACGTTATAAACTGATTTTTTAAGTCACAACATATCTTTTGAATTATATTTTCATACACAAAGTATTAAATTCGATCAACTAGAAACACAAGGTACGATTTCACTTATTATAATTATTGGGGGATTTTTCAACCAACCGACTTTGAACGTACTGCATATATGCAATCGAAACGGAATTTGCAAGAAACTTCGCCGGAACAGTCACAAAGTAGCAAGAAAATTCAATTTGAGTACTCCAGCGAGATGGCAGTGGGAAATATGTCAATTGACCAACTAAAAGTTCTTTTGGACGAATGTTTAACTCCAAAATTGAAAGACATAGCAACAAAGAAGGAAGTCTTAGCGGTCTCAAATGACATTCAGTTACTACGGTCTCAAAATGTCTACCTGTTGAATTTCTAACATGGAAAACTATTGCCAAACTCTGGAGCGTCAGCTTGAAACACTTTCGCGAAAAGAAAATGAAAATTCTGTTGTTGTGCATTTTCCGGCAGAAGGGAAAACCAATAAAGTTGACTTTGCCAAACAAACTTGTATAGGTCTTCTCCAGCTCCAAGATAATGCGGATTTGCCTATTAAACAAACACAAGAATTCACAAATCGCAACACAAACAAAACCACAGTTATTATCAATTTTCATCCCGGTGACACTGCAAACAAATTAATCGAAGCTACACCGAAACTAAGAAACACTGGTATTGTCATTCATCGCGAGCAGTCATTGATAACACGCCAAAAAAGAAGTGCACTTTACCAAATCAAAACTAAATTGTTAGATATGGCACCTGCAGCAAAGATTGTTATAAGAGGAGTTAAACTTAACGTAAACAATCTTTCGTTTTCATATAACTTTTCGCGAGGCTTAATTGTAAACAACGCAGATGAATTGACGTTTATAAAAAACACGTTTGGAGAATGTGGATTGCAGTTCTTTGACATAGACAACATCAACAACAACAAACGTCAGAATCAGAACTATGCGATGACAGCGCCAGTTGTTTCACGAGGAGAATGCAGCATACAACACAATCAACATCGAAATCAAAGTTAGGGTAGTGTTGCCGTCTGCCATTTAAATTTACAAATTTTATGTTATAATGTGTCTGGGCTAAAAAACAAATTATTAATTCCAGATTTTTTTAAATTTATTCTTTCTTATGATATTATTATTTTAATTGAAACATTTCCTGAAGAAGGTAGTGAAACACAATTTATAAAATATTTTAAAGATTTCTCTGTTAAATTTATACCAGCTACTAGAAGTAACGTTTTTGGTAGAGCTAGCGGTGGCATTTTAATCGCATACAAATGTAATTTAAATATATTTATAAAAATTAAGTCGATAAGTAGGAAAACTGTTATAGAGTTAAACCACAGGCATGATCACTATTACATTATTCCAATCTATCTTAATTGTAACAATTGGATAAGTGATTTTAATGATTTATTAACCTTTTTCAATGAAAATGAGCTGCAAAATATTCTGGTACTTGGTGATCTAAATGGAAGAATCGGTAGTTTTCAAAACCCAGCTTCTCTGGTACAAAACGTTTCGCATGTGTTTGAAAGTGTAAGAAACTCTATGGATGAGACGGTTAATAGGTGCGGGAGGCAACTTGTAGATTTTATTGAAGATTTTGGATTTTTAGTTCTAAATGGGATAACTAAAAGTGACAAAAGAGGTGAACTTACTTTCGTTTCGGGTCAAGGCACTTCAGTAATCGATTATTGCTTGGCGAGGGGTAATTGGATTAGTTTTATTGAGGATTTTGAAGTTCCACCTGCAATTTACTCTGGCCAATTGCCAACAGTTACATCGCTTAAGTTTAAAGATCTGTCGTTGATGCCGAGAAACGCAATTAACAGTATAAAATGGAAAGTCAATCGTGCTGATGTGTATAAGCGAAGACTTGATGCTCAATTAATTCACCTTCCTGCTCAAGAACATCGAAATTGTGACCAAACCGTTGAAATTATTTCAAATTGTATTAGAGAGGCTTCGATTTCGAAAAAACCTCATTCTGGGAGTAAATTTGTTGCGGAGTGGTTTGACTGGGAGTGTAGGAAACTTCGTAGAAAATCTTTCTCCTATCTGAACCTTTTCAGGAAGACCAGTTCAATATTTTTTAAATCGCTCTATTTAGAATCGAATAAGCTCTATAAAAATCTGTGTATTCAAAAACAGAAAAAATATATTAGTGATGTCGCTGTCACCCTTTCAAAATGTAAGGACTCAAAAGCTTTCTGGTCAAAGGTAAGACTGCTAGGTGGCTGTAAAACTTTATCATCTTCAGGTATTGAAGTTGAAAAACTTGCAGACTACTTTGAAGAGCTCCTGAACCCTGTTTCAACTCACTTAACATTCCAGTATGCCTTACCTCTAGTTTTAGTCCCTGAGCTTGACGGGCCAATTACAATAAGAGAGTTACAAGAAACGCTCAAATCAATGAAAAATGATAAAGCCGCTGGAATTGATGGCGTTCCTGTAGAATTTTATAAGAATTCATCACTGAATTTCTTGGAACTAATTAACTCTTTTTTTAACAGTCTTTTAGAAGAGGAAACAATCCCAAAAACATTTTTAAAAGCATGGATTTGCGCAATTTTTAAAAAAGGAGATTTACAGCTTCCAAGCAATTACAGGGGTATATCGGTTCTACCTTGTCTTAGAAAAATATTCACCCATCTTTTATATCATAGGTTGACGAGATGGGTTGAAGAGAACAAACTCCTTAGTATTTTTCAAGCTGGTTTTCGCGCGGGACTATCCACGGTGGATCATATATTTGCTCTCACAAGTGTAGTCAAAATGTTTTTAGACAAGAAAAAAAAATTATATGCTTTTTTTGTCGATTTTAGGGCGGCTTTTGATACGGTGAACAGAGCTTCTTTGATCTATAAGCTTTCAACGTTAGGTGTATCGTCAAAGTTTCTCAATATATACAAGCTACTTATTACCGATACCTCTGCTGCTGTTTGGAATGGAATATCAATGACCGAATTTTTTAATACAAGAGCTGGTGTTCCTCAAGGTTGTGGGTTAAGTCCAATTATGTTTGCATTGTTTATTGATGATGTATCCAAAGATTTCCCGGGAGGAGTTAAATGTGGTGAAACTATAATAAAGATGCTTCTATATGCGGATGATATAGTTATATTGGCAGATAATCCCATAACTTTGCAGCTTCAAATAAATAAGCTCAAGCGATTTTGCGACTTATGGGAGCTCTCAATTAATGTCACAAAATCAAAAATAATGATTTTTGAAAGCACTCAGCGAAGAAGACTTCCGCAAGAAAAATGGTTTTTAGAGCATGATCCATTAGAAATTGTCAGCGAGTATAAATACTTAGGTTTCCTGATAACATACAACCTTGATCTTCGACCACATGTTAAAGAAAAATGCATTACAGCAAAAACAGCGATAAATCTAATGTGGAAAAATTTTTTTTCCAACAAATATGTTGATGGATCTGCAAAGTTTAGAGTGTTTGATGCAACCATAAGTACATGCCTTTGCTATGCAAATCAGGTATTTGGGTATCAAAACATTGATGGTTTTGAAGTAATTCAACGTTTTTTCTTCAAACGCATTTTTAAACTTGCCAGTTCTACACCCAATTATGCTATCCACGTCGAATCTGGTTTACCTCAAATATTCCTAAAGAATTTAAAATCAAATGCTGATTATATAATAAGAGTAATGAATAGACACGACTCAAACCTTCAAAAACAAATTATGCAATACGCACTCCGATGTCAGTTATCACCTTTCAAGGAATGGAATGAGTTGGCTGATCGACACGGCTTGAATCTCGATCTCAATAATACAGCTCAGACCGACTGGCAGGACGCGTTCTATAGATGTATAGCTAAGGTAGATGACTCTCTTTATCTTCAATGTCTGAATAGGGCTCAAACATCTACAACAAGACTATTGTACAAAGATTTGAACCACATACTGTATCAAAGTAATATTAATGAAAAACTTTCCTTTGACCAAATGAGTGTTATTTTTAAAGCAAGAACCGAGATGCTTAATTTATAAACCACACAGAAGTGACCTTCGCCCGATATGTAGTTTGTGTAACCTCAATGAAATTGAAAATACATACCACTTTATAGCTGTATGCCCAATATTGCAAGAAATCCGCAGGCTTTATTTTTCAAAGAGCTTTCTTACACTTGAGTATACAAAGCAGGTTTTGAATGGGTATTCAGATTGGAAAATTCTCTGTCTTTATATTAATCATGCCTTAGGATACCGTAACAGTTTTATAGACTGATTGATCAAATCAAAAATGTAGATTTTGTATAATAAATTGAAAATAAATTTGATAGTTGTATTTTTTGTGTTTAATTGATTCAAACAAAAATGTAATGTTTTTCTCTAATTTTTCTAAAACTTTGTTTACTTTAACTTTTTCTATTTTGAAGAAAAAAAAAACTCGAAATAAGTCAATCCAGGCAGACGGCAAAATTTGCCATGCAATTATTCTTAGTTATATATAAAATTGTAAAATATCGAGAAGTTTAATAAAGAATTTATAATAATAATAATAATAATAATTGATTTTTTTGATGATTGTACTAGAGTTGTTTTTAAAAATATACTGCTTATAATATTAGCTAATCTATAATTTGTAAAATTCTTTATATTTGTATTTTAAAATTTGTTATTTTTTTTAATTAATTGCTAAACCTTTATTAATTGTTTCACTTATGTATTCTAGTCTATAAGAGTTATTCTGATTGACAAATAAACTAAACTAAACTATACGATTAAAACTCCATATACGAGTAGATAAGAAAATATTCATCTTTCAAGATTTGTATGCTACCAGCATTCGTTCTTCTAGATTAAAAATCTTATGGAAACGATTTTTTCTTCCGAAGTTAGTAATGCTTCAAAACCATCTACCTTCTGCCATCTGCCATCTGCCATCTGAAATCTGCCATCTGCCATCTGTCATCTGCCATCTGCCATCTGCCATCTGCCACCTGCCATCTGCCATCTGCCATCTGAAATCAGCCATATGCCATCTACCATCTACCATCTACCATCTACCATCTAACATCTAACATCTAACATCTAACATCTAACATCTAACATCTAACATCTAACATCTACCATCTACCATCTACCATCTACCATCTACCATCTACCATCTACCATCTACCATCTACCATCTACCATCTACCATCTACCATCTACCATCTACCATCTACCATCTACCATCTACCATCTACCATCTACCATCTACCATCTACCATCTACCATCTACCATCTACCATCTACCATCTACCATCTACCATCTACCATCTACCATCTACCATCTACCATCTACCATCTACCATCTACCATCTACCATCTCCATCTACCATCTACCATCTACCATCTACCATCCACCATCCACCATCTACCATCTACCATCTACCATCTACCATCTACCATCTACCATCTACCATCTACCATCTACCATCTACCATCTACCATCCACCATCTACCATCTACCATCTACCATCTACCATCTACCATCTACCGTCTACCATCTACCATCTACCATCTACCATCTACCATCTACCATCTACCATCTACCATCTACCATCTACCATCTACCATCTACCATCTACCATCTACCATCTACCATCTACCATCTACCATCTACCATCTACCATCTACCATCTACCATCTACCATCTACCATCTACCATCTACCATCTACCATCTACCATCTACCATCTACCATCTACCATCTACCATCTACCATCTACCATCTACCATCTACCATCTACCATCTACCATCTACCATCTACCATCTACCATCTACCATCTACCATCTACCATCTACCATCTACCATCTACCATCTACCATCTACCATCTACCATCTACCATCTACCATCTACCATCTACCATCTACCATCTACCATCTACCATCTACCATCTACCATCTACCATCTACCATCTACCATCTACCATCTACCATCTACCATCTACCATCTACCATCTACCATCTACCATCTACCATCTACCATCTACCATCTACCATCTACCATCTACCATCTACCATCTACCATCTACCATCTACCATCTACCATCTACCATCTACCATCTACCATCTACCATCTACCATCTACCATCTACCATCTACCATCTACCATCTACCATCTACCATCTACCATCTACCATCTACCATCTACCATCTACCATCTACCATCTACCATCTACCATCTACCATCTACCATCTACCATCTACCATCTACCATCTACCATCTACCATCTACCATCTACCATCTACCATCTACCATCTACCATCTACCATCTACCATCTACCATCTACCATCTACCATCTACCATCTACCATCTACCATCTACCATCTACCATCTACCATCTACCATCTACCATCTACCATCTACCATCTACCATCTACCATCTACCATCTACCATCTACCATCTACCATCTACCATCTACCATCTACCATCTACCATCTACCATCTACCATCTACCATCTACCATCTACCATCTACCATCTACCATCTACCATCTACCATCTACCATCTACCATCTACCATCTACCATCTACCATCTACCATCTACCATCTACCATCTACCATCTACCATCTACCATCTACCATCTACCATCTACCATCTACCATCTACCATCTACCATCTACCATCTACCATCTACCATCTACCATCTACCATCTACCATCTACCATCTACCATCTACCATCTACCATCTACCATCTACCATCTACCATCTACCATCTACCATCTACCATCTACCATCTACCATCTACCATCTACCATCTACCATCTACCATCTACCATCTACCATCTACCATCTACCATCTACCATCTACCATCTACCATCTACCATCTACCATCTACCATCTACCATCTACCATCTACCATCTACCATCTACCATCTACCATCTACCATCTACCATCTACCATCTACCATCTACCATCTACCATCTACCATCTACCATCTACCATCTACCATCTACCATCTACCATCTACCATCTACCATCTACCATCTACCATCTACCATCTACCATCTACCATCTACCATCTACCATCTACCATCTACCATCTACCATCTACCATCTACCATCTACCATCTACCATCTACCATCTACCATCTACCATCTACCATCTACCATCGCCGACCCTAAGTGTGTTCCTGGACATATAAGGTACTTTTGATAATACCTCTCACGAGGCACTCAAAAAAGCCCTAGTTAGGAAAAGTGTTCCCATTACAATAACTAGATGGATAGACGAAATGCTGAGTACTGGACCAGCAGAGGCACATTCCGCACAAAATGTACAGAAAATCATCACAACAAGAGGATGCTTACAAGGAGGGGTTTTATCACCCTTGCTGTGGAGCCTTCTTGTGGATGAGCTTCTAGAATGTCTTACTTCTCAAGGTATACTAAGCCTAGGCTTTGCTGACGGCATTGTTATAACAGCCTATGGGAAGTTTGAAGAAACCCTTTGTAACATAATTTTTTTTTTTATAATGCACACGCGCTCAAGGGGTTTGTTATAGTTTTTTTAATGATAAGTCACAGCGCGAGTGATAGGAAACTAGGGAGGAAGGGAATGGAGTTGTCGATGAACATTGGTCTTGAATGTTTGAAAATGGCAAAGAAAAATTGTGCCAGGTAATTCATTTAACATTCGTGTTGTACGGCTAAAGAAAGAATCGCATTAAACTCCACACAATGGTGTTTAAAACGGAGTTTAATGAGCATATCATACGATGTCGCTGTAATAACACGTCCGAAGGCGAAGGCCATTAATTGATCAAAGATATATAAAAAGCTGAAGCAAGACAATTTAATGGAATGCAAATCACAAACAAGAAGTCATTTATCATTTAAAATGAGTAAAATAGTCGGAAACAGAAAAGAGCCCTGGGGCACAACAGATCCTCCCCCTCTGAATCCGCCATTGAATACAACTTGTAATGAACGACCCAGAAGGTAGCTTCTCCTCCAATGAATAAACCCACATTTGGGGTTTGATATGTTCCGAATATAGTACCTACTTATAAAAAGTATAAAAGTATACACAATGTTCGCTACATTAAATCAACTATTTTTCATAAGCCAAGTTAACGAACCTTAAGTCAAATCTTAGTAGAATGTGAAACCTCTGGAAACAAACAATAGTTGAAAAAGTTTAAGCTCTATTTTAACGGAAAGGAGTCAGCCTTAAAATATATTCTGTCCTACATAGAAAAATAACTTTATCAATTTATTTTTCCATTTTCAATTTCGAAAGCCTAGTAGGTTACGAGATTACTAACCTTAATTACTCTTTTTGAGCAAAAATAATCCGATCTACTAACACGTCACATCCACCATATTCCGCCTTAGTCAAATAATAATATCGTTTAAAAAAAAGCTTTCCTGCTCATCATGAGAAGTGGCGAATTTGCTTTCAAAAATAGCTACATACATATATGTACATATATACATAAAATATGTATCTATGTACGTTATGTACGTCCCACACAAAATAAATGTTCATCCTTCATTCTTTGAATTTGAATACGCTTTATACATTTTTCTTTTGCAGAGTGGCTTTATTCTCCCTTAATTAGAAACAAGGGGGTCTTCGTCTTTATTTGCGATTATAGGTACCTACTATAAGGATTCTAACAATAAAACATGACATTACGATGATAGAGAAGTCGAAAAAGTGGGTCCGACAATTCTGTCTGTCTGTCTGTACGTACATATGTCTGTCTGTCTGTATAGTTACATACAGCCTAAGCGGCTGTACCGATTTGCTTCAAACTTGGTACATAGTATTATTATGACGTCCTACAGAGAAATTTTTGGAATAGCATTCTAGCTCTAAAACTAACGGTACCTGCCATACGATTTTTAGTGAAGAATTTATTTTTCGCAAAAACGGATCCTATGATTTTGATAAGACTTTATAAATAGACTTTTCTGGCAAGATTTATGATTTAGTTGGAATACATTTTTCAGGAAAAGTCTTATAACGGTACCTCCCAGATTTTTCTCGTAAGCCACTTGACGAATTTCGATGAAATTCTTAATGTGGAAGCCTTTTTATAAAAGAAATAATATAAATTGTTAAATTTTTCAAAAAAAATTTGTTAGAGTTTTTTAAAAAAGTTTTAAAATTTTTTTTATTTTTTGTTTTTTCCAAAAACGGTTTAATCTATTTTTTTTTAATTCTATTTTTCTGATAAAAACTACAAAGTGCTAGAAGTTGACATACTCAAAAAAAAAATTGGAATATATTTTTGATCAATTAAATTTCATGTAGTTTTTTTCCTGCTTTTTTCCAAAATCTCAAATCCCAAGACCACTGTCTCACATTAGAGCAAGTTTGTCCGACCCAGTCGTGCACTTTATTTATTCCTGTGTACATAAGCAAGAACTCCAGCTTCTGCACACACATTGCTTTGGTAGACTTAAAGCCCATTGACATAAATGTTAACTATACAATTAAAAATACAAACGTCATTCAAGGTTCGTTATAGTGATTTAAGACCGGGGATACAGCCCAAGCCAAGTAATATTCAGTTCACAACTTGTGTGGTGACTTTTCTCGCATTGTTGAACTTTGACAAAGTTTAAACTTTCCTGGCGCGTTGAATGTCATTAAGGAATTGATTTGAATTAAATCACGTCTTCACATACATATGTATATACTTTTTTCCTTATATTTATATATATACATGTATATACATACATATTTAAGTAAATGAATATACGTATAAACGTTCAAAGGTTTTCTCCAAGAGTTTACTACAAGCAAGTTAAGAAGGTGGTGGATGGTGCTCAAAAACCCCTCCAGCACGGGTGTTTATTATTTGAGTTGTGTGAGTTGAGACTCCATCATTCGTCCTTTCGTCTTCGTTAATCGAAACAATTAGAGGCTTGATGTTTCAGAGACTCTTCAGAAAGCAACCAACCAAACGTAAGCCCACCGAATAAATTCTTTTTCCATTCCTTCAATTTGTTTCTCGTTCGTCCATTTGGTGTTCATCAAGAGCTACCTTGATGTTTGTTTTGATCCTTTCCAACTTTCGAAGGCTATAATAATTATTGTATGGTGAGCTTTAAGCACCAAGTAAATATTTTTTTTTATGATTATATTTTTGATCCGTTGACTGCCGATATGAAGATACTGTTGTAAGAATATTTTCTGTGTGGTCTTGCAAAAAAAAAAAAACTTCCTTTTCTGTTACATATACACAATGGCTCAGAAGCCGGCACTATGAACTACGTCAAAGTATTAAATAACTAAAAGTGAAAAATAAGTCAATTGGCACAACAGTTCCCAAGGGAGCCGGCACTAGTGACTCGCACTCTTATTGTGTATGCGTTGTTACCCTGCATTAAGGAAAATACAATTAATTTATATGAACAGTACCCCGGTGTAGTCAGAGATCGAACCATTAACATTCGGCGTGGTAGTCCAACACACTAACTAACCACTACGCTATAAGGAAAAGTACATCAAATAAAAGTAAAACATGGTCTTATGTTATTGTTTAGGAGTGTACAATTGTATACCAAATTAGTATTGCGAATATTAATAAATTACCTTTAACTTTTCTACCTGAAAATTCTAATCTAAAAAAACCACAGTTTGGCTCAACCAAATCATAAATTGTATGAAAATAGATGCTCTGCGCATAGAGCTTTCTTACGTACTGACAATCTATGGACCTTTCCAAGTGTATTTAATCTGCATTAACAGGGGAAAGTAGGGCTTCATAATGTATCTAAGTTACAGCTTAACTATCTAAACACAATGGTGTAGCTGCCACAGTAGTACGTAGCAGTGTCAAAGTTAAATGTAGGTACGTTAATCGTGTTGCACGGCTACAATGTGAAAGCTGCAGCACAGAGAGTAGCTAAGGACATACTCGTATGATGTCGACTTCACTCCAACTTCACGAACGTGCTGCTCTGCAAAACAACAGCAGTCGAAATGGCAGACATCATTTTAGTTTGAGTTCAGTTCTATTAATTGTATTCGAGCATGCTGCTTATGCGTGCTACTTATTTTTGACATAAACTTTTAAATTGCTAAGTACTAATGCTGCAGCTACACCATTGTGCTCAGCCAGTAAAACAGGGTTCCTCTGATAATTTAGAGTTTATGAAAGAGACAAAATATATACAATAATTCGTATATGCTTAATGCTGAAGTCAGTACAGAAAGCTGTAAAATCTTCAGAAGTGGAACAACTTTTCCTATCATATATAAAATATAAAACGACTTTTGTCACTATAAACTGAGAAATAATGTTGTAATGATTTGATTACCTCCCTTGTACTTGTGCTATTTACTGGATACAATTTTGAAAATTTTGTGAAAGCGTCTACAACTAAAAACATGTGTTTTTTCTTGTTTTTTACACAACAGGGCAACGGACCATAAAAATCAACATGAATGGTTTCGAAAAGTTTATCTCAATTAGAGATGCAATGCAAGATGCCCTCCAATAGGTCTTTTTTCAAAAACAAATATAACACTTTTCCACACCAACATAACATGGCAAAGGGCATCGTGATGCGTCTTTATAACATCCCTCTCCACCTGTGAAGGGACGTAAAATAGAAAAGACCAATTCATAAGTTTAACTTTCTCTTCTCTCAAGCATATCTGCCAAACGTCTTATTAGGCGTTTTTCTTTTTTCATTCAGAAACGAGCTCTGAACCGAGTTCGAGTATATCGAGCTCGCTCTGAACGTCCTCTGAACCAATTGTATTCAGAGCGCTCTGAACAAATAATGAAACGAATTTGATATCCCATTAATTTATTTTTCTCATGTCATTTGAAAAACCTCAAGAAAAGTTTTTTTTAACATTTAAAATACTTTCGGCGGCCATTTTAATTGTTTTTATTTCCAGCCGCCTCTAAAGACTTCTTTTTATCAATTTAATTGGTTTGGAAGCGTCTCACTTTTGACGTTTATATTTTTGTTCAGCTTTTAGCTCAGTCTGCCCCATCTATTTATTTGGAGCTCGTAGAGCGCACTCTGAACACACTCTGAAGGAAAAAAGAAATACGAATTCGAAGCTCTGAACACTCTGAAGCAAAAAAGAAACACTTATTTTTTTTTTACAACTCAGGCTCTGCTGTGAACTAAAAAAGAAAAACGCCTATTGTTGGACCTCTTTACTGAGACGCAGTTAAGGCATGCTCAAAAGAATCAGATTCAATCACAAGAATGTTATGACATCGGCTTAGGGCGTCGACGTGCTGCATTCTCTTTCCATCATTATGCTCTATGGTGTAATCATAGTCTTGTAGCTCTAGCGCTCAACGAGAAATTATTGAATTGAGGATTTACTAAGAGTTAGGGCGCACGATCTGCAATCCGTTGTAATTTTAAATTTTATGCATGTTAAATAGCTAGATTCTAAATCACCTCAGTATATTATTTCAAGGGTCTCTAATTCATATGAATGGTATTTGGATTCTTGTAGTGGTGAGTGTTTCGAGTAAAAGAATACTGGGTGTAGCATTTTGTCGTCCTGCATTTGCAACAAAACTGCCCCCAACCCTAAGCTGCTTGCATCGCGGTGCGATTCGGTGTCGGCTTTGGCATTATAAATGCTTAGTATTCGAGCGATGAGAAGTTTTTGCTTAAGCTGTTCAAATAGTTCAAATTCTTTTTTACCCTAAAGAAATAGAACGTCATTTTTCAAATTCAAATTCAGATGTGCGCCGGCCCCAAACCCCCCACCCACTCCATTCCAAAAATAATCCCAACAAAAAAAAAACCAAAATATCAAATGTCCGTGGGCTAAGAAAGTATTTCTTTGCTGTGTACGCCCATACTGTGCAATACAGGCCAGCTGTTCTGGCATTAAGTGAAACCCAGGTTGGACAGAATACTGATTTATCAGAATTTTGTTTACTTGGATATAATTAAGTGCCATTACTTTTTTCCCACCATGGTCTTGTTATTTAGTGCTTGCCAGAGCTTTTCCCAATATTAACATTGTTCCAATTTATTTATTAGTTGCCTGCAAGCAACAATGCCCCTCCTGTATTTGACAACATCAATTTTTGCATGGGACAGGTATATTTTTGCACTCGTACAGTAGCAAGAGTTCTTCAAGATCTTTGTATACACAAATCCGCTGGCCCGGATGGAATACCCCTATACATCTGAGGAGGTGTTCTTCATCGCTGGCAGAATCATTGCAAAAGTTTCCATCGCTCTTATTGTTCAGGAATCTTTTCTAGTAGATGAAAAACAGCATTTGTCCATCGCATCCCTAAAAAAGGATACTCCTCTTTCCCCTCCTACTGCCGACCAATTGCACTTACGTCCCTTCTTTCCAAGGTCATGGAAACACCGTAAGCTCAAGAAATATCTCGAAGATAGGGAGCTTTTAAATGACCGACTGTACGGCTTTCGCAGCAATCGTTCCACTGGTGATCTGATGGTAGGTATATCTCACCGAACAGTGGAACAAATCCTTGCATCGCTTTGGCGAAAGCAAGATTATTGCGCTTGATATTTCAAAGTCATTTGATAGAGTTTGGCATGAAGTTTCTTTTATCGAAAATGCGTGCGTTTGGTATCGATTCATTGGATTAGAAGTTATCTTTTGGACTGTCCGTTCAATATAAGTTTTATTAGACGGTTTCAGGTATAAAATAAATGCTGTGTGCCCCAGGACTCCGTTCAGTCTTAGCCTTCGGACGTGTCATTACAACGATTCCGTATGATAAGCTCAATAAACTCCAATTTAAAAACCATTGTGAACTGGGGTATTAGAAATCGTGTGAAGTTTAATGCGTCGTAAACTCAATGCTGTATTTCATCGTTTAAACTAAACATACCCGCTATGCCGTTATTCATGAATGGTACTTGCATCGAGGAGGCCGAAAAGCTATCAGTACTCGGTATGCTTATCAGTGACATTCTTCGTTGGAATGATCATATACTTGAGATTGCCAAGAATGCTGCAAGATGCTTAGGCTTTCTTAATAAACGCAAGAAGCTTTTCACCCCTTCTGATATGGCAACAATTTACAAAGCATTTATACGTCCTAAACTTGATTATAAAGCCCATTTATTGGGCAGGTGCTTCTTAAAATTTTGTACACCTGCTCGACAGGAGTTCAGAAAAAAGCCTTCCTTATTTTACCGGTTCTTCTACAAAAAATGCTCACTCGAGGAAGCCAGCTGCGTTTTACACATTTAACATTTCCCCCGTAACACTCGCTAGGGACGCTCATCAGTTTACACTTGAGCCCAATTTTGGACGTACAGTGAAATAAAGGGATTCTTACTTTAGCCGTACCACATACGAATGTGGAATGAATTGCTTGGTACAATTTTCCCTTGCCATTGTTGATCTTCAAACATTCAAGACCAATGTTCATCGACACCTCCTTTCCCTTCCTCCCTAATTTCCTATCGCTCACGCTGTGACTAATCATTAAAAGGGGTTTACAAACCCATTGAGCTAGTGTGAGTATAAAAAAAAATGCTCGTACGACATGCACACTCCCTTCTGTAAGTTAATTATTGTAATTTGCGTAAAGCCCTCGCTCAAGTCACAGACAGATGTAGAATATGGGCTACGTCGAGTTTAGTTCGCTTCTTTAGTTTAGATGGCACCAGTTAGACTATTTTTCGTTGGTGGTATGATCACACAAGTTTAATAAGAACTTCAAACTTAATTTTTCTAACGTAGCAACCAGCCGCAGCCGCAGGCCGCAGGAAAGCTAGCATACCTCATACTCAAACATGTCCGAGAAATTGACATCCTTCGAAAAAATTAAAGATACCATTGCATACAGTCTCATCAATCAATTCACGCTCTGGCGTTTACAAAATTACATGCAACGATTGTGATAAATTTTATATTGGTCAAACGGGAAGAACTTTCAACGATAGATTTAAAGAACACATACCCAAACAAAATGCTAAATCCACATACGCAATACACTTAATCGAAAATAACCACAACTACACTAACATTGACACAAACTTGATCCCATTGCACTTCTGCAAGAAAGGGAAACTATTAGACGCAACCGAAGAATACGAAATATATAAATCACATAAACTAGAACAGGACAAATTACTTAACGACAAATTAACACTAAAAACAAACCCATTGTTCGACACCGCAATCAAATACAATAACAATAAATACATAAGAAGACCAATAAACTATCCAAATTAAAATAAAAAACAAATAAACCGGTTTTAAACACAACAAAAACAATAACAACACAGATGAAGACGACCTCAACCTCACACATTACACCCAGCGCTGCAGCTGAAAAAAAATTCGGTGTGCCAACTTTTATTCAGTTGGGTGCCACAGAGTGCCAAGCTATTAAATCCAAGTAAGGAAATCAGATGTTCAAACAACAACTATTAATATTTCTTATTAATAACTAGCTGTCCTGGCAAATGTTCGAGTATGTACATTTGAGGGTTGTTTGTAGTTTGCATCTGAAAAAATAATGTTTTAAAAAAAATTCAAAATACCTGTTTCCAACATATTTCAAAAACAAGAAAAATTTTATAAAAAAAAATTGTTAAAAATCAAAAAAAATCAATTTGAGAATTTTGAAATGCCATGTCAATAATGTTATAAATAACTTATCGTTTTCAAAATTTTATTGAAATCGGATTTATAGTTTACGCAAAATCTGAAAAATATTTTCCAACCAAAAAATAGACTTTTCTTAAAAATTGCACTCTGAAAGTTTATCAAAATCGTAAGAGCGGTTTTTGAGGAAATCAAACTTTTTGTTTAGGATTGCATGGCAGGTAGCGTTATTTTTGGACTTATAGCAAAAAAAAGACCTCCCTAGAGAATACCAAATAAATACAAAATACCAAATTTGAAGCAAATCGGCCCATCCGTTCAGGCTCTAGAGGTGCGAACAGACAGACAGACCCACTTTTTTCGACTTCTTTATCGTAATGTCATGTTTGATTGTTAGAATTTTTTTTTTTTACGAATCCATAAATTGCCTTATAGTACCCATAATCACAAGTAAAAATCACCCTATACACAGCTTGTTAAAAAAATCATTATTGGACACTTCTGACATTTCTTCGAACGTATACCAGTGCCAGTGTTGTAAGCAATCATTATAGTAGATTTTTTAGGGGTTTACACAAAGAAATTACAAATGTGAAAAAGTTGGTTCAGTTTGTAATGTTTGTTATGAATTTGTTACCTAAATGTATGATATTTAATTTAAAAAAAAAGAAGTGCCAAATTTTAATTTTTTGAGTGCCAATGGGTGCCACAGTGCCAAACTCAACTCATTTGATAGTGCCAGTTTGGCACTAAAGTGCCTGTTTCTGCAGCGCTGATTACACCTGGCCCACCAACGCAACAATTACATATACGATCGACATCAACACTCAGTACCAGCCCGATGATGGAGTAAACAGCTCCGAAACGCGTCGCTTAATCTCAAAATTTAGCTAGTGATAATAATTAATTATAATTTAATAAAATAATAAGCAAAATAAATTACAAAAATCTTTAAAATATTTAAATATTAAAGTCTTTGTGTTTCTTTTGTGTATTTGTTTTATTCAACATTGTTCAAAATCTCACTTCTGGAGACAAAAACCACAACATGGATACCATTGCCACGTGGTTCGTATTCGTAGGACTAGGAACTGGTTTTTTGGTATGGAGGTATGGAATGGTAATGGCATGTTTAATTTTTTCGAAGGATGTCAATTTCTTGGACATGTTTGAGTATGAGGTATGCTAGCTTTCGATTTTGGTATGCTAGCTTTGAAATTTTTTAGAACATGCTTTTGTTCTACTATTCTACATCTGTATATTTCTTTTGTCTTTGCTCAAGTGCAAGCAATAAGTTGTCGCGCATTAAAACACATGATGAAAAGGCAATAAACCACGCGACTTATATTACCTTTTTTAATATGTAAATAAATTACTGGAATGGATTCAATCGTAAAACTGCATTTTCGACAAACCACACTTTAAGGATTTTTCACCATACTTCACGAAACCTTCGTAGACTTCCTAAGAAGAATCTACCATAAAGTTTTTTTAGTCATTTCGCATAGGTAGTTCTGTTTTTGTACTCATTTTTGATGGTTTTGTAAAGATTCCAGTCATCAGTGTTGTAACTATATTTTGTTCTGTTGAACAGCCTCCTTGAGTTCTTTCTAAGGGTAGACAGCTCTTTTGACCACCATACGGGGTTGAGCTTGCCTTTTCCATTGTATATATAAACTATAGTATTCCCACTTGAGGTGCCCCATCTATCGACGAAAAACTAAGCTCTAGAATACCATGTGAAACAACAACAACAATTTCCACCATTTTAATTGTTGTTGTTGCTTCCCATGGTATTCTAGAGCTTAGTTTTTCGTCGATAGATGGCGCACCTCAAGTGGTAGTACTATAGTTTATATATACAATGCCTTTTCCTTTGATAATGGGGCACAAGTTTTCGTACGCAAGACGAATAGCTAGCGTTAGTTCATTGACATGTTTTTCGATGTCTGAGCAGTTGATTAGATTTTTTTTTAAATTAAGTGTTTTTTATTAAGTGCAAAAATTTGTATATACAAAATATGAGTGAATAATTTATAATATATATTTTTTTGAAAGAATTATTAAGGGGATTAGCCCCTATAATGTCCACTGTCAGCCTTGTCGTAGAATGGTCTTCCTTCGTTGTGAATAATGCTTCTGTAGCGGTCATCCGTGATGGCTCTCACGCTGAGGTATCTGTCGTGGGATTCGATGAGTCCTTGTAGAAGTTGCTGTACCTCCGGGTTTGGGTGTCCTTCCAGGTTTCCTAGAATCCGGCTGGATAGCTGGATCATGTGGTCGTCAATGGGGATAATTCCTTATTTTTCCGGTTCCGGTATAATCCTGTGCAGACGCGCAGAACTTTCCTCTAAAATTTTTTGATTTTTTTCATCGCTGTTGGTGAAATGGTGAACCAAATTGGACAAGCATATGTCAGCACTGGGCGGATGAGCTGCTTGTACATCAACAATTTGGTTTTTGTGGTCAATCCATTATGCTTCCTCATGAGTGGGTGCACCAGGTGAAAAAAAAAAGTTGGCTCTTCTCACCATGGCTTCAGCGTTTTTGTTGAATTTGAACTTATTTGAAAAGTTTACTCCAAGATATTTTGAAGACTCGGTTGCTTTCACTACAGATCTGTCTAGCAGCTGAATGCTGATGTTTTGGCATCTTGTTGCAAGCCTTCTTCATCCTCTGTTGCTGGTTACCGGTGTCTGAAAACAGATAAGTTCCGTCTTATCACTGTTGATTTTGAGGCCCCACTTCAAGTAGTATTCCCACAGATTCGCGATGTGCTCCTGTACGTGCTACGTGCTGCTATCTCTGGAGAGAGTGAGGTAGAGTATGTGAGTGAATCATCGGCATATAATTTTGTCTTTGTCCGCTGGGTGTTACTTGGCTGGTCGGAAGTATATATGTTGAAAAGAAACGGTCCCAGTTTCGATCCCTGTGGAACTCCAGCTTTAATCCTTTCTGTTGACGAGTTTTCCTTAATAACCTGAACAAAAAACAATCTATTAGTTAGGAAACTGTAAATGATTCTTACCAAATGGCTGGGGAACCCAAGCCTAGTCATCTTAAAAATAAGTCCATTGATCCAAACGCTATCAAAGGCTTTTTCGATGTCGAGAAGGCATGCGACTGTTGTCTCTTTCCTGTTTAGTCCTGATGTTACGTCCATGTGTAGTTCCATGAGAGAGTGGACGGTTGACTGCATGTTCCTGAAGTCTGAGCAGTTGAGTATAGGTTGCTTACTATAGCGGCCCAGAGATAAGGCCAGTTTATTGTTGTAGGCTTCCCAGTTTGTTTTCCTGGGATTTCTATAGGGCTTTGGGTCTTCTAATTTGTGCTTTATTTGGAACGCAATCATTCTGTGGTCAGAGAATGTTACGTTACTTGATACCTTCCAATTACTGATAATAAGAGTATTAGAGTTTGTCGAAAGTGTAACGTCAAGCACTTCCCTCCTAGTTCTAGTTATGAATGTCGGTTCACACCCTCTATTCAAAATCAATATATTGTTCTTAATAATGAATTCAAAAAGTGACTCACCTCTTGCATTTGTGTCGGTACTTCCCCACTCGAGGTGGTGAGCGTTAGCGTCAGCACCTATCAGCAGGTCCCATCCGTTCCTACCTGTTACCGCGACAAGTTCTTCAACAGCTGCTGATGGCGGGGTGGGTGTTTCGTTGACTGGCAAAAAGATGGAGGCTAGGATCAGGGGCGGGGCCCCGTCTTTCACACTTCACTGTTGTCATGTCTGTGCTACAATGGGAGGATAGGAGAAATAGATTTACATATATTCTTTTTCGCGATAGTTACCTTCTGTAGGCCCTTTATTAAAATAAAGTATGTAATCTTTGGATTTGAGTCCGCAGATGAGGCCGCTGTTAATCCATGGCTCTTGAATAAGGGCTATATCTGTCTTATTCTTCGACAAAAAAGAGGTTAAGGTGGCAGAGGCCAACTTACTGTGCTGCAGATTTAGTTGCAGCACTTTCATCATCATTTTTGGTTTTGTGATTTTTGTTTAAGTTGGCAGCCGTTAGCGGCCTCACCTTAACCTCATTTATGCCGATACAGAGCTTGAACCCTTTTGGTGGAAGCAAATCTATTGTTTCATGGTTAAGCATGATAATAGCTTCATGGCCTGTTTTCGTAGGCTCTTCCATCTCCATGACTTGCCCATCGGAACTTGGAAAGTCGGGGTTGAGTCTACTTAGGAAGAGCTCTAGCCTTTCTTTCGTCATGCGAGGGCCCGGAATGTTTATTCGGACTTTGCGTCTGGTAGGGAGGTCATTCTTAAATGCAACTTTTAGTGTTGCGCCTTCAATTAATGTGCTCATGTCGGTTATTTTGTCTTTGACCCAGTTAAGGGTAAATTCATCACGGCAAATGAGAATTTTAAAACCCTTACTGTCGGCAAGGGCCCGAATCTCAGCAGAGTGCCAGTTGAGGTAAGCAGCTCGTCGTTTACACACTCGAGTAGTTTTTCCTCAACCTTGGCTTAGTTCTCTTTGCTCAGCCGTTTTTCGGAGCTCCCCTCATTGATAACGGCTACCTGAAGCCTTTCTTTCATCAATTCCGCCGGTGTGCCTGTTTTGTTTGTCGTCTTCGGCTTTTTGTTTGCGGACATCGTAGGGGTTGTCGAATCATTGTGCCTCGTCCTCTTTCTATGACTGTTGTCGTCAGTTTTTACGACTGTTAAGTGTTTTAGACCATCCAATGGTGGTTTCACTTTTGGATTACTGACTTGAGCAGCCTTTTAAGAGGAGGCACCTAGGTCTGTTTGATTCTTCGTGGTTTGCTTTTTTTCGACTTTCTCTGGTTCTGTGTTTGGCTTGTTGTTGGCCTCCATTTTCGCGACAAATTTGCGAGCCCAGCTCAAGCGTTTCCAGTCTCGGAGATTAAGCCTTTTTGTGTCACCCTGACCATTATCTTCTGATGGTTCTCAGGGCGTTTTGCAACTTCTTGTCAAAGTTAAGGTCCCCTTCCTTATTCTGTTCTTTCGGATTCACCGTTTTTCCCGTAGTCGGTTTTGGCCCATGCAAGCATCGGTTTCCGGAATTGACAGCATCCACACAGACTTTGGAAGGTTTGTTAGACTTTGACCCTTTGCAGGGAGTTAAAGTTGATTTGGCTCCCGGATCCACCGGGTTTTTGGCCAGTATGTCGCCTTTGTTAGCTGCAGGGTTTTCGGCCACTGTGACATCCGCTTCAGAGCCGTCGGAGCTGACGAAAGATTGATACTCGTCGTCTGCGAGGATTCGATTTTCCTCACCAGACGACATCTCACTTTCGTCAGCTCCCACGGTCCCGACCTTAGAGTCAGTGAGATCCATCAGTGCCTCACCGAGGTGGAGGCTATCATCAATCAGACGGGCACCACTGCTACAAGCAGGAATGTGTTCATCTGCTGTTTCGTTTTTAGTTTTGTTTTTTGTATTTGTATTTGAATGAGTCACTGGCGACTTCTCTTCTATCGAAGCAAAGCCATCGCCGGCAGCCCAGCCGTGACCTCTACCGACTTTTGAGTGTATATCCCCACTCGATTTTCTTCTTCTTTGTTGACTTTTTCAATAGTTTATTATATTTCGACATCTCTGTCTTGTTTTTTGAGGTTGCTTGGTTGTTCTGTCACTGCATCTGGATTGATGAAGTGTCAGAACGTAAGCCCCCCCACTACGTCAAGGTGAACCTCGTGGGAGGGAGAAGTGATACACAATGCTGAAAGTGTCAAAAATATTGATAATATCACTCTTGAAAGCACCGGTGATCAATCCAATATGTCCTTTAATTCTAACGCATAAGCAAGAACTGATAACGTAAGTTTTTCTCCTTTGGCCAAATAAAAAACAATTTATTTTCATTGAAACAAAACCCTACCAATACATTAAGGGATCATTAAACAAGACGTCGGCGAGAGCTGTTTATGTAAGCGGTTCACCATTATCTTTGGTGGAGCATCCGTTATGGAAGTCATTTTTTGAACAATTGCAGCCATCTTTCAAGTTACCATCGTGAAATAAATTGGCAACAACTTACTTAAAAGAAGAGTACACGGCTGTTAAAGGTAAGATTGCAGATCTACTATATTCAGCACAAGACCTACACAATGACAATGCTAAAAATATGCAAAAAGCATTTCGTTTGCTTAAAGAAAATTTCAATTATCCTATTCCACTAGGTTGTATAGCACATACCTCACATTTATCTTGCAATGACATGTCAGTGTAGTCCTATAAACAAAATTAAAGAAAAAGCAACATTATTTGTGAAGACTATCAAAAGTAGCCAGCTTCTCAGTTCTTCCCCCAGGAAGATAAACAAAGAGAAAAATGTTATGGTTTCATTAAAACTTCCGATGGGGAAATTACATATTTTGCCTTGAAAGCCTTATAAGCAATAAGGTTGGCCTTCAAACATTAGCCGTGAATGACATTCTTATATTAGTAGAATTTATAAAGCCCATTGTGTTGCGGATAACGAAGTTCGAATCAAATAAATGTTTAATTCACAAGGTCCATCAAGCTCTCAAGGAATTACAAAACTCAATGACAAATTTGCTTGAAACAAAAAAAATTAAAATTTTAAATGTTTCGGACAAAAAACTTCTTTTGGAGAAGTTTAAAGAGAGAATGACATTTGCTAATTCGCCAATATACGTCACCGCTGCTCTTTTAGACCCTTCTTAGTGATTCCCAGCAAGTCATAGCAATGGAATTTATTTATGAAGTTGCAAGAAATATGGGTTTTGATATTATGTCGGATTTGGCTCATTATCTTTCAAGAGACGGGCTTTGGGCAGAAGATTTTGTTTGGTCAAGGGCATCCTCAATAGAACCTTTGGTTTGGTGGAAAGGTATTTGTGTAAATAAAAACTTAACTAAGATCGCTGTTCGTATTTTGTCAGCACCTGTTACTTCAGCAGCCACAGAACGTTCATTCAGCACATTAAGCTGGATACACAATAAACGGCATCGGCTTACCACTACCGGAGCTGGTTAATTAACTTTAATGTCGTATAATTGGTCCATTGAGCTGTCGAAAAATAAAAAACCGCCAAGATGAAACGATAAACGATGATGTTCCCAGCTGTAGTAATGTTCCCACAACATCAAGATCATCATAAGAAAATGTTAATAAAGATGAGACTATATTTTTAGCATCAGATTCCAGCGACTCAGATTAATTTTGTTATCCTTTTTAACGAAATAAAGCATAACGTAACCAACAAATTATGTAGTTTCATTGAAAAATATAAATACCCTCATATTTACCCGTTTCGGTAAATACCGGGATATACCCTGGGTAAATACCCTAAAATGGTAAATACCGGGTAGATGCCATTACTAAACCGACATCATTTTCTACTGCTTTGCCAAGATATGCAATCAGATAGGATTAGTATTTTAACTAAGTATAACAATATGAATTATAATTAAATCATCGGTTGACTTTTGTTTGTGGTTTATTTCAACATCACAGTTATTAGTTATACCCTCATTAGCCCCATTGATAAAGTCAGAATTATTCACATTGGGTCATATTACACTTTTAATAATTTCAGATATACCTAATTTTACATTTAGGCTGTGTGTCAGTTGCGTTACAATTTTAATTTTTGACGTTTGCTCCGAAATGGACACAATTTTACCTTTTTGTTGTGTCAATAGGAATAAAGGGGATATTTCGTTACTAGTAATTTCTAATTTTAATCTAGATGAAGTCAGGGCCGGACAAGCTAAACGTGCAAGCGGTGCAAATGCGCAGGGCGCTGAATCCAATGAGCTCCTTGGGCAAGCGTTAAAATAGTAACTACCTCGTAATAACTAGCTACCATCTTTTAAATTCTCATTTATTTTTGTAACTCACACCAATATTGATAATCATTATATAACTAACAGCTTATTTGAATTTAAAAACAGATATATGTGTATATACATATCAACTATTCAAAAAGTAATACATAAGTCGATGTCTACCTTCTTATTCACACCCATAGTCCCACAGTAAAAAAAAAACTTTACAAAATTCGCTTGAAAATAGATACCTTTCTACCTAGCTACATGCTTTTTAGGGTTCCGTACCCAAAGGGTGAAAACGGAACCCTATTACTGAGACTTCGCTGTCCGTCTGTCCGTCTGTCCGTCTGTCCGTCCTTCACAAGGCTGTATCTCATGAACCGTATAACTTAGACACGTGAAATTTGGACGGATGATGTATTATTGTGTTCCCTATAACAACAAATACTAAAAACTAAATAAAATAATATATTAATGGGGGCTCCCATACAACAAACGTAATTTTTTGCTCGTTTTTGCTATGTTTGTCCGTCCATCACCAGGTTGTCTCTTTTCTTCTTCAGAAATTTCTTGAAGTCTGGAATTTACAAATATATCTGTCTCTGTTAGTTCTTCTTTTTGCTGATTTGCGACTTTTCCTTCACTCACACAAACAGCTTTACCTACATGTAAATTCCAGAAATTCTATTAGAAGAAAAGAGGCAACCTATGTATGCTTTTAAAGCTAAGTTTTCTTCTATTCGTGTTCGAATTCGAATTCGAATAGAAAACAAAATAGAAAAAAAAAAAACAAATGTCAAACCACAATCAACAAGTCGGTATTAGATGCTCTCATAAAATAATATTAAATCAGGATTAATTGTTTTCAAACGTAAGTTCTTCTTTATTTTATTGTCATTAGAGGTTGAGCGATTTCTAGAAATAGTAAAAAAAAAACACCATGCTGAGAAAAATAATTACTGAAATTTCGCAGTGAAATATTTGATTATTGAAGGATTTTTGAAGATCTCTTCTTCGGCTTTAAGGTCTCAATAGTTATTTAATGAAACAAGTTCATTAGTTTTCCCAACGTTTCGACTGAGATTTCAGTCTTCTTCAGGGGCGCTTTTTTATTAAACATGACAATAAAACAAAAAACAGAGATGAACATAATTACAATTTGACAAAAGTTGTAATAAAACTTACAATCATTGCAGGATTTGATAGGATTAAATTACAGTATTTTTTAACATAAAACATTGAAAATGAAAATTTAAAAATGAAAGAAAAACTTAACAGCAAAAATGTGTAAGCTCTATATGAGCACTTCTTTGTTAGAAGTTTTGTCTGTAACTATTTTAAAAAGTTATTTTTACCGGACAGAATATTACATTTTATTTATGAAGAGACTAAAGAACAGTACACTGATGATATGTTCTGTGTATCTAGTTTACGGTTCATATTATTTTTGTTGTTAAGGATGTGCAACGTTTCCAGAGTATATCGTTTCGATGTATTCTTCTCAGTTTGGAGGATTTTTGTGTTTTTGAAATCTGGAATATGGTTTTTTTCAATACTATGACAAGCAAGAGCAGTTTTTTGGGAGCTTTTTGATTTTAAATCAGACTTGTGGTTAGAAATTCGTTGTTTTAGTAGTTGTTTCGTTGTGCCAATATAGCAGAGATCACAGCTTTCTTCCTCGTTGCCCAAACAGTTGACCTTGTAGACAACATCTGTCCGTCGGTCTTTTTCAACAGTCGTTGTTAGTTTTGTGAACAACGAGTGGAGTGTTTGGTTCGACTTGTATGCCAGATTGACGTCTTTAGCCTTGTTGGCTACTGTTTTTTTGAAGCTATCTGTTAGTTTTGGTACATAAACCGTACTCTTGAAGAAACCGGCTTTCTTTTCCAACTTGTCTGATTGCGTGGAGTTTTCTTGTCTTTGAAGTAAATCTCGGATAATTTTCCACGGGAATCCATTATCAACAAGAATGTTTGTGACCTTTATTTTGTTTGCGGGGTGGAATTTCTCGTCACTTATCATGAAAACTTTGTTGATTAGGTTGAAAGCCGTGTTAATAATAATGTGTTTTGGTTGGTTCGACCGGAAGTTGATAATTCTTCCAGAAGCTGTTTCTTTTTGGTACCAATCAAATGTGAGTCTGTAATTTTCACGGCAAATTTTAACGTCTAAAAATGCAATTGCATTGTATTTTTCTTTTTCCACCGTGAATTGGATCTTCTCGTTAAAATTGTTAAGACTCAACAGCACATTGTCAACTTCACGGTGATCAATTACCGCGAAAATATCATCGACATACTTTACTATCAACTTAGGTGGGTTTATTGACGTAAAGCAATCTTCCAACAGAAAGTCGAGAACAAGATCTGTAATTGTGGGTGAAAGTGGATTACCCATTGGAACTCCATAGATTTGTTTGTATAAATTATTTTTATACTGAAGAAAGTTGTTTTCTTTTAAACAGAAATCCAAAAGTTCGAGAAATTTGGTTAAGCTCAAGTTCGTGTTTTCACTTATGGTATTCCACTTCTTTTTTACGATTACGAAATATTTGAGCAGGATTGGCAAAAGACATCTTGGTGACAGTTTGTTTAGGAAAGATCGCGTAAAAATGTTCTCGTTTGTGTGAGTGAGAAACAGCTTTATCTACATGTAAATTCCAGAAATTCGAATTCGACTAGAAAAAAAAAAATATGAAGTTTGTTTTTGTGGACTTTATTGAATTAAATTCAATTTAAAAGTTTTTGTGACCTTTAGTCCAAATGCGTTTCGCCCAGGTACAACAGTTGGGCTCATCAGTTAGATGCTGTTGTACCCTTCTAAGACGCAAAATTTTGGTCGATGGTTACCGACACTTGTAAAATTTACAGCGTGAATACACTGTGAATTCTAATTTTAGGGGAATTCGTTTGAATTCATGCACCTAAAAATATACATGTATAAATATACATATATATACACCCGTGGTCTGGCTGAAGTTTATGAAGTTTGTTTTTGTGGACTTTATTGAATTAAATTCAATTTAAAAGTTTTTGTGACCTTTAGTCCAAATGCGTTTCGCCCAGGTACAACAGTTGGGCTCATCAGTTAGATGCTGTTGTACCCTTCTAAGACGCAAAATTTTGGTCGATGGTTACCGACACTTGTAAAATTTACAGCGTGAATACACTGTGAATTCTAATTTTAGGGGAATTCGTTTGAATTCATGCACCTAAAAATATACATGTATAAATATACATATATATACACCCGTGGTCTGGCTGAAGTTTATGAAGTTTGTTTTTGTGGACTTTATTGAATTAAATTCAATTTAAAAGTTTTTGTGACCTTTAGTCCAAATGCGTTTCGCCCAGGTACAACAGTTGGGCTCATCAGTTAGATGCTGTTGTACCCTTCTAAGACGCAAAATTTTGGTCGATGGTTACCGACACTTGTAAAATTTACAGCGTGAATACACTGTGAATTCTAATTTTAGGGGAATTCGTTTGAATTCATGCACCTAAAAATATACATGTATAAATATACATATATATACACCCGTGGTCTGGCTGAAGTTTATGAAGTTTGTTTTTGTGGACTTTATTGAATTAAATTCAATTTAAAAGTTTTTGTGACCTTTAGTCCAAATGCGTTTCGCCCAGGTACAACAGTTGGGCTCATCAGTTAGATGCTGTTGTACCCTTCTAAGACGCAAAATTTTGGTCGATGGTTACCGACACTTGTAAAATTTACAGCGTGAATACACTGTGAATTCTAATTTTAGGGGAATTCGTTTGAATTCATGCACCTAAAAATATACATGTATAAATATACATATATATACACCCGTGGTCTGGCTGAAGTTTATGAAGTTTGTTTTTGTGGACTTTATTGAATTAAATTCAATTTAAAAGTTTTTGTGACCTTTAGTCCAAATGCGTTTCGCCCAGGTACAACAGTTGGGCTCATCAGTTAGATGCTGTTGTACCCTTCTAAGACGCAAAATTTTGGTCGATGGTTACCGACACTTGTAAAATTTACAGCGTGAATACACTATGAATTCTAATTTTAGGGGAATTCGTTTGAATTCATGCACCTAAAAATATACATGTATAAATATACATATATATACACCCGTGGTGTGGCTGAAGTTTATGAAGTTTGTTTTTGTGGACTTTATTGAATTAAATTCAATTTAAAAGTTTTTGTGACCTTTAGTCCAAATGCGTTTCGCCCAGGTACAACAGTTGGGCTCATCACGCTGTAAATTTTACAAGTGTCGGTAACCATCGACCAAAATTTTGCGTCTTAGAAGGGTACAACAGCATCTAACTGATGAGCCCAACTGTTGTACCTGGGCGAAACGCATTTGGACTAAAGGTCACAAAAACTTTTAAATTGAATTTAATTCAATAAAGTCCACAAAAACAAACTTCATAAACTTCAGCCAGACCACGGGTGTATATATATGTATATTTATACATGTATATTTTTAGGTGCATGAATTCAAACAAATTCCCCTAAAATTAGAATTCACAGTGTATTCACGCTGTAAATTTTACAAGTGTCGGTAACCATCGACCAAAATTTTGCGTCTTAGAAGGGTACAACAGCATCTAACTGATGAGCCCAACTGTTGTACCTGGGCGAAACGCATTTGGACTAAAGGTCACAAAAACTGAAAAAAAAAATCGAAAAAAAAACAAATGTCTAACCACAATCAACAAGTCGGTATTAGATTCTCTCATAAAATAGTAAGGATTAAGGGTTTTTAAACGTATGTACGCCTTTCTTCTTTATTTTATTGTAAAAAAAACACTATGCTGAGAAAAAAAAATCACTGAAATTTCTCAGTGAAATATTGAGCAGGATTGGCAAAAGACATCTTGGTGACAGTTTGTTTAGGAAAGATCGCGCCAAAACTGTTCTCGTTTGTGTGAGTGAGAAACAGCTTTACCTACATGTAAATTCCAGAAATTCTTTTAGAAGAAAAGAGCCAACCTATGTATGCTTTTAAAGCTCAGTTTTCTTCTATTCGTGTTCGAATTCGAATAGAAAACAAAATAAGAAAAAAACGAATGTCAAATAAAGAACAAGAAGTCGGTATTAGATTTTCTTACCGACCAAATTTTAAAATCTGAAAAATTAATATAAATAATAATATCTTCTTATTAAAGAAAATTCTATATACATAGCTAATTGCTC
Source organism: Platycheirus albimanus (assembly GCA_916050605.2). Lineage (NCBI taxonomy): Eukaryota > Metazoa > Arthropoda > Insecta > Diptera > Syrphidae > Platycheirus > Platycheirus albimanus. The sequence goes on from OU696696.1 coordinate 89,027,796, forward strand.
CTTGCTGCTTCTTCTTCTGCTGCTAATACTGAATCACTGAATTAATTATGAATTATTAAAACTACTGTTAATCCTAAAATATTAAATTAAACTTACAAAAGAAGTACTGGGAGGTCTCGATCCGATTTTAAAGAAGTTATTATTCATTTATACATACATACATATGTACATATTTATTTTTGAGACGTTAAAAATTAATTGTAAATTTAATACTGACTTTTTGTTCTTCGTTTGACATTCGTTTTCTTTTCTATTTTGTTTTCCATTCGAATTCGAATTCGAACACGAATAAAAGAAAACTGAGATTTAAAAGCATACATAGGTTGGCTTTTTTCTTCTTTGCGGATTTCTGGAATTCTTGAATTTACATGCATAGCTGTCTCTGTTTCTTCTTTTTGCTGATTTGCCAGTTTTCTTTCACTCACACAAACAAGATCATTTTTGGCGCAATCTTTCCTAAACAAACAATCAGTTCGTTGTCTTCTGCAAATCGCCTGTTACAATGAGAAATTTAAGCAAGTGTTTATTGAATAAAATAAATATTTAAGGGGGCTCCCATACAACAAACGTGATTTTTTTTTTGCTGTTTTTATAGATAATGGTACGGAACCCTTCGTGCGCGAGTCCGACTCGCACTTGCCCGTATTATTTCTCTATATAAAACTCTGTTGACACACAAAACACTCTCCACAGTCCACAATCACCATCGCGTGTATGAGAATTTTATTTTATTTTCACGCAGTAACATAAAAACAAATTTCAACTGCAAAAATACAGACAATTAACAGCGTGCATGTTGCTAACATGCGCGCGATTTCAGTACTTTTATATGAAATCGAAGTCAGCAATGTTACTCAACAGAAATTCTGAGGTACAAAATTCATACTCATTTACACAACAGCGCGCAAAATTAAGAGTTGCGCCAATGAATTTAAACTCTTTCGGTTGAGTGTTTTTTGCTTGGCACGTTATTCAGCGAATCTTTTTTTTTTTCAATTTCCTTTTTCTCTTTTTTGTTCTTGCCTGCCAGTTTTCATTAAAGAAAAGATTTTTTGACTAATGCCTACAGGGTAATCGGTTTAAGGTTGTTTGAAGAGCTATAGCGAGTAGGTTGAGTTGTGACAAGAAAAACATCGTATGGGAGGGGGTCTAATCATCTCCGTTTGCGTTTAGCCAGTAGGCGCAATTTTCTAAAACCATGACTTAAATTGGAACAAAAACTATTAAAACATACCGGTAATTCCTCCTATGCCATGCCATATCTTTTTGTAAAGCCAGAAATCTCTTCCTTTATTGTGTATTTAAATACAGCTATTTTAGTGAACAGTTTTCAAATTATTAATTTTCAAACTCAAAACTTAGACAAAAAAAATTTCAAAATTTTATGTATTTAAGTATTATTTTTGTTGTGAGAATTCAATGCTCTTATTAGTTTTGAGTCAGACATTGAAAACCGTATGGCTCTTAGACTTTTTGTTGCCAAGCTGTTCAAAAATATCCCAACCTACTTGTTCTAAAAAACACAAAAAAATTTTCATCACTTGTGCCATCTCGTAAGGCTAGATTTTCGTGTTTTTATGCAGAAATAGGTTCTCTTATTTTTGAACAGCTTGGAAAATAAAAATCCTGGAGACATACGGTTTTCAGTGTTGGACTTGAGTCTAATAAGAGCATTGAATTTTGACAACAAAAATAATACTTTAAAGTACAATTTTGAAAAAAAAAATTGTTGGAACATTTGCTTTTAACTTTTCTTCAAAATTTTGAGTTTGAAAATTATTATTTTGAAAAAACTTCACTAAAGTAAATATTTTTTAAAACAAAACAAAAGAAGAGGTTTTTGGATTTGCAAAAAGGTTATTTTTTAATCATTTTTTTCCCAATTTATGTCATGTTTTTTAGAAAACTGTCCCTCCCGGCTAAACGGAAGGGAATAGACCCCCCTCCCACATGATTTTTGCTTGTCCCTACCCAACCTAATCGCTCTAGCTGTTTGGCACACCTTAAGTTAATCACTTTTCATAATAGCTTTCGCTTATGAAAATTCACAAACTGTACGTTACACAACATCTTGTTGTCCTTTTAGAAAATCCATGGCTTAGTGCACAAATGTGTTAAGTGCTTAAGTGATGATTTATAAGATTTGGAGATCAATATATTGATTGATTGATATAGATGAAAACCAAAGTACAATAAATTAAGTCTATAATAAAGTACAAAACATAAAAAAAAATTATTTTGTTCGAAGATATTTATCTCCAAATCATAAAAACCACCTATGTAAAATTGAGCACTTAACACATTTGTGCGCTAAGCCATCGAAATATACACGGCAAAATCAAAAATTTTGTTCTCTTTCAAAAATCCAAATCATCATCATAATTATTAAAGAAATTATATTCACGAAAAAGAGTTGAGACTTGAGAGCAGTTGTTCTTTGTGCTATATTGTTCATATGGAAATGGATATTTAATGTAAAAGATCTCTATCCCAATATACCGCAATTGAGGGCGCCAATGATAAAGCTTGTGCAGGGCGCTAGTTTAGCTCGGGTAGGCCCTGGATGAAGTGTGCTAGTATTTTATACAAAAGACATCTAAAGAAATACCAAAATAAAAATTAACTCATATACGTTTTATTTTACATGTTTTAAGTTGATTTTTCACCAATAATTTTATTTTATAAAACAAAAATCCCTTATACACATCACAGATAATTTATTTAATAGTCTGTGAACACTATTTTTGACCAAAAAAATTTGAGAAAACTAATAATTTGAAATTATTAACAATCAATTCACTTTGCAAAATGAACAATAATTTGAGGAAGTATTTAATAATACTTACTTCTTTTAAAATATCAGCGTTGTATCACAAGTCATTCAATTAAACGGAGAAGGAGTCATCGTGAAGTATAAGTAAGCGAAAATAAATAAAGAAAATAAAAAAAAGGCATGGGATCAAGGGAGATGTCCCATTTTTGGGCCCAGTGCGTCCACTAATGAATCTAGAATCGTACGAAAGGTAATATTAAGGACATTATGTGGGTGAAATATTTTTAAAATCGTTCTTGGGGTTTTTGAGATATTTGAGCTTGAAGTAGACTAATTCAGAAGCAGAATTTCACTTATTTTTCCGTCAAAACTGCTTATATTTTCCGATGTAAGATACATAGGGAAATAAATCTGGTATCAAATGAAAGGTATTTTGTCCACCTTTTTATCGTAATAAAAATTATTTTTGTACATATCCTATATTCTCCAATATTTAGTTTTAAGTTATTAGAAATCAAGTTTTTTGTACTAACTTTTTAAACGTCAATATCTTAAAAAGATCGGCAGTGATTCCTAATTTTTTAACATCATTTTAAAGACTATTTATTTACCTTTAATTTGATATATAATTTAGTGCCCTTTATTAAATACAAAATATATATTGAGATAACAATCACACATGACATTACGATGATGGAGAAGTCGAAAAAAGTGGGTCTGGAAATTCCGTCCGTCTGTCTGTCTGTCTGTATGTCTGTTCGCGACTCTGGAGGCTGAACGGGTGGGCCGATTTGTTTCAAATTTGATATTTAGGATTTATTTGGCCGTCCCTCGGAACATATTTTTACTTGCGATTATAGGTACTATAAGGCAAGTTATGCATTCGTCGAAAAAAAAAGTTTTGAGATAACAATCAAACATGACATTACGGTGATAGCGAAGACGAAAAAAGATGGTCTTAAAATTCTGTCCGTCTGTATGTCTGTCTGTCTGTCTGTCTGTCTGTATGTATAGACACCTACAGCCCAAACGGGTGGACCGAATTGCCTCAAACTTGGTATATAGACTTTTTTAGGTATTGTACAGAGGGGAAATTGAAATTTTTTTTTTAGCTCAAAAAATAACGGTACCTGCCATACAACCGTTACGTTAAAGCTTATTTTTCTCAAAAACGGCTCTAACGATTTCAATTTAAAAAAATCAGTGTTTCTTTTTAGGTACGACCAATCATATGGCTGAAAAAAAAAAATTTTAAAAATGGCTAAGAACGGTACTTTCCATAGGACCGTTTTTTTTGCTTTCGACTATCTCAAAAACGACTCAACTGATTCTTTCGAAATTTCACACACATATAGCTGTAGGTAGCTCAATTTGTATTGCATACCAATATTTTTGAAAAATGTTTTTTTTGTATTTTAAAAAAAAAACTTTAAAAAATTAATATATATTTTGAAAACTGTTTATTATATTTTTTCTAAAAATTTTAAATAAATGTATTTGCTGAATACCTATAAACTGGCGTTTTTGAATTTTTTTCTCAAAAACCGCTCCACAGATTTTTATAAATTTATTCTCATAAATTCAAATTTATAAAAGAAATAAAATGGCGTACTTTTTTTAAGCTCAAATTAGTTTAAGTATTTATTTAAGAACTTTGAAAATTTTATTTTTATCACAATCTCAAGCCCCTAGACCACTTTCACTCATTAGAGCAAATTCGTGCGACCCAGTCGTGCATTTTATTTATTTTTGCTCTAGGTCCAAAAATAACGACACCTGCCATACTATCTTGAAGACAAAAATTGAATTTCTCAAAAACGGCTCTAACGATTTTGATAAAACTTTCAGAGTGCTATTTTTGCAAGAAAATCTATCTTTTGGTTCAAAATTTTTTTTCAAAATTTGTCAAATAACGGTACCTCTCATAAACTATACATTCGATTTCAATAAAATTTTGGCCACAGGAAGTCATTCATAATTTTATTAATATGGCATTTCAAAATTTTCAAAAATTTTTTTTTTTGATTTTTTATAATTTTTTCAAAAAAATTTTTGGTTTTCGAAATATGTTGGAAACGGGTACATTGATTTTTTTTCAAATTATTTTTTTAAATGTAAACTACAGATTGCCATATATTTGCATACCCAAATAAATTTAAAAATATTTTTTGGAAAAGTTTTTCAAAAATAACCTTTAAAAGCACTGGTCGAACGATTTTCAATATTTTTTTTTTCCTAGATTGACGTATAGCTTTGAAATTTTATTGCATACTTAGTTTTTCCGAGAAAACTCTTAAACTAATTTAAAAAATAAAAGAATTTTCGAAATTATATAATTTTTTTTAATATCCATATATGCAGCCACTAAGCAATTGCTTATCATAAGAGCAAGTTCGTGCGACCCAGTCGTGCATTTTATTTATAATTTCTTAACCAAAATAAGCAAAACATGTATTATTTATTACTTACTTTAAGCCCGATAAACAACATTTATATTGATAACAATCTAGGCGATGTTATTTAAGAAAACATGCATCATGCTATACTTCGAAAATATAGTCCATGTAAATAACTTACCGTTTTCTTTTTATTTTCATAAGAAGTTTATAAAAGACACATAATTATGTAGATGTAATAACTTGACTATTAAAATAGTATTTAAAAATAAAGCTGGAGCTATGTTCATATTTTGTTTGAACTTTTTGGAGGTAAACATAAGTTCCACATATGATTATGGCTGGTTGGTAATTTTCATTTAACTGTGTGTTGCCAAAATTATATATCAAATTAAAGTTAAATAAATAATCTTTAAAATGATTTAAATAAAATTTAAAATGATGAAATTAGGAATCACTGCCGATCTTTTTAAGATATTGACGTTTAAAAAGTAAGTACAAAAAACTTGATTTCTAATAACTTAAAACGAAATATTGGAGAATATAGGATATGTACAAAAATAGTTTTTATTACGATAAAAAGGTGGACAAAATACCTTTCATTTAATACCAGATTTATTTCCCTATGTATCTTACATCGGAAAATATAAGCAGTTTTGACGGAAAAATAAGTGAAATTCTGCTTCTGAATTAGTCAACTTCAAGCTCAAATATCTCAAAAACCCCACGAACGATTTTAAAAATATTTCACCTACATAATGTCCTTAATATCACCTTTCATTTGATACTAGATTCATTAGTGGACGGTGACGCACTGGGCCCAGGTTCCCTAGGAAAATGGGCCATCTCCTTTAGCCAGCATTTTAACGCAATTGACACACAGCTTTAAAACCTCACTTTTGTTAGTTTGATCAAAAACCATACTCTAGCTTTTTACCTGTTCTCAAAATATTTGATTAATTATGCAATTTTAGAATGCTTCCTAAGAGTTTGGTAGAAAAACAGAATGTACATAGTATTTACACTTTGAACTTTGCTGCTGTCACATAGCCATAAAGTATTGAAATTTGCAAACAAAATGTCCTCAACAGGGAAATACAAACTAAAATCAACAACAAAACTATACCATTGAAGAAGAACCTGATCTAAGAGATATCTCTACTATATATAAAAGAGTAATTTTGTTTGTGTGTCAGTTTGTCCGTATATGGCAGATAAACTGACGACACACCACTTACCTCGCAATACAGTGGATTCTAAAATCTTGCCCCATTCCCTGGCCAGGTTATAGGCTATTTAAATTAAAAAATAAATTATTTTAAATAGGTTTAATCTAATAATATTTGAACTTACCTCTTAAATTTATTATGAGAAATTTTATATTTCTCAAATATTTTTGACGTTTCTCCTTTTCCTTTTTTTCTTATTCCCTGTTTGTTTAGTGTGTTTTTGTTTACTTCTGCCGTTGCCTTGGATTTATTTAGAAATTGTTGTTTATATTTCTCAAATATTTTTGACGTTTCTCCTTTTCCTTTTTTTCTTATTCCCTGTTTGTTTAGTGTGTTTTTGTTTACTTCTGCCGTTGCCTTGGATTTATTTCCAAATTGTTGTTTTGGTTTGTTTACTTCTGCAGTTGCCTTTTGTTTAGTTTTGTTTACTTCTGCCTTTGCCTTGGATTTATTTCCAAATTGTTGTTTTGTTTACTTCTGCAGTTGCCTTTTGCTTAGTTTTGCTTACTTCTGCCGTTGCCTTGGATTTATTTCCAAACTGTTGTTTTGGTTTGTTTACTTCTGCAGTTGCCTTTTGTTTAGTTTTGTTTACTTCTGCCTTTGCCTTGGATTTATTTCCAAATTGTTGTTTTGTTTACTTCTGCAGTTGCCTTTTGCTTAGTTTTGCTTACTTCTGCCGTTGCCTTGGATTTATTTCCAAATTGTTGTTTTGGTTTGTTTACTTCTGCAGTTGCCTTTTGTTTAGTTTTGCTTACTTCTGCCTTTGCCTTGGATTTATTTCCAAATTGTTGTTTTGTTTACTTCTGCAGTTGACTTTTGTTCAGTTTTGCTTACTTCTGCCGTTGCCTTGGATTTATTTCCAAATTGTTGTTTTGGTTTGTTTACTTCTGCAGTTGCCTTTTGTTTAGTTTTGCTTACTTCTGCCTTTGCTTTGGATTTATTTCCAAATTGTTGTTTTGTTTACTTCTGCAGTTGACTTTTGTTTAGTTTTGCTTACTTCTGCCGTTGCCTTGGATTTATTTCCAAATTGTTGTTTTGGTTTGTTTACTTCTGCAGTTGCCTTTTGTTTAGTCTTGTTTACAATGAATGTACTCATTAGTGCGATATGTAAATTTTAAATACCTGCAACCCCTGGTTCAACCATGGTGTCCAAATCCGAATAAAGAAACGGAATCGATAACCTTTGTCCAAAATATCATCTGCGTCAAATAATTAACAGCTTGGGCCATACCGAAGACATTGTAAAATTTTAACTCTTCTGTTCTGGCCTATTTCATAAGCTCAACCATCTTGGATATTTCGGAAATATTATATCAACCTCGGTGCAAGTGAGTGTTACCATGCCTTAATTTTTTTCTGCAAATTTTGAGGTTCAAAATTTGCAATCCAGGATATTCTGATGCCAGCGCAATTTGAATTTCTGAATTTCTCTTCACTAAGATATTAAGAACAGCTGAAAGTCGAGAACACAATCATTTTGAAATTAGGGATGTTCGATTTCGGTTGTAACCCAATTTCATCCAAATTTGGTGGAAATGAGAAAATTTCGAAATGTGTTTTTGTATAGGAAATGATGTAATTTCGAATCTTATTCGGAAATCTGCTAGGAAATTACATCATTTACCCCAACGAAATTACAGCATAAGATTTGAAGGTACCCGATATTAAAAAACAATAGCATCTCTGTTTGTTTTATTTACTCAACGAACATAATTTGGCAAAATAAAAATAAAAAACCCTTTTTCTTACAAAAATTATGTCTTGGTTTTTAATTTCATTTAAAAGATATTGTATGAAAAAATTTTCCTCGGGTGCCGCCGGGTACTTTTTGCTAGTACATATATATATGCATAACAAGTTACTTATTATTTAGCTACTTAATCTAAAAGTTTATTGAAAAGTTTTCAGTAATAATTGAGCAAACTAAACACAGCTTCAGTCGGTTAGATGTCCCTGGAAAATGTACATATAATATACATATGTAGAGGTAGGTATGCGCTTTCGATTCTTCAAATTGTTCATTATATGTATGTCTAAGGCGTATATTCGTTGCCATCCCCAGAACCAGCAGCACCATCTCATCCTACGCCATTGCCCAGAAAACCTAAATGAAATAGGCTTTAGAACCAGATGATGATGAACAAATTTACGAATCCGCTGGGATCACTAAAATAAGATATTAAAAGTTGTGCTGCAATGCCAACCAAGTTTCATGAAATTATAATGCTGAAAAGATGATGTCGGGGGAGTAATGAACACATTTTAGGAAGACAAGCCCGAAGATGACAACGAAGACAACGGCAACGAAGAAGTCAAAGAGATATCCTGCGGCATTCCTGGTGTTCCTGTCCTATGGATTGGGTTTGGGTAGATTTGCGGCCTCGTGTACACGCACGCATACATTCTTAGATGAGTGCTCTAGGATAATGAGGACGCCGAAGCCCTAGACTACGTGATTTGGATCGAAATTTTGCCTCAGCACATAGATTTCGGTTTGGTGTGCTGCTATGTCTTGAAATGTGTCACTAGTTCCAGTTTCTATTATGTTGAGTCAACAGAAAATTTGAAAGAATTCGTAAATAGGGAGTAAGGACATTCTTGTCGTATTAAATCTACAGATATAAATAAAGCGAACGACGATGAAGGGCAGTCTTCTGTATCTGTATGTATTCTGCTGTGTAGGACATTTAAGTGAGTTGTGCTTTACCTAACTGACTCTATCACTACAAGCCAAATAAAATTAAATTTTACTGAGATCAGAGCAACGCAAATAGTTACATGATTTCTGAGCATTGAAAGACCATAGTTTTGTGTTTATGTTTGTTGGCAGTTGGCATGCAAAGAAGGATTGTTATAGACTACTTAGTACCACCAAGAGAAGTATGTTATTATGAAGTATGTTTTTTGAATCATAAACACATGTTGCTTACTCTTGGTGAAACTATTATGGTAATGATAATAACATGCACTCATGGCAAGATAAAGGTTCTTAAAAAGAAAAATAACTACTGGAATTATAATTTTAAAACTATGCATAGTTTTCTACTTGCTCTGGCCATACAAAATCCCCATCGGTCAATATAATTTGAGAGACTCAATTGAAGTTTTATTTCGGTGACCATGTGAAATACAATAAGACCTTAGGAGGGGGAGGAGTAAGCATCATTGGTAGCTAGGTTAGGATAGTTGAGGCTAGGTGCCGTGATACGTCAAACGTAATGTCTCTCTCTAATATCAATGAATTGTTCTTAAACTATGATGAAAGGAAAGTCATGTTTGGTTGTAAGAATTTTTTTTAACGAATCCATAACTTTCATATAGTATCTATAATCGAAAGTAAAAAGAGATTAATATCAAACATAAATTATGATGGAAAGGAAATGGAAAAAAATGGGTCTGCGAATTTCGTCCGTCTGACTGTATGTCTATCCAACAGCAAGGCCAACAGTCAGCAGGTGCCGTGCAATAAGGTCGTGCGCAATAATGTCGAAGCGGCTTAATTTCCATTTGAAATTGGTAATAATGTCAAATTCTCATAATTTGTGAGTTCGACTTTATTTCGAACAAAAAATTAGTAACCATCAAGGTTTACATTTGCAGGTCGCGTGTATGGACAACGACCAACTACACGAATCACTCAAAACGGTTTTGGCGATTGGATTACATTGAATCATAACAGTGCAGGACGAAAGAACAAGAGCAAGTGGAACAGAATTTCATCAGAACATACACACGTGATGACACTGGAAGGTTCATTGTTATGATTCCTTTGAGGGAATCAGCGAAAGCAGATCTGAAGAAGAAATACATCAGTTTCATGAGAGAGTACAAAGAGATGGGGCACATGACGCCAGTAACTGGCACTACCCATGGAAAAACGATTTATCATATACTGATACCGCATCATTGCCTTATGAAGAAATTTAGAGTCGTTTTTGACCCCAGCTGCAAGACAAAGGGGAGTTTCACTCAACGAAGTAGAAATGTTGGGGGAGAAGTTACAGAAGGATTTTCACGAAATCTTGTTGCGGTTTAGAAGGCATCGTGTCCCAATTAGTGCAGACATAAAGATGATGCTTCGGATAGTGAAAATTGCGAAAGACCAATGGGACCTACAAGAATATTTTGGAGAGAAAAATCGAACGAAAGATTGAAGGAATATTGGTTGACAGTAGTCAACTATGGGATGACTTCATCAAGCTTATAATGTGGGATGAGCGTTAATCGAATGCGCGAAAGAAAAAGAGCTGCAATATCCGAAGGTGGCGAAAGCCATAATGGAAGATTTTTATATGGACGACTGCACCACAGGTGCACCACAGGTGCACCACAGGTGCAGATTCAGAAGCGAAGGCAATAGAATTATCAGAAGAAATCAATCACATATTGAAGAGTGCAGGTTTTGAGCTTAGAAAATGGAAATCCAATTCTAAAGCTGTCAAATAACATGAATTATGAAGAGCAGGAATCAATCTTGGTTCAAACTGATGAGAATGCATCGAAACTTGGTCTTAAATGGCTACTTGAGAAGGATCAGTTCACATTTGTGGTGAAAACACCAGTGACTGGGCAGGTAATGACAAAGAGAAAGATCGTGAGCTGCATAGCTCAACTTTATGATCCTAATGGATTCATAGCTCCTGTAACGATTATTGGAAAGGCTCTCATCCAAGACATATGGCGTTTAAACGTTGACTGGGATGACGCACTACCGGAAGGAATCGAAAGAAGATGGAAAGATTTTTGGGAAGAGATAACATTCCTTGAGAATGTATTAATCGACATATGGATGGGTACATCGGAAGGTATAAGGAAGGAAATACATGGATTTTCGGATGCGTCCGAAAGAGCATATGGAGCTGTGATTTATATAAGAACTACTAGTTCTAATGGAAGGATTAGAGCAGACTTGGTAACGGCACCCTTAAAAACAGTTACGATACCACGATTGGAGCTTGCCGCAGCTGAGTTATTAGGACGACTGACTGTCAGCGTCATCAAAACGATGGAATGAGAAGGCACAGAATACAATCTCTGGGCGGATTCACTGGTAGCATTGCACTCGATAAACAAACTACCATGTGATCTAAAAACATTCGTGGCGAATCCATAACATAATCCATACAAGATAACACTGATGTCAAGAGATGGAAACATGTTGGAACGAAGGAAAATCCAGCGGATTTATTGAGCAGGGGAATAAAACCATCATCCTTGGTGGATAATATGCTATGGTTACATGGCCCAGAGTGGTTATCGAAACGCCGAGCTACATGGTCATCTGAAAAGTTTGTGCCAAATGTTTCAGATGGGGGGAGGGATGAGATAAAGGTGTTCGTGATAACCAATTTCACAGAACCTATCTATGCGAAAAACCTTAGAAAGAGTATTCCTATCATTGTGTATACGTAGCACACTGGAGATGGCACTAAATATAATGAGCTACATATTCTAATTTATCAATGTAACTAGAGCATAAGCAAGGCAACGAAAGGTGGAGGACATAAGGTATGGAAAGAAAAGGAGACGCTCTCGACGTCAACTAGCAAGAAGAGAAGGTACGGAAGGTGTAGTTAATCAATCATCTTCTGAAGAGAGGATGGAAGCTATTGATTATGTACTACGAAAAGAGCAAGAAAAATATTATGCCAAGGAACGCTATTGTATTGAGAAGAGAAGGTGTTTATCTGATAAGAGCAGGATAGCGTCATTGAAACCGATTCTAGATAATAAAAAGATTTTGAGAGTTGGAGGAAGGCTGAGCAGAGCAGAGATGGAATACGAGAGAAGGCATCCAGCGATCGTACCGAATGGTTCTCAATTAGCTTGGCTGATTATGGACAGTGCTCACAGAGCAACTAAGCACGGTGATGTACAAGTTATGATGCAGTACATACAAGAGATTTTTTGGATTCCAAAGGTACGAAGTGAACTACAAAATAACGTTCACAAATGCTTGGTTTGCGTAAGGTACAATCATCGATTCGAGACACAATGGATGGCTGACCTCGGAAAGAGTTACTCCTGGGAAGGCTTTTCTACATACAGGAGTCGATTATGCAGGTTCATTCGAGATCAAAATGGTTGATAGAGCAGGCGAGCAGATAATAAGACAGAAATGTTGGGTTTCCGTTTTTGCCTGTCTCAAAACCAGAGCAGTGCACCTTGATTTGGTATGAAATCTTATATCAGTTACATTAGTTGATTGTTGCGAAAGATTTATAGCGCTAAGGGGAAGGTGCGAAAGATTATATAGCGACAACGGCACAGCCTTTGTTGGTGCAGCGAAAGAATTACGAAAGGCAAAAGAGCGTTGACTTACGAAGGATATACTTTCGAATGAAAGGGATGGAATGGAAATTTGTGGCTTCTGCTGCGCCATATCAAGGTTGCATATACGAAGCGGCTGTTAAGTCCATGAAATACCATTTGACAAAGATAACAGGAAGGAAGGTGCTAGCTAGTATATGAGCAGTTTTTTGACATTGCTCAAGACCATTGCATCCACCAAGCGATGACCAGATGACTTGCAGGGTCAAACGCCGAGACATTTATGGAGAGAGCGGAAGGCGATGTTATCGCACTTCTGGACAAGGTTGAAGGAAGAATATCAATCTATTCTTTACGAACGAAAGAAATGGCGCAAGGACTGAAGGAGGGGCAGTTATGAATAATCAAAAGCGAAAATTTCCCACCATCAGCATGGGTGATGGGGCGTGTTAAGCTCACACCGAGCAAGGACGGACTATTGCGAAGCGTGGTCATACAGACGGCAGCCAACCAACTTACCAGGCTGGTTCAGATTTACATACTAACGATGGAAGAGCTGGAATGATTTTTTTTTTTTTGTTATCTTATTTAATACTAAAATCTCCTAGTCAAAATTCGGCCACTAAAATGCCCAAAACTGAAGAAAAATAATTTCACACCGAGTAATACGCAAAAAATGGTAAAAAAAACACACCAAGACATTTTCACCTGTATTTTCAAAAAAAAAAAATTAAAAAACAAAATATTCGTAGCACACCTACTCAGTAATACATTTCCAACGATACATAAGTATATCATCTCAATCGGTTGGGTATCCACCTCGCAATTGGTACCAGAAAAAAACTGCTTGCCTATTTATATTAAGATTTATTACATTACATTACATTAAACGTTAATAAAACTTAACGTAAGAACTTAGCGAAAGAGTGCTTGTTCTGCGAACAAGCACGGACGAAAGTTAGTTTTAAGCAGGAACTCAAAAGCGACGGAATAAACAAAGCGATACTTAGTGGTTTTTTGTAAAAAAAATTTCCACTCTAAATTCTTGTGTGTTTATTTATTTTTTCTTTAAATTAGAAGATGGTTTTGCAGGTCGCTGAGCTATGCGATACACGTTGGTTGGCAGCAATCAATAGAAAAAAATAAATGCAAAAGTAGCAGGAGTTTGTTCCAAGCATTTTATATCAATCAGAATTGTATTGAACAAATAAATTGGAAGTTACAAATTACTTTTACAGGTAAAAGTGCTCAATCCAGATTGGGTCCCTTCCATAAATTTGGGATACCAAAAAAAGACGAATACCTCATCAATTTTAATGCCAAGACGTCTTGAAAGGGCTATCAGAAGAGCTGAACACAAACCTTCAAGTCTAACAAACTTAGAAATTATAAATGATGTGTTGGTTTCTCAGAGTAAGTAAAAAAACATTTATGGGTAGATATTGAAGAACAAACTAACCTATCGTAATGCGTCGGAAGATTGGGTGCAAATGTCTGTGCTGGCATTTTAATATAATGTGTCTGCTAGTTGCAGAGGATTGTCTGTGCCAGCAGTGGAACAAGGAACAAGCGTTAAGCATTGGTTCCAAACAACTATATGCATTTTGTGCCGGTTCTAAAGCAATAATAAGGTGGCTGTTGCCATTTGTATGATCAATTTCATCTGTAAAATAAAAAAACAACATTCTAGAATAAGAAATATCCTTTTTTGGTATCCCAAATTCAGGGAAAAGACCAATCTGGATTACCGATTTTTAATTTCCAATTTATTTGTTCAATACAATTCTGATTGATATAAAATGATTGGAACAAACTCGTGTTATTTTTGCATTTAATTTTTTTTCTATTAATTGCTGCCGACATCGTTTCGATCCAACTTAGAAGTATGTTCACATTTTGAGGAGCAGTTCCAAAGTCTTGGAAAAGCAAAGAAATGTTCTTATTTGTTCGCGATTGCATGCTATTACAGACGTGTACACAGCAATTTGTCGGCATATTGTAGGCACACTTTTTTATTATTATTTTACTGTTAAAAAACTAGTTAGTATTGTTTTAAAACTAAACTATTTCTTCTTAAAATTTTTGGCGCAAATTGCTCCGATTTAAAAGTATTTGTTTTGCACACATCGAGTCACGTTTTAAACAAAAAAAAGTTTTTTTACGCAAAGAAATATATTTTTGATTATTTAAAATCTAATTTCAGGAGATTTTAATGATAACAATACTTTAAATTGAATTATATTAAATATTCCGCCAAATTGAACTCAATCGAGAATTTAGTTGTTTTCCTACAAAGTAGGATTTCACATTTGGTATTGTAATACTAAACGGGTGTACACCGGGTGATTATGAAGGAAATCTCACCTTCATAAGTTCTGTTGGTTGCTCAGTTAACGACATTTGTGGAGCCTCATATAATGTACTTGGCCAAGTGAAAGAACTTGAAGTAGAAGAGATGATCTACTCAGACCATATCCCTCTTGTATTAACTTTACAATTATCTGGCTTTCAACCTTCTGAAGAATTGAGTCTGCTTCCCAAGCTAGTTTGGGTGAATCAAAATGGAAACAATTACAAAATTGGAATTCTGTAACGTATAGAAAAAAAACTCTTTCCTAAGTGAATAAAACAATAATTGTTCGACCTGCACAACCGATGTCATAGCAACATCAGATGACCTCCCTGATGATTGTCAGAGAACCATGACTCATACGTCACTCAAGGAACAATCTAATATTTATTCACCATCCTTCCACTTACAGACCCAATTCACTTACCCTCTTCGACATCATATCATGATCCCCCTACCACACCCTACCTTCAATATCTTCAGGAAGGATATGCGTGAGAATGCATTATATAAGTCGTCAGGTACCTTCTCCTCCATAACCAACAAACACAGATATTACTGTTTGTCATACACTCTTATGTGCTTACAACAAAACCCAAATCCGTACCAAAACCACAAAATACCAAACTCTCCTAGATAAACATTAACTCGGTCGCCATGGACACATGACCTAATGCCTCTCTAGGGAATTCAAAGCCGAAGGCCGAATCTCCGCTCAGACTAACATAACTTCGACCATAGAGAACTCTCTCCCTGGCTTAAGTCCAACTAAAGAGTCAAGCAGGAGATTAAAGAGGGTTGAGATCGACCATCGCAGTCGGTTCGCAGAAGTACGCCACTAACTAGCTCAGTTGGGTCGTAAGTTCTTGCTCTGGGATCTGTCAACGTTGTCTCATTATTTAATACTGCGAACCTATAGAGTTTAAATCTTGAAAACTCTAAAAGAAAACATAAATATTTCTTGCTGGGGGGCCTGATCAACTACGCCTCTTACGATCAATGAAAGATTGAAAAATGTGTGCTACGAAAAGTAATCAATAAGCTTTGTTTAATAGAGAACGACACGATGAGGGAGCCTCAAACACATTCTTAGATGAACGAGAATATCGCGTAACTTTGCTCATTCAACTTACAGCACGCTATTACAATTAGTTCCGTTGACGACTACTGTTTTTGTAGCTAGGTATCCTTTGCGTATCAACACACGAATAAACAAGAAGTATGTATACAAACACGTAAGTGACTAATGATGAAGACTTTCAAAATGAGGACTTCAATCTCGGGAGCGGTTCGGAAGCCCTACAGCTATATGTGTGTGAAATTTCGAAAGAATCGGTTGAGTCGTGTTCGAGATAGCCGAAAGCATTTTTTAAAATTTTTTTTTCAGCCATATGATTGATCGTACCTAAAAAGCAATACTGATTTTTTTAAATCGAAATCGTTCGAGCCATTTTTGAGAAAAATAAGCTTTAACGTAACGGTTGTATGGCAGGTACCGTTATTTTTTGAGCTAAAAAAAAAATTTCAATTTTACCTCTGTACAATACCTAAAAAACTCTATATACCAAGTTTGAAGCAATTCGGCCCACCCGTTTGGGCTGTAGGTCTACATACAGACAGACAGACAGACATACAGACGGACAGAATTTTTAGACTATCTTTTTTCGTCTTCGCTATCATCGTAATGTCATGTTTGATTGTTATCTCAAAACTTTTTTTTTCGACGAATGCATAACTTGCCTTATAGTACCTATAATCGCAAGTAAAAAGAGTAAATAGGAGAGTTTATATTTAAAATTTTAATCAGAATAAGAAAAACAAGAGTAAAATAATGAGAGTACTATGTTAGTATTGGCAGAGAAGAATAAATAAAATAATACTAAAATAATAATGAGAAAGTATTAAGTTTAAAAGTTAGGACGAGTAAGAGTATAATAATCTGGCGTCCGTCGGTTGCCGGTGCGGGATGCGGGGAACTGGCAATTCTCTCTAGGTCTCCAATGCAATTAACTGATTGCAGAGTTTAATTGACGTTTCACGTATACGACTTCTCGAGAGGTAAAAACAGAGGAGATTCGTTTACTTTTTTTCATTTGCATAGCGCGTTGAAATATATCTCGATTTTCAATGGATAGGCTCTCACGCAGGTAAACCGGTTTCGGCGATTGAGTTGCTCTTAATAAAATATGATGCAAGCAGAGTTGTTGTTTGCTCGATTTGCGAAAGTCTGCAATGGATTTAAGAACAAAGTTCTTATCGTACGGAGAGTTGAATTTTATCATAATCGAAGCGTTGGCGTTGTTTGCATCATTTGTAGTACGAGTTCGGTGAATGATGCGTAAGGTCGGCGGTAAAATATTTATTGCTTTGCATACATTTATGAAAATATTTTGTAGGTTTTCGTCAGGTAAGCGCGGAATACCAAATGAAAACGCATCGCTTGCGACCATTCGGTTATCATAATGATTAATAGAGCGCTTAAGTACTTCCAATTCCGCCGAGGTTTGAACGAATTTTTCACGTAGCTCTGCATAATCTAAAGTTTTGGTGACAAGAAGCGTTTTAGAATCTGTGCAATCATTAGTAACCTTGGAAAGTGAAGTCTTAACGGTGTTTAGATCATCTTTTATGTGCTGAATCTCGGAATTGGTGGTAGTTTCAAATGTTTCTAAGTGCACAACTCGTTTGTTTATATCAGAAATGCTTGTTTTAATTTCATTTATTTCACATGTGAGCGCGGCTTGGGACTCGGTCATTTGTTTTGACAGCAGAGAAATGATAAACTCACTTTGTTTGGCAAGTCGTTCGTCCATCTTTACCCAGATATTGGTGTTGTCTTCCATGGTTTTGTGAGCGGTTTTGCGAGTTGGTGATGGTGAAAGCAGGCAGCTTAGGGGTGTATCCGTCGTTTTAGTTTGTTTCGAGCGTGTGGTCCGTTTCGGTGAATTAGGCATGTGGTGGTGATCAATGCGGTAAATTCAATTGGTGTTAATACTGTTGTGATGATTTTGTTGGCTGAGTTTGTGTTTATATTTCGAGTATATGTATGTGTATATATATATATGTAAACCGAAATGAAATTGGAACAGCAATAATTTAAGTAGTTTTGATTTAAAATTAATTTGAAACTAACACTTTTATTAATCAACGCGTGAAAAAATGATAAAGAAAATTAAGTATGTGAAACTTTATGTTAGGAAACTAGTTAAAAGCGTTTATATTTAGATCACATTAATATAGAACAAATTAAAGAGAAACCACCAGTACAAAAACAGTACGTCTATCCACTAGCTCTCATAATGCATAAAATCGATGCTCACATTAATAGCCATACTGCGAACGGCGAGTAAAAGGAAAACAAAATAAAACTTAGCCAGCAATCGCATCATTGGCAACGCACACGCAGGGTTGAAAATGTAAACCTAGAAAAGGAAGCAGATTGCCAGGAAAATCTAAATTGGTTTGCAAAAAGTATTAAGTACTAAGTAGGGTCTATATTAATATGAAATGCACGAATTTGTCGCACATTTAGGAATGTGGACACGCAATCTCTTGAATCAGACTCAAGAAGAGTGCATTGGGATGCAATTTACCACCTACTCATGCCTGACGAACAAGTAGAGTTCCTTCAGTCCAATTTGTCTTATTTGTTCGACACCCACTGCCCCTTAAAAACAATATCTGCTAGGTATGGTGACTGTCCTTGGTTCACTAGAGAAATACGTAACAAACTCGAACAAAGGGACCTGGTTTTTAAAAGGTGGAAACGTTTTAATATTCCTAATGATTTCCAAGAATATCGTCACTTGCGGAACACTGCCGTTCGCCTAATTCGTCTAGCAAAGGTCCAATGGTACCAGCGCCATCTAAACATGTCTTTAAGTGGTCGCAAACTATGGAAAAACCTTAAAGAAATCATAAGTAAACCTAATAGCTACAGTGCTGATGAGCTTGATTGCAATGTAATTAACAACTATTTTAAAGCGTCTATGCCTCTACCACCCATCAATTCTATTCAAGGTTTATCTGCACTAGATTTCTCGACATCGTACACTGGTTCGGCTTTTGGGTTCTCCTGTATTAGTAATGAAGATGTGGTTGAAAGCATTCTCTCATTGAAATCCAATGCTGTTGGTTTTGATAACCTCCACCCCACCTTTATTAAAGCCACGTTAACAATAATCTTGCTGTATCTCACGCACACCTACAATACCATTCTTACCAAGGGAATCTTTTCCTCCAAATGGAAAGACTCTAAGATTATTCCTATCCCAAAAAACAGTGCGAATACCGAGTTTCGTCCTATTGCTATTCTTCCATTCCTATCCAAAGTTTTAAAAAAAATCATGCAAAAACAACTTACTGGCTTTCTTCAACATAACAGTCTTCTTTCCTCAAAACAATCTGGCTTTCGTGCAGGTCACAGCAGTACAACAGCCCTTTTGGAGGTCGTAGAACGGGCGAGAAAAGCAATAGATGAAAATAAAGTTTCCTTTTTAGTTTTACTAGATTACTCTAGAGCATTTGACACTATAAACCATGATATCCTATGCCAAAAACTACTTAGTATTTACAATTTTTCCCCGGATGCAGTGATACTTGTTTCTTCTTAACTCTCCGAAAGACGTCAGGCAGTTGTTGTGGGTGATAGAATCTCAAATTTCTTACAATTATCTAGTGGAGTTCCACAGGGTTCCATTTTAGGACCTTCACTTTTCTCTATTTATGTGAACGAAGTACCAAACTTACTTCACCACTGTGACGAGCACCTTTTTGCGGACGACCTTCAATTAATGAAAAGTTGCCACCTTGGCATGGTTGAGAACTGTGTTGCTGCAATAAATGAGGACCTCTCATCCATTAGGCATGTGGCCTAACATTAAATCCTTTAAAAAGCAAGTGCCTTGTTATCTCAAAGAAGCCCGTGGATTTGTCCTGTTTTCCAGATATTCTCCTTGGTGACTCGAAGATACAATTCGTAGATACTGCTAAAAATTTGGGCATTTGTTTCAACAGAACCCTAGCTTGGAATGACCATATCAATGAAATTGTTGGGAAAGCGTATGGGGTTCTTCGATATTTGTGGCCTTCAAGAAGTTTCATCCCTCTGCACACAAGAAAAATGCTAGCTAAAACACTTGTGGTGCCCATTTTAACCTGGCTGTGAAATTTTTTATAATCTTGATAGTGTAAGTCAGAGGAAGTTGAATGTCGTTTTCAATAATGTTGCACGCTACATTTTTGGTCTTAGACGCTACGATCACATCTCTTAGTTCTCCAAAAGTATTAATGGAATCTCCTTCATCAACTTACTTAGACTTCGAACTCTTGTCACACTTTTTAACATCATCAGCACAAGACAGCTCTCATACCTGTATGAAACACTCCAGTTCTCACTGTCTAGACGATCTAATAATAATTTTTCCCTGTTTTTCCTGCCTTACGTCCGAGCGCCAGTTCTTTATTTATGCAGTTCGTTTGTTGAATTCCCTTCCACGACATGTTAGGGATGCGGTGCGATGTCTTTTTATTCTACTCTTCGTCCTAGTTGGACTTCCGGTTGCCTGATTGCTGCTTATCCCTTCATAGGTTTTTTTTTTTTTCTTTTTTTTTTTTTGCTTTACGATTTTATCTTTCTTGGTACAGACTTTACTTTTAAAGTTATAATCATTACTAGTTTTTTCTTTAACTCTTTATTTAATTAATATTCATGTCCTCTTATTTAAGTCCTTCATTATACTTAGTTGTAAACAAGACGTAAATCTTAAAATTAAGTCACCAATAAATACAAAATACAAAATACAAATACCTACTTGATCTGTGGGTGCAATAGATGGTTTTTGAGCAATAAAAACTACTCTTCGTTGTATAAAATATGCAAGGAAGTTCAAAATATTTGTTTAAGAAGTTTTTGTGTCGCACATTTCGAGCATATTGACAGTGTTATAAGATACGTTAATTTTACCGTTATTTGCGTTATACAAAGACGTCTAATTGAATTAAGCTGCTGCTATACATCAGATGTCCGTTACTTGAATTCTAAGCCCAAACAGAAGAACGCAGTTAGATATGAAGAACATTCTCCCAACAAATACATATATATACAAAGGGTTTACCACGATATCTAGAAAAAAAAATTTGAGCAACAAAATCTAGAAAAAAAATATTTAGAATTAGGAAAATCTAGAATTCTTAATCTCGAAAATCCAAAATCTAGAAAAAGAAATCTAGAATGGACATAATCTAGAATTAATATTAATACTAGATTCTTCTAAATAAAAAAAAAATGTGTGTGCGTAATTCACACTCGGTTGAAGTGAAACTTCAAAGAAGTTAGTATACCTAATTAACGAGAGAATGAGATGAAATACTTAGCCACCCAGCACCAGTTTTCGGATTACTTTCAAACCTTATGTTATGTATGACTAAATGCTTTCAACACGTATCTGTACAAATACAAAAGTTTCAACACATATTCAAGCATACAGGCGTACCGACATACTTTGCGTCCTTTTGACTCCTTTTTAAAGTATGAACTCCAGGACGCCACTATTTAAAACAAGTCAAAAAAATATTCGAAAACTGACTATTTTCAAAAATTCAGGATACTTTTTTAAAATTTAAATAATTTTTTGAATGCCAATTTTTTATAAATACTTTTGTTATGTATGTATTTGTTTGAATTTTACATTCTTCTTGAATTAAGTTTATTGAAACCTTTTGTAAAGCTTTTCTTGTTAGACCAGCGCCGGATCTAGGGGGGGGCAAAGGGGGGCACTTGCCCCGGGCGCCTGGCCTTGGGGGGCGCCAAATGGAAGATGAAGAAATATAGGAGAGCAAAAAAAAAAAGGTATTCAACATTTGAACAGGGCGGCAAAGTAATGCAATGTTTATTTCTTGTTCCAAATATGAAAGAAATATGTAATGAACCACTTTCGTCGCCCTTTAAACAAATTCGTCGCCCCTCATGGGGGCGCAAAATTGGAAGATGAAGAGAGAAACGAGAGTAAAAAAAAATAAAGGTCTTCAACTTTTGAAAATGATAAACAAATTCGTTGCCCTTCAGCAGGGCGCAAAATTAAAAGATGAACAAGGAAAAGAGAGTAAAAAAAAATTTGGAAATGATGCTATGTTTATTTATTTCTTGTTCCAAATAGAAAATATGTAACGAACTACTTTCGTCGCCCTTTAAACAAATTCTTGGCCGCTCATGGGAGCGCAAAATTGGAAGATGAAGAAAGAAACGAGAGTAAAAAAAAGGTCTTCAAGTATATACTTTACAAGTAAGATTCCATTTCCAAAATCTTATTTGCTGAAACAAGTTTCAAATATGAGGAAGCTTTCTTAAAATCATAATTTATTTCTGCATTACTTACTAAATGCTATTAAAGCATTGAATAATGGATAAATCATTTCAGTTTGAGTTGATGATTGATATTTTTGACTCGTTTCAGCACCTGGATCTATAAAAGTTATTTTTTTTTTGGCTCAATGCCTTGATGTTCTGAAATAAGAGCGTTATTAAAAAAATAAGAATTTAATAACAAAAGGGTCAACTTCGATACAAATTCAGTAATCATAGAAGCGACACATTCTTGGGATGTTTATGTGGAATTCTTGAAATCTGAAACCATAGACAGTTTGTCAAGTTAAAAAAAAAAGTCAAATTCCATCCATTGGCTACGATTTCAACGGATTCAGAAATTTCAAGTTTTTATGTTTCGTTTGGGAGAAGTGCGATTCTAGTGCTTTCGGGAGTCAGTTAAAACTAAATACTATATTCATATATATTATTTGTTTGCTTACTAAGACTTTACTCAGAAACCACAAAGATTGAAAGGTTGTAATTTGCGCGTAGAATAGGTGATAAAAATCTTAGGCAAGACTAAGTTGTTAATAGGGTGAAATGGGCTAAAAGCAAAAAAGTGATATAAGACTTAGAAGCCAAGTTATAGCGATCAGAAAAAGCAAACTGAAATATTTTCAAATGCAAATTATCTTGTGTTATGATTTGATTTAAAACTGCTGTTGATTTACTATGAAAAAGGTTAACTAGCGAACGGATTGAACTTAAAAGAAAAATTTGTTGCAGTTGCCCATTTCTCAACCTAAAAACAACACTAAAACAGTATTGTACAGTCGGGCGTATACGTACTTTTCTGAGCTTATTTAATTTAAAAAAAATCATCCATGTTCTAAAGTCTTAGATAAATTAAATCGACGGTATAAATATAATTAAGAAGTCACACTTATTCCTCAATGTTCAACATTTTTGTATCTATCATGGTTTGTATCATCGCGCTATCTGATGCTCGTTAGGGCAGCACAACGTCTGTCGGAATAGCTAGTGAACTATAAAATTTCTAATGTACGAGTTTTTCAAAAGTGGTCCTAATTTTGTATCAAAAGATAATAGTTCAATGTTTGAAATAAATAAAATGCAAGACTGGGTCGCACGTACTTGCTCTGTGGGTGCAATAGTATGATGAACTTATGGCCATTTAAAAAAGCCGTTTAAACCTGATTTTCGTTACGACCATTTAAGCCAAAAACGAAAAACGCTAGTTTGTTAGAAATATCTTAGGTAAGTTAAATTCTGAGTTTAATCAAAATCGTTAGAGCCGTTTTCGAGCAAATTCAAAATGAAAAAAACCGTTACATGAAAGATACCAGTTTGAGCCGGGCTAAATCAAAACAAAAAAAAACCTCGACAACCATTTTTCTTCAAACTGCTATATACCAAGTTTGAAGAAAGTCTGTCAAGCCGTTTAGGCTGTAGCATGACGTGAAAAAGCACACATTAACACAACCGCACGGACAGACCGACGGACGGTATGGCGAAAACCACTTTTTTGGGCTTCTCTATCATCGTCATCGTAATGTCATGTTTGATTAAAACCTCGATTTTTTTTCTGCACGAAACCAATACTTGCCCTATAGAGCAAGTAAAAATGAAAAAGAATTTTTGTTGTGTACTACTGAGTTATTTCACTAAAGCTGTTCTATGGATTAGTTATGATTTTGTATGTCGGTGAGTAAAAGTTAATTGTGCAATCAAAATATCGGAAAGAATCACAAATAAGCATACAGCCTTTTAACTTTTTATGAACAACATTAGCAGGTTCTCCGCTGTCGTTTATCGAAATAGAAAAATTATCAAATCAATCTGGATTATGGCACATACCCCAAAGGTTTTATTTTGCACATACGCCAAGATTGCATTTTGAGTAATCAGTAACATGAGAACCCTTAGCAATACCTTATTTCCTAAGGTTGGTTCACACAGACTTTTATGACATGTATCGTACATAAGCTATTGTCAACAGCATCAAGCATAAGATAAAAACAGCAACAGTTAGACAGCATTCAAATCACGTACCTATATTAACTAACATACTAACTTAATCGTACCAACGCGCCTGCTCACTCGCTTTTGTTTAACATAATGCTTAGTAGACCTGAGTGAGAGGCAAAACGTATGATAGGAGAAAATGAGAGCTAGAATATAAAATACTGTGTCATAATTTTTTTTTCATTCTCTTTCACAATAGATCTTTAAAGTCGCAGTGCGCTTTTCCCCAATTAAATTCATTCATGCAACTTAAAATAAAATGCATACGATGAAACATAACACAGTTTCTGAGCAAAGAAGTTCAAACTCTTGTGTTTATGCTCCGCATTTTTATTTATTAAATTCAGTCGTTTATAAACAGAGATGTCCGTTATTTGTATTTTTAGCCAAAACAACATTTAAAAAAAAACATACTGTTTTCTTCATGTCTATTCTTTTTTACGAATTTTGAATGCTTTCGTAATATGTATGAATAATCATGAGAAAACTGACGATACATCGATATATTGATTTTTTTCACCCGATAATTATCGATACTGTTAAAGAATATCGATACGATAAATATCGATATATTTTTTACTATGCCCATCCCTACATTGATCAAAACAAACAAATGCCATGGAGCACGTGCATGAATGAGTAAGATTATAGTATTTATATTCTCACTCGTTCGTGCACACGGTGAGCTAATGCGAGTCATCGGTGCCGCCATATTGGAATACTGAGCGTTACTTCCGTCAGAAAAATAGTATGTATATTTCTGTCTCATTCTTTCCTGGCTTCATCCTACACATTTTTGTATTTGTGTCTCTTACATGTCGTTTTTTCGTTGCATCCGGTTTGAAATCACAACGATACTAAAGAAGTTTCACTTCAAAAAAAATGTTGAATACTTTTTTTTCTAGATAGGTACTGGATTTCCATCTTTCTAGATTTTTTCATATTCTAGATTTTTCTACTTCTAGATTTTATCTTTCTTTATTTTTTTTTTTTATAGATTTTGTTCTTTCTTAATGCTGTCACTCTGGATAACGTAGTGTGACACCCACAAAGTACATACAAATTGCTTAAACCATTTTTAAGAAAATTAAGTAAACATTTAAATTTTTGTTCTTAAAACTGAAAGGTTCGATATGTGGTAGCTACAATTAAGCAACCTTTAATCTTTAAAACATAGGCGCAATCTTGTGGGTGCTATGAAAGATATGTATATCCTTTAGGAAGTGCGAACCATTTCGTTAATATTGTTGTCCACTTTTGTCCAGTTTAATAAAACCTTTATAACCTGATTTCCGTTCATATCATTTGTAGCCGAAAACTAACAAAATGAAGTGTTTTTTTTTTTGAGCAAATTAGAAAAAAAATGCACGACTGGGTCGCACGAACTTGCTCTAATGTGTGACAGTGGTCTAGGCTCTAGGGACTGATATTTTGATAAAAATAAATTTTTCGAAAGTCTTAAATAAATAATATAAATATTTTAAGTAATTTGAGCTGAAAAAAAAGTACGCCTTTTTATTTCTTGGATAATTTCAATTTATGAGACTAAATTTATGATCTGTGGAGCGGTTTTTGAGGAAAAAAAGTTTTTTTTTTGAAAAATGTTTGAAAATATTATTCAAAAAAAAATTCAAAAACGCCAGTTAATAGACATTTAGTAAATACATTTATTTCCAATTTTTGAAAAAAATTTAATCAGCAGTTTTCAAAATATTAATTTTTAAAATTAAAAAAAATGCTTTTTAAAATATTTACAAACAAATATTTTTTTAAATGTATAGGTATGCGTTCTTACAGTATAAATTAAGCTAAATATGTACATATGTATGTATATGAATTATAATATGTTTTAAAAGTTTCCTTCTAAAATTCTATTTCTATAAGCTAAGCAATTTTGGAAAAGCTGAACAATTTGCCAACATCAATTCCATTCAGCATACTTATGCTTTCTTCATCCGTAAGGTAGTGTTTACCAAAAATATGCTGTCTTGTTTCGCGTAGTATAGGACATTTTCCAAGAAAGTGTAGAACGTCTTCACGTACTCTTAAATTGCACAATTCACACAAGCACGGCAGATCGTCGCTATGAGGCATGTAGTTAAGTTTCAATAGTTCTCCACGAATCTTCATCATCATTGAAATTTCCTGCACACTATTTTTGTCGTGGAAATAATTTTCTTGCATCAAATTGTGGTTCAAGCTGCTATAAATAGATCTGTGCATTGAGGATTCGGCTTCATATCTGTATTTCGATGCATACAACTCATCTAATTTTTCAATTATTGTATACAAAACAGGTCCCCAGTTTTCAATACTCAAATCCACTTCCATCCTACACTCCAGGGCAAGATCCAACCATTTTTCGTACCAGCTTGTTTTGCTGCTAATTGTCTTTAGAGCTGCCTTTTTTGGGAGACGTGCATCTGGCATATTCATCACCTTAAGGATGAAGTCCATATGCAGTTTAAGCGTTTTTATAAACATGGGTGAAAGACCTGTTTCTATCATAAGCATATAATTCGGCGTATTAGAGGGGAGCTCAAAAATACGCTTGATGTAAAATCTCAAGAGTTTTTCTACCGATTCGTACTGTTTGTATCCCCAGACCTGTGCAGCGTAAAATTGAACTGATTCGGCGACTGCTTCAAAAACTTTATATTTGCTGCTATGTGGGATAAAACGGTTGGAGAAACATTCTTTCCATGTGGCGTTGATTGCAATTTTGGACTTTGACAATTTTTCCTGTAGGTGTTTTTCCATACGAAGGTTCTTTGTCAAGTGTACACCGAGGTATTTGTATTCGTCCACCACTTCCACTTCCACATCATTGTACTGCCATTTTTCATTTCTACCTTTTCTTCCTCCACCTTTTTTAAAAATCATTATTTTGGATTTTTCTAGATTTACGACAAGATTTCAGAGCTTGCAGTAATCATATAGGCGATTTATCATTAGTTGTAAGGATTCCGGGGAGCTGGCAAGTTAGTAACACAACATCGTCCGCAAACATAAGACCTTTTATGTTAACATTAGCAAACTCCACACCTCCAGGTAATCCTTCCAGTAAATCATCTAGAAACAGCGAAAGAAGGTCTGGGCTTAGGGAACAGCCTTGTCTTACCCCTGATCTTGTCACAAACCATTCAGACAATTCTTCTCCATTCCATACCGCTGCCCGCGTATCCGCATATAGGTTTTGAAGACCCCTTCCAAACTTAAGCGACATTCCTTTTTGATATAGTTTGTAAAACAATGAATTTCGTTCTATAGAATCAAATGCCGCTCAAATAAAGTATAAAAGTTTTTCATAAAAATGAAAAAAAAATAATAAATTCGTTTTTAAACGTAAATTTGCTTCTTTTTGCTTTGCTTTTGGATCTTTGGTGTAGCCAACCTAATATTGGAAACCAGGAATCGCCACTCAGCACCGGATCTAGGGGGGGGGGCAAAGGGGGCACTTGCCCCGGGCGCCTGGCCTTGGGGGCGCCAAATGGAAGATGAAGAAATATAGGAGAGCAAAAAAAAAAGGTATTCAACATTTGAACAGGGCGCCAAAGTAATGCAATGTTTATTATTTATTTCTTGTTCCAAATATGAAAGAAATATGTAATGAACCACTTTCGTCGCCCTTTAAACAAATTCGTCGCCCCTCATGGGGGCGCAAAATTGGAAGATGAAGAGAGAAACGAGAGTAACAAAAAAAATAAAGGTCTTCAACTTTTGAAAATGATAAACAAATTCGTTGCCCTTCAGCAGGGCGCAAAATTAAAAGATGAACAAGGAAAAGAGAGTAAAAAAAAAATTGGACATGATGCTATGTTTATTTATTTCTTGTTCCAAATATGAAATATATGTAATAAGCCACTTCCGTCACCCTTTAAACAAATTCGTCGCCCCTCATGGGGGCGGAAAATTGGAAGATGAAGAAAGAAACGAGAGTAAAAAAAAAGGTCTTCAACTTTTGAAAATTATAAACTAATTCGTTGCCCTTCAGCAGGGAGCAAAATTAAAAGATGAGCAAACAAAAAAAGTAAGAGTAATAGGGTTTTCACACCGAGCCGAAAACCCGGTTTTCAGCTAAAAGTTTACGAAAACCTGAAAATCATTCACACCGGACTTTTCAAGTTTTCGTTTGACATTTCACTTAATTTTTACAACTGACTATCAAATTTTGAAATGAAAATATTTTCGGCTGCTATGATTGATTTTTTTTTACGTTTATGCGCTTTTTAGGTGTGTTTGGAAAGAATCGAAACAAACTGAGGTGTCTTCTGAAAGAATAATCACAACAAACTTAGGCGTGTTTGCTTTGTATTCTAACACGTTTTCGACAGGGTTTTATTAAAACTAGTTGTTTTCGAAAACTTGTGTTTAGCAAAAATGTGTGGTAAAACTTGTGTTTTTGTTCAGGTTTGGGGGTTTTCAACAAAAACCG
The DNA here is from genome assembly GCA_916050605.2 of Platycheirus albimanus. Lineage (NCBI taxonomy): Eukaryota > Metazoa > Arthropoda > Insecta > Diptera > Syrphidae > Platycheirus > Platycheirus albimanus. Next base: position 89,056,601 of record OU696696.1, read on the forward strand.
TGTTTTAAGCTCGGTGTGAAAACTCTATAAGAGTAAGAGAGAGTCACAAATGTAGGAAAAATCCCTTTTTGCGGTACTGCAAACGGCTCTGCAATAGTTGGGTAGACAACCAACAGTTAACTGGCACTAAAATGCAGCTCCAATGTAGGGTAGTGCGACTATATTCATATAATTTCGTACAAAGAATACGTGCATTTCAATTATTGTAGTGCAGTTCCACGTAGTGCGGTCTTGCATATAAATAAAGATCTGTTCGTCGTAACTGGTTGCGCACAATGGTGAAGCTGCAGCTGTAGCACGTAGCATGTCAAAGTTAAATGTACGTTAATCGTATTGCACGGCTACAATGTGAAGTAGCAGCTGCAGCACAGAGAAGTTGAAGTCGACTGAATTTGAACTTCACGAACGTGCTGCAATGAAAAACAACAACAAACGAAATGGCGGACACGATTTTTGTTTGAGTTCAGTGCTACACCATTGTATTCGTGAATGCTGCTTAGTGAGCTACTTTTTTTGACATTTACAGCTTCACCATTTTGCGCAGCCAATAAAGCATATTTCAAGAGTTGACAACAAACCAGATATGACCTTCCCATTTGACATGTGTGTCCGTAACGTAGAGCGCAAAACAAAACAAAAATGCAAGGGCGATGTGCGTTCGTGAAGTAGACGAAACAAAAATGAGAACGTGAAGGCGCTAGGTTTGAATTCGATACAACCGTTAACAACTTATGGCCATTTGAAAAAAAGACGTTAAGACCAAATATCCGTTATTAGCATTTCTTGCCAAAAACAAAAAATGCAGTTCTCTTAAGAACACTAAAAGAATATAACACACAAAGTTTAATCAAAATCGTTAGAGCCGTTTTCGCGCAAATTCAAAATGAAGAAAACCGTTACATGATAGGTACCAGTTTGAGCCGGGCTAAAACGAAATAAAAAAAACCTCGACAAAGGTTTTTCTTCAAACTGCCATATATACCAAGTTTGAAGAAAATCTGTCAAGCCGTTTAGGCTGTAGCATAACATGAAAAAGCGCACACCAACACAACCGCACAGACAGACCGACGGACGGTACGGCAAAAACACTTTTTTGGGCTTCTCTATCATCGTATGTTTGAATAAATGCCTCGAGGTTTTTTTTCTGCACGAAACCAATACTTGCCCTATAGAGCAAGTAAATATGAAAAAGAATTTTTGTTGTGTACTACTAAGCTATTTCACTAAAGCTGTTCTATGGATTAGTTATGATTTTGTATATCGGTGAGTAAAAGTTAAATGTGCAATCAAAATATCGGACAGAATCACAAATAAGCATACAGCCTTTTAACTTTTTATGAACAACATTAGCAGGTTCTCCGCTGTCGTTTATTGAAAAAGATAAATTATCAAATCAATCTGGATTATGGCACATACCCCAAAGGTTTTATTTTGCAAATACGCCAAGATTGCATTTTGAGTACCTAATCAGTAACACGAGAACCCTTAGCAATACCTTATTTTCTTAGGTTGGGTCACACAGACTTTTATGACATGTATCGTACATATGCTATTGTCAACAGCATCAAACATTAGAGCATAAAGATAAAAACAGGTTAACGATATGAGTTCAAGTTTTGTACGTAAACTTAAAAAAAAAAAAAAAGTTGAGGTGTCAAGGGACACCCGGATGGAACGAAGTTCCTTTCGAATAATTTAGTGAAGGAATTGTAATAAAATTTTATTTTTTTTAAGTTATAATAATATTTATTACTAGCCTTTACCCGCGGCTTCGCTCGCGTTTCAGATGATCAGGAAGTAGACTGTAGCTTGAGGAGTCGTCTATCGTAATCTAGCTTCTTCTTTTATAGCTTTATAATTCCATACCTACATTAAACCGTGATACAAAGAAACCTATGTGCTATTCCAGACTATAATCTATCTCTGTGCTAAATTTCATTCAGATCCGTTTCTGGTGTGATTTAAAAAATTAAAGCAAATCTATCCCACGGGAATCATACATTTTACCGGGATAAAAAGTAGCCAATATGCTATTCCAGACTATAATCTATCTCTGTGCTAAATTTCATTCAGATGAGTTCAGCCATTCTGGTGTGATTTCAAAAATTAAAACAAATCTATCCCACGGGAACCATACATTTTACCGGGATAAAAAGTAGCCAATGTGCTATTCCAGACTATAATCTATCTCTGTGCTAAATTTCATTCAGATCCGTTCAGCCATTCTGGTGTGATTTAAAAAATTAAAACAAATCTATCCCACGGGAACCACACATTTTACCGGGATAAAAAGTAGCCAATGTGCTATTCCAGACTATTTCATTCAGATGAGTTCCGCCATTCTGGTGTAATTTCAAAAATTAAAACAAATCTATCCCACGGGAATCATACATTTTACAGGGATAGAATGTAGCAAATATGCTATTCCAGACTATAATCTATCTCTGTGCTAAATTTCATTTAGATCCGTTCAGCCATTCTGGTGTGATTTCAAAAATTAAAACAAATCTATCCCGCGGGAACCATACATTTTACCGGGATAAAAAGTAGCCAATATGCTATTCCAGACTATAATCTATCTCTGTGCTTGATTTCATTCAGATCCGTTCAGCCATTCTGGTGTGATTTCAAAAATTAAAACAAATCTATCCCACGGAAACCATATATTTTACAGTGATAAAAAGTAGCCAGTATGCTATTCCAGACTATAATCTATCTCTGTGCTAAATTTCATTCAGATCCGTTCAGCCATTCTGGTGTGATTTCAAAAATTAAAACAAATCTATCCCACGGGAACCATATATTTTACAGGGATAAAAAGTAGCCAATATGCTATTCCAGACTATAATCTATCTCTGTGCTAAATTTCATTCAGATCCGTTCAGCCATTCTGGTGTGATTTCAAAAATTAAAACAAATCTATCCCACGGGAACCATACATTTTACCGGGATAAAAAGTAGCCAATGTGCTATTCCAGACTATAATCTATCTCTGTGCTAAATTTCGTTCAGATGAGTTCAGCCATTCTGATGTAATTTTAAAAAATTAAAACAAATCTATCCCACGGGAACCATACATTTTACCGGGATAAAAAGTAGCCAATGTGCTATTCCAGACTATAATCTATCTCTGTGCTAAATTTCATTCAGATGAGTTCAGCCATTCTGATGTAATTTTAAAAAATTAAAACAAATCTATCCCACGGGAACCATACATTTTACCGGGATAAAAAGTAGCCAATATGCTATTCCAGACAATAATCTATTTCTGTACTAAATTTTTTATTCAGATCCGTTTAGTCATTCTGGTGTGATTTCAAAAATTAAAACAAATCTATCCCACGCGAACCATACATTTTACCGGGATAAAAAGTAGCCAATATGCTATTCCAGACTATAATCTATCTCTGTGCTAAATGCACATTCAGGTCCGTTCAGCCATTCTGGTGTGATTTCAAAAATTAAAACAAATCTATCCCACGGGAACCATACATTTGACCGGGATAAAAAATAGCCTATCTGCTAACCCAGACTATAAGCTATCTCTGTGGCAAATTTTATCCAGATCCGTTTAGCCATTCTGGCGTGAAAGACCTGTTTCTATCATAAGCATATAATTCGGCGTATTAGAGGGGAGCTGAAAAATACGCTTGATGTAAAATCTCAAGAGTTTTTCTACCGATTCGTACTGTTTGTATCCCCAGACCTGTGCAGCGTAAAATTGAACTGATTCGGCGACTACTTCAAAAACTTTATACATATATGCTGCTATGTGGGATAAAACGGTTGGAGAAACATTCTTTCCATGTGGCGTTGATTGCAATTTTGGACTTTGACAATTTTTCCTGTAGGTGTTTTTCCATACTAAGGTTCTTTGTCAAGTGTACACCGAGGTATTTGTATTCGTCCACCACTTCCACTTCCACATCATTGTACTGCCATTTTTCATTTCTACCTTTTCTTCCTCCACCTTTTTTAAAAATCATTATTTTGGATTTTTCTAGATTTACGACAAGATTTCAGAGCTTGCAGTAATCATATAGGCGATTTATCATTAGTTGTAAGGATTCCGGGGAGCTGGCAAGTTAGTAACACAACATCGTCCGCAAACATAAGACCTTTTATGTTAACATTAGCAAACTCCACACCTCCAGGTAATCCTTCCAGTAAATCATCTAGAAACAGCGAAAGAAGGTCTGGGCTTAGGGAACAGCCTTGTCTTACCCCTGATCTTGTCACAAACCATTCAGACAATTCTTCTCCATTCCATACCGCTGCCCGCGTATCCGCATATAGGTTTTGAAGAACCCTTCCAAACTTAAGCGACATTCCTTTTTGATATAGTTTGTAAAACAATGAATTTCGTTCTATAGAATCAAATGCCGCTCATGGGGGCGCAAAATTGGAAGATGAAGAGAGAAACGAGAGTAACAAAAAAAATAAAGGTCTTCAACTTTTGAAAATGATAAACAAATTCGTTGCCCTTCAGCAGGGCGCAAAATTAAAAGATGAGCAAACAAAAAAAGTAAGAGTAATAGGGTTTTCACACCGAGCCGAAAACCCGGTTTTCAGCTAAAAGTTTACGAAAACCTGAAAATCATTCACACCGGACTTTTCAAGTTTTCGTTTGACATTTCACTTAATTTTTACAACTGACTATCAAATTTTGAAATGAAAATATTTTCGTCTGCTATGATTGATTTTTTTTACGTTTATGCGCTTTTTAGGTGTGTTTGGAAAGAATCGAAACAAACTGAGGTGTGTTCTGAATGAATCACAACAAACTTAGGCGTGTTTGCTTTGTATTCTAACACGTTTTCGACAGGGTTTTATTAAAACTAGTTGTTTTCGAAAACTTGTGTTTAGCAAAAATGTGTGGTAAAACTTGTGTTTTTGTTCAGGTTTGGGGGTTTTCAACAAAAACCGTGTTTTAAGCTCGGTGTGAAAACTCTATAAGAGTAAGAGAGAGTCACAAATGTAGGAAAAATCCCTTTTTGCGGTACTGCAAACGGCTCTGCAATAGTTGGGTAGACAACCAACAGTTAACTGGCACTAAAATGCAGCTCCAATGTAGGGTAGTGCGACTATATTCATATAATTTCATACAAAGAATACGTGCATTTCAATTATTGTAGTGCAGTTCCACGTAGTGCGGTCTTGCATATAAATAAAGATCTGTTCGTCGTAACTGGTTGCGCACAATGGTGAAGCTGCAGCTGTAGCACGTAGCATGTCAAAGTTAAATGTACGTTAATCGTATTGCACGGCTACAATGTGAAGTAGCAGCTGCAGCACAGAGAAGTTGAAGTCGACTGAATTTGAACTTCACGAACGTGCTGCAATGAAAAACAACAACAAACGAAATGGCGGACACGATTTTTGTTTGAGTTCAGTGCTACACCATTGTATTCGTGAATGCTGCTTAGTGAGCTACTTTTTTTGACATTTACAGCTTCACCATTTCGCGCAGCCAATAAAGCATATTTCAAGAGTTGACAACAAACCAGATATGACCTTCCCATTTGACATGTGTGTCCGTAACGTAGAGCGCAAAACAAAACAAAAATGCAAGGGCGATGTGCGTTCGTGAAGTAGACGAAACAAAAATGAGAACGTGAAGGCGCTAGGTTTGAATTCGATACAACCGTTAACAACTTATGGCCATTTGAAAAAAAGACGTTAAGACCAAATATCCGTTATTAGCATTTCTTGCCAAAAACAAAAAATGCAGTTCTCTTAAGAACACTAAAAGAATATAACACACAAAGTTTAATCAAAATCGTTAGAGCCGTTTTCGCGCAAATTCAAAATGAAGAAAACCGTTACATGATAGGTACCAGTTTGAGCCGGGCTAAAACGAAATAAAAAAAACCTCGACAAAGGTTTTTCTTCAAACTGCCATATATACCAAGTTTGAAGAAAATCTGTCAAGCCGTTTAGGCTGTAGCATAACATGAAAAAGCGCACACCAACACAACCGCACAGACAGACCGACGGACGGTACGGCAAAAACACTTTTTTGGGCTTCTCTATCATCGTATGTTTGAATAAATGCCTCGAGGTTTTTTTTCTGCACGAAACCAATACTTGCCCTATAGAGCAAGTAAATATGAAAAAGAATTTTTGTTGTGTACTACTAAGCTATTTCACTAAAGCTGTTCTATGGATTAGTTATGATTTTGTATATCGGTGAGTAAAAGTTAAATGTGCAATCAAAATATCGGACAGAATCACAAATAAGCATACAGCCTTTTAACTTTTTATGAACAACATTAGCAGGTTCTCCGCTGTCGTTTATTGAAAAAGATAAATTATCAAATCAATCTGGATTATGGCACATACCCCAAAGGTTTTATTTTGCAAATACGCCAAGATTGCATTTTGAGTACCTAATCAGTAACACGAGAACCCTTAGCAATACCTTATTTTCTTAGGTTGGGTCACACAGACTTTTATGACATGTATCGTACATATGCTATTGTCAACAGCATCAAGCATTAGAGCATAAAGATAAAAACAGGTTAACGATATGAGTTCAAGTTTTGTACGTAAACTTAAAAAAAAAAAAAAAGTTGAGGTGTCAAGGGACACCCGGATGGAACGAAGTTCCTTTCGAATAATTTAGTGAAGGAATTGTAATAAAATTTTATTTTTTTTAAGTTATAATAATATTTATTACTAGCCTTTACCCGCGGCTTCGCTCGCGTTTCAGATGATCAGGAAGTAGACTGTAGCTTGAGGAGTCGTCTATCGTAATCTAGCTTCTTCTTTTATAGCTTTATAATTCCATACCTACATTAAACCGTGATACAAAGAAACCTATGTGCTATTCAAGACTATAATCTATCTCTGTGCTAAATTTCATTCAGATCCGTTTCTGGTGTGATTTAAAAAATTAAAGCAAATCTATCCCACGGGAACCATACATTTTACCGGGATAAAAAGTAGCCAATATGCTATTCCAGACAATAATCTATCTCTTTGCTTAATTTAATTCAGATCCGTTCAGCCATTCTGGTATGATTTCAAAAGTTAAAACAAATCTATCCCACGGGAACCATACATTTTACCGGGATAAAAAGTAGCCAATATGCTATTCCAGACTATAATCTATCTCTGTGCTAAATTTCATTCAGATGAGTTCAGCCATTCTGATGTAATTTTAAAAAATTAAAACAAATCTATCCCACGGGAACCATACATTTTACCGGGATAAAAAGTAGCCAATATGCTATTCCAGACTATAATCTATTTCTGTACTAAATTTTTTATTCAGATCCGTTTAGCCATTCTGGTGTGATTTCAAAAATTAAAACAAATCTATCCCACGCGAACCATACATTTTACCGGGATAAAAAGTAGCCTATCTGCTAACCCAGACTATAAGCTATCTCTGTGGCAAATTTTATCCAGATCCGTTTAGCCATTCTGGCGTTAGTTAGCAACAAACATCCAAACATCCAAACATCGTAACTTTCACATTTATAATATTGTATATAGTAGGATTTATTATGTACAAAAAACTTGTATATACTCAACAAAAATAATCGTCGCATCACCACACTGTTCAATGCGAAATAGAAATGAAAATATCTGGCTTGCTTTCTATAAGAGAGAGAGAGAGAGAGAGAGACAGAGAGAGAGAGAGAGAGAGAGAGAGAGAGAGAGAGACAGACAGAGAAACATGCGCACGCTGCGCCGCACAGCTTACTATAGCAAAAAGTGTCGTGACAACTTTTGGTCAGAATTTTTTCCGTCTAGCCCCCTTTCACAACACGCGATAAGGAACTTCGTTCCAAAAAAAATTCCTGGGGGGGTGCGCCAAATTCTACTTTTGCCCCCCTTAAACAAATCCTAGATCCGGCGCTGTCGCCACTGATGAAGTCCCATCCATAGCTAATTTGGTGGCGATTTCTTCGTTAAGCTTGTGAAACGACCAATTTTTGCATGTCGTTCAAGCAACGGCGAGCTCCTTGGAAATTCGTTCCGTTGTCACTATAAATATTTGAGCATCTTCCTCGGCGGGCAACGAACCGCTCAAAGGCAGCTAGGAATGCATCAGTTGTTAGGTCAATTACCAACTTCAGATAGATAGCTTTCGTTGAAAAGCATACAAAGATTGCAAAATATGCCTTCGAAGTTTTGGTTTACGACCCTTAGACAGTTTGATGACTAACGGACCAGCGTAGTCACACCCGCAATTAGTAAAGGGATCAGCCGGTTTAACACGATGCTACAATAGAGCACCCGTCAGCTGGCTAGAGGTCGTTTTCCGTTGCAGGAAGCATATCTTGTAATTGGCGACTACCTTTCGGATAAGGGCACGACTTCCAAGAATCCAATACTTCTGACGAATTATAGCAAATGCTTGTGATAATCCAGGATGTAGATGGTTGTCATGAATATCTCGTGCTATAAGTAGAGAAACCTTAATATTATGCAAAATAATTCTGTGTTTTAAATTGAATGAAACGTTCGCATGTGTTATACGCCCTCCCACCCGTAAAAAACCTTCTTCGTCAATAAAAGCTGAAAATCTTAATAATTTTGATTTTGCCAGAAGATCACGATTTTTGGTTAAGTACCGCATTTCATTACCGAAAAACTCGTTTTAAACACAAGTAAGAACACAGATCCGGGCACGTTGAATTTCATCAAATGAAAGACAGTCGATTCTTCTTGCAAATTTCTTGGGTCGGAGGTTTCTCGAATATCGAATGCATGTTGCAACCGCTTGGATAAGACGGTTCCATGATGATACTCGTTCTGCTAGTAAGATGATATGATGAGCGATGTTAGAGCCAATACAAGACGATAGAGTTACAATTTTTGTTGAATTATTTTCCTCTACAGATATATCCTGTTCGGGTGGCTGTTGGACTAGGAACTATGTCACTGGCCACTGATTCTGTGGCGATGTCAACCAATAAGGACCGTTGAACCAAAGTGTGTGATCTTTTAAAGCTGATGGTAAAATTCCTCGTGAGGCACAATCCGCGGGGTTCGTTTCGGAAGCGACGTAGTTCCAGGACTGTCGAGGGATTGTCTCAAGGATTGTGGCTGTACGATTCGCGACGAATGAAGTCCAATGACGAGGTGGAGAAGACAACCAATGAAGAAAATTTTACAATCAGTTGAAATCGAAGACTTTATCATATTCAGCAGCCGCGAGAGAAGAAGAGGGAAGAGCCCACATAACTCAAGTCGTGGAATCGACAGGTGCTTGAGTGGTGCTACTTTCGTTTTAGAGGCCATTAAAATCAGTTTTATACTCATTTTCAGAAAGCTTGCAGCGTGCTTATATAACAGCAGAATAAGCAACCGACGAAGCATCTGAAAATCCATGATATTCCAGGTTAACGAAGGATGGAAACAAATTTCTTGGAATGTGTAGCCGTTCAATGAAATGGAGTTCTTTACCATATGTTGACCATTTATTGGCCAAGTGCTCTGGAAGAGGATCATCCCATCCTAACTTATGGTGGCATGACCACAACTCTTGAAATAAAATTTTCAACAATACCACCGACGGACGGAGCCAAAAACCCTAAGGGATCGAAAATACTGGAAATCTCTGATAACAGGGAATGTCTTGTCGGTGGATAAATAATTCGAGAGCTGGACATACGAAATGAGAAATCATCTGATGTCGGGTTTCAATGCAAACCCAAAACCTTTACCGTAGCTTTTAAGCGATCAGCATCAAACCATGAAAACTCACAATCATCCCTAGGTAATCTAGCAAGAAGAGGCCAGCAATTGGAGTTCCATAACTGAAGCCTAGCTTTGGATAGTAGTGTAACCAGTTGAGATTGTAGATTAACCAGCTCCTTAATTGAATTAGCCCCAGTTTTGATGTCGTCAACATACACATATTACACATGCCTCAGGAGAATGCATGCTGCAAGTGGATACTGCGATTGGTAGTCAAGTGCAATCTGCTTTAAAACACAAACAGAGAGAAATGGAGCCAATGCTGTTCCGTAAGTAACAGTTTTCAGCCGATAATATCCTACCTCGTCATTAGTTCTCTTACCAAACAATGCGCTGAAACTCTGTGTGCTCATCTTCTACCCAAATTTGTCGAAACATCTTCACAACGTCGGCCGTAAACACGTATTTGTGCTGTCGATAACGTAAGCAAAATCCAAACAAGTCCCCATGACCCTACAGAAGAGAAAGACGACTCTTACCAAAGAATGTTTCTACGAGCTTCTCGCTAAAACCCATGAGCAGTGCCGACAACATGACATTAAAATCCTCTTGGGAGACTTTAATGCCAAAATTGGGAGAGAGGACATCTTTAGTATGACGATCGGAAAACACAGCCTGCACGACACCACCTCTGACAAGGGACTCAGGCTCATCGGTTTTGCAGCGGGAAAAAACATGGTGCTGAGCAGCACACGACTTCCACGTCCTGACATCCACAAGGGCACATGGCAATCCCCAGATGGTCGAACCTGCAACCAAATCGACCATGTTGTGATTGATGGAAGACACTCCTCCAGCATTATGAATGTCCGTACATTCCGAGGAGCAAACATCGATTCGGACCACTACCTACTCGGTGCAAAACTTAGGGTACGGATCTCTATGGAAGTTCTTAGGCGAACACCGAGTACACCGAGGAAATTCATTGTTGGACGTCTTCAATTGGACGAGACCGCCGCTGCCTATGCCGACCGCGTATCCCTTGAGCTTGCGAGAAATCCTTCGACTGATGACATGAAACCCGGAAGACCAATGGCAGCTATGTCAACAAGTCATAAGAAGTGCTGCGTCAGAGGTATTGGGCTTCTCACATCCTCCCTCCAGAAACCCCTGGTTCGACTCCGAATGTAATCAAGCAAACAAAGACAAAACGGAGGCATACAAGTCGTGGCTCCAGAGAGATACTAGAGCATCCAGAAATCTCTATGTTGAGCGAAGGAAAGATGAGAAACGTCTACTCAGGAGGAAGAAAAAAGAACACCAGCAACGCGAAGTCGAGGAGATGCAGAGATATTTTGCAGAAAAGAGGTATGAAACTTCTATAAAAGGGTGAAACAGTCTACATCCGGTTTCACAAGGCGCCCTGGGCCCTGCAAAGATCAGGATGGAAACACCATAGTGGAAACGCAGTCGATGTGAGCCATCTGGAGAGACTACTTTAACCGATTGCTAAATGGCGATGACAGCAAAGATGCCACCCAAAATCAACTTGTTCAAGTTAATCTAGATGATGACCACGAAGTACACACCGCCCGACCAAAATGAAATGAAAGTAGCCATCACCAGACTAAAGATGAATAAAGAATCTGGCTTTGATGGCCTCCAAGCGGAGCTTTTTAAACACGCTGGAGATGACCTGGTCAGGAGCATACACCAACTCATCTGCAAAATATGGTCGGAGGAAAGTATGCCCGATGAGTGAAATCTCAGTACCATCTGCCCGATTCACAAAAAAAGAGACCGCCCACTCTGCGCCAAATATAGAGGCATAAGTCTTTTAAACATCGCCTATAAGATCCTGTCCAGCGTTTTATGTGAACGCCTCAAGCCGTTTGCTGATGATCTGATAGGTCCTTACCAATGCGGCTTCAGACCTGGAAAATCTACCACCGATCAAATATTCACATTACGCCAGATCCTGGAGAAAACCCAAGAATGCAACATCGACACCCACCACCTGTTCGTCTATTTTAAAGCCACCTACGACAGTGTTAATAGAGGTGACCTGTATCGTGCTATGTCTAATTTTGGAATGCCTGCTTAACTGATACGCCTTATCAGGATGACGTTGGAGAATGCTCGTGGTGTGTTCTTTTCTTGACGATGGTCGACATTTGTTAACAAATGTAAACAAAAAAGCGTTCTTTTAATCCAAATTAGTTACGATTTGTAACAATATGACGTCATAACAGCGTTCCTAAACTCACGTTGAAGTGTCAAATAGTTACGATTTGTTACTATTTCCAACTCACCTCCATGATATGAGTTGAGATTGTTGATCTGTCAATAGACCATTTGAGCAATCGGCAATATACTTCTTTTTCTCTCACTCCGAGAAGCCAAATGAAATACTTTTCTAAGATTTGTGATTTTTGTAGGCAAAAAAAGCTGTTAAGTTATTATCTTTGAATTTATCGGCAAAGTTGATTAGTTTATTCTCGACTTAAACAAATCCAAATCAATTGAAATGGAGCAATGAATTGTCAACAATCATAACGTTAAAATTTTTCACTTGCAAAGCGATTTGTTTAAAAGGCTTCTTTCTGCATATCCCTTTTCTCAGCATATATCCATGCGATGTTGAAGATTTTGGTGTTTCCTAGTTTTGCTGGATCCCCCGCTACTTTATGCATCCCCCGTTTCCCCCTAAAAAAATGTATTTAAGAAAATTGTCATACAAGGACTGTTTCTTTGGCCATATGCCTCTCAGGCGTACAAAAACGGCCATATCTCGCAAGTTACTTATCAGATCATCTTGTTTCTTATCATCCCGAGTCACTTATGAGCTCACCTAACTAACTGCATCATCATAATTTTGATTAAATTCATATTAAGATATTTGGATTAAAATACTTCCCCAAAATGACCTGTTATATGGCCAGCAACACAAATATTCAAAGTTCTCAGCATCTATCCATGCGATGTTGAAGATTTTGGTGTTTCTCAGTTCTGCTGCATCCCCCGCTACTTCCTGCATCCTCCATTTCCCCATAAAGAAAATATTTAAGAAAAATGTCCTATAAGGGCTGTTTATTTGACCATATGCCTCTCAGGGGTACAAAAAGGGCTAGATCTCGCAAGTTATAATCTTGATTTTGGTCATACTGAATCAGTAATGAGTTCACATACTTGTAACTAACTGCATCAACATAATTTTGATTTTACGATATTTGGATTGAAAAACTACCCCAAAATGACCTATGGCCGGAAACATAAATATTCACTTTTCTCAGCATCTATGCATGCGATGTTGAAGATTTTGGTGTTTCCTATGCTGGATCCCCCACTACTTTATGCATTTCTGGTTTCCACATCGTTATTATGATTGGGTCCGACTATTCTGTTCGTCTGTCTGTATCGGCTAAATCATATGCCTGTCTAGTTAAAATTTTGTTGAAATGTCTCTTCGTCATACGCCTCAACAACTGTTTCCACGTAGTTTTAATTTTTTACAACATGTCTTCGTTTATTATTATTTATAACAATTATAAAATAAATTTACATTATAATATTTTAAAAAAAAACAGCACTAGCTACCAGAAGCTTTCGGTTTCGTTTAGTTTTGGAAGATGCCAAGAAATCCAAAAGAAACTCTTTCTCAGATTCTGACGATGAATTTTCATTTCCAATAAATTATTGTCTTTTATTTGCTCTGCTTGTTTTATATTTTAATTATATTATTTCATTGATAATGTATTCACAAACTTACTTCATTAAATTCATTTTGTATTTCTCCAGTGAAAAAAGCAAACCTAAATTTATTCCTTCTTTATTCATTTTGAGATTTGAGAATAATAAATTGAAAGTGTTCGTTTGACAGTTTAACAAATCCTAACAAATGTATCGTTCCTAAATGGTTTGTAAAAACCCAACAAATCCTAACAATGACACTCCAACAAATTTTGTTTGACATAACAACAAATGGCGACTATCGTCAAAAAAAAGAACGCACCATTGCTGTTCCGTCAAAGTTGGTAGAGACTCTACTGAAACCTTCGAAACCACCAGAGGGCTAAGACAAGGCGACGCACTGTCATGCAGCTGTTTTAACATTGTGCTTGAAAATATCATGCGGAACACCCATGCCAGCATATCAGGCACCATTTTCAATAAATCGACACAACTACTTGGGTTTGCTGACGACATTGACGTGATAGGAAAGCGAGCAGTAACCGGTGCTTTCACTACTATGGAGTCAGCAGCAAGCAGAATTGGGCTGAAAATCAACGAGGACAAGACGAAGTATATGATTTCATCAAAAAAAGTCCAATCCTACCACCGACTTGGTCAGAACGTAACCATTGATAGGTATAACTTCGAGGTAGTCAGTGAATTTGTCTACTCTTGCTAATCGCTGCTTCTTTGGGATGAGTAAGCAATTGAGGAATAAAGCCCTATCGAGAAAAACCAAGGTGACACTTTATAGAACACTCATCATCCCGGATCTGTTATATGGAGCGGAAGCACGACGATGGTGGTGACTGCGTTGTAGACGAAATGGCGTTTTGTGGTGACGAATGAACCAGTGTATGATGACGCGACCGGTATTCATGACAGCGAAAGAGTTCGTTTTTACAAAGGACCGACGAGATTCTATATCAAGGGCAATAAAATGCGGGCACTGTTGCAAATTATGTTCTTCTTTGCACTTAGGGCATTTGAGCACAGGCTTGGTTTGCGAAGATTCTACAAAATGCGAACGTATCTGAGTTTTTTTGTTTGTTTCTCAAAACAGTCTGACGTGATAGCACCGATTGACACGATTCTAGGGCATTGCATCGCGATTCCAAAAATGTCAAAAGCTCGTCAATGGTGGTATCATCACGCGTTCGAATGAGCCATGGGTCTCGATTATTAGCATTGATAGAATTAAGCCCACGTATAACCTCATCTGCCCTATCAGTGATTTGCCTAAATATCTTAACACTACCCCTGACTGTAGTGGGAAGAGAAAGATATAATGTCTCTATAAATGATTGAACAATAAGCTGTTAATGGAATGTGTTTAATGAGGTCGAGAGCATTATCACGAAGAAACGATTTTAAGTAATGAAATTTTTGCATGGCCGTTAGATTTACTATCTGATCTACCGAACGCGCAAAAGAGTCTCTAAGAGATGGCCAATCTTTGGAAGCTGTATAGAACAGCGTTCTGATGTCACGTTTAAATTATCGAGAAGAGAGGTTTGTTGCTTTGCGAGCTTTTCAACCGCCGCCGTGTCATCATCGTCTGATCTCAAAGCCTCTTGTTTCTTACGAATGGCTGCCAATAGTTTCGCGTGAGCTTTGAAAAAACGCGATTCATAATCGGAATATTCAGTTTCGAACCCTCCAAGTTCCTCGGCTTCACCATTTTCTAGGAGGGTGTTGAACAAATTACCAAATTCTGTCCAAGCCTGATTTAAGCTTTCAAATCGGATTTCTAACATTTCAAGAGAAATCGAAATTGTGTTCACGAAATCCCGTGCTCGAGTTAAACGCCCCTTAGCATTCCCGTATTTTTGTTTCAGAGAGGTCATGGTAAAAGAAACAACGAAAGTTTTTGATTAATCTTGTATAAGCACTAAGCACTCAACAATAATTCAATGTAGTTCATGTGATTGTTATAGAATCATTTGCCCACGACTGAGGCATACATAAAAAGTCAAGCGGGCACACATCAAATCACTTTAGTTATTTAATTTACTTTTTCAAATAAATAATATTTTCAGCGGACTGTATTTTTGTATCGAAAAATGTTTGGCTCGATTAAAAATACAGGTCCGTCAAGCTGGGACCGCCACAATCGAATTTCGAAAATGTAATGATGCAATAATTAGGTGCTAATTTAGTGCTGCAATCTGAATTAAGTGCTCTTGCCCAGCTTGACGGACCTTAAAAATGCCGCTCGAAAGGACCAATAATTATGTTCGCAAAATTAATTGAAGACCACTATAGCGAAATGATTGAGAAAATATCCTATGAGCAGAATGCCAAGCGAAAGACAAAAGTCAACGAAAATGTACAATTTTTTTTTTTGAGTTTTGTGTTACCAACAACTGTTCTAGGCGACGATCAAATCCAAAAAGAAAGAACCCGAGTCAAAAACTGTTTTGGAAGCTTACAACATGTTAGGTTTATAAGCAATTCTATATATGTACATATATAAAAATCAATGCCACTTTTTGTTGTAATTTTAAACTTAAGAACGGGCTCACCTATCCAAACCAAATGCTTAGGCTTTGCTCGAACTATTTAGTAGAAGGTTTATGTGAAGTTTGCATAAAATCGGTCGAACGGTTCTTCATTTATCACATTTTTTGTAACAAATGAATTCAATAAAAGGCGGATCATTTAGTTAATGGGAATTTTGCTGTAAAATTGAAACGTTTTCAGATGGGGATTCTGCTGACAAATTGAATTTTTTTTCAGTGTTGACAGTACAAGCATGTTGTTATGTTACTCATGCGGTCATTTCATTTTGGACGTGCTTCGATTAAAGCAAATTGTCAGCGAAAATTATTGCTTTGTGTTTATATTTTTAAACATATAATATTGTTGCAACATTATTAGTAGGTGGTCGGATCGCACACTCTGCATTAAAATTGCCATTAAAGGAGGATGGGCAAATCGGTCCAACCCACCAACAGAAACAAGACATAGCTATGGTTTGGTATCAATAACTTAAAGCAACAATATGTATGTCGTTGAAAAGGTGTGCACAAGGACAAGGCGACGATTTTTTTGCTATGGGCACTCAGCTCTATATCAAAAGGCATCTGACATAATGCACTTAATTCATTTCTATCTTCTGAGTAACTTAACATTGTTTTGGTAATATTAACCAACAGATATAAAATATACGTCGTTGGAAAGGTCTTTTTGGGTACATCAAACTTTAGAATGGGCACCAAGCTCTAAACAATGGGAGAGCTAAGATAATGGACATCGAAAATAACCCCTTTTCTACTGCACCGTTGCATTTTCTTATTCTACCATCAACAACCAAAAGAAAAATAGCATTGGAAAGATCTGTTCAAGTTCAATATTTTTCGATATGGGCATCAAGTTGTAATCCATAACAGACCAGAGATAAAAAATATTTTTAATCACTCTTTTTTGGGTGCATCCTGGTACTTAACTTCTTCCACACCAACAGAAATGAGATGCTAATCGTTAGAATTGAATTGTTTTTCCGAATATTCTTCAGAATTACAGAAAACATGATTGGTTGAGAGAACGCGCCATTTTAGCACCGAAGAACATTCATATCAATGCCATTAATTTTCAAATTCAAGCGAAACTGCCAGGTGTAGTCACGACATATAAATCAATTGACAGTGTTATGAATCAAGATGAGGGAATGAGTTATCCAATTGAATTTTTAAATTCATTTCGGCTGGTATGCCACCGCATTGCTTGAATCTGAAAGTTGGTTCTTGGATTATAAATATTATTGCGAAATATTAATCCAAAAAACTGTTTAATGGCACCAGATTGGCAGTGAAAAAGTTGTTGCCAAATTTGATTAAAGCTACTATCTTAACTGCTAAATCAAAAGGAGAAGTGTTTGATACCGCGTATGCCTATGATTCTAACTGATATGCCATTTGATTTCAAACGATTACAATATCCTGTGCGTTTATCATTTGCGATGTCCATCACCAAGTCCCAAGGGCAAATACTTAACGTTTGTGGTGTGAATTTGGAGGAATCATGTTTTTCACATGCATGGCCAACTTTATGTTGCCTGTTCCAGAGTCGGTACCCCAGCCGTTTGCTCAAAATGGAAAAACAAAAAATATTGTTTATCCAAATTTTTTGGATTAAGTTTTAAAATAGCTAGCAATTAATAAAATATTTTTTTTTTTTGAATAAATGAATTTGATGTTCCAATTAAATTTTTACTTGCTCTATAGGACAAGTATTGGTTTCGTGCAGAAACAAAAATCGAGGTTTTAATCAAACATGACATTACGATGATAGAGAACCCCAAAAAAGTGGTTTTCGCCATACCGTCCGTCGGTCTGTCTGTGCGTCTGTGCGGATGTGCGCTTTTTCACGTCATGCTACAGCCTAAACGGCTTGACGGATTTTCTTCAAACTTGGTATATAGCAGTTTAAAGAAAAACCATTGTCGAGGTTTTTTTTATTTTGTTTTAGCCCGGCTCAAACTGGTACCTTTCAAGTAACGGTTTTTTTCATTTTGGATTTGATCGAAAACGGCTCTAACGATTTTGATTAAACTCAGAATTTAACTTACGTAAGATATTTCTAATAAAATAGCGTTTTTTGTTTTTGGCTTAAATGGTCGTAACGAAAATCAGGTTTAAACGGCTTTTTTTCAAATGGCAATAAGTTTGCAACGGCTTGATTGAATTGACTCAAACTTCGTTTGGCATAGTTCATTGTAGTGTTCTATAGGATGGCTTTATAAATTTTTCAGTGAAGCCTTTCCAAATGGTGACTCCCATACAACGAGACGTTCAGTTTTAGCCAACTTTTTTCGGTTTTTTCTAATTTGCTCAAAAATGGCTCGAACGAATTTGATTAATCCTTGTGTGATATATTCTTTTAGTGTTCTTAAGAGAACTGCGTTTTTAGTTTTTGGCAAAAAATGCTAATAACGGAGATCTGGTCTTAACGTCTTTTTTTCAAATGGCCATAAGTTGTCAACGGTTGCATCGAATTCACTCAAACTTTGTTTGGTATAGTTTCTTTCAGCTTCCTATCAGATGGCATTGATTTTTTGTCAGTCTCTTTTTCTTAAATGGTGGCTCCTATACAAAGAGCCATTAGATTTTGGCCAATTTTTTCGTTTTTTCTAATTTACTCAAAAAAGGCTGCACCGATTTTTATGAAACTTTGAATGTAACATATATAGAATATTTCACAGAAAACTGCATTGTTAGTTTTTGGATACACATGATAATAGCGGAAATTGGTTTTAACAATTTTAATAATTTGGCCATAAGCGGACATTTATAAAACCCAAAAGATGACATCTAAATTTTAAATATTAAAAGGTTTCTTAACGTTAGCTCCAGTATATCAGGTTTTCCAGTTTCAGTCAACATTTTTTAGGTTTTACCAAATCTTTTAAAAATGAGTTGTTCTTATTGATCGAAAAGTTTGTTTTCATCGTACTATTGCACCAACAGAGCAAGTACGTGCGACCCAGTCGTGCATTTTATTATTATTTCATTTTATACGTAGCGAAGCACGTACCGGACAGCTAGTAATGTATATAAAAAAAAACAAGCAGAATTAGCTGTACAAAATACAGTTGTTAGAACTATAGCTCAAAGTGAGTATTTGAGAGATTTTACAACTTATGTAATTATAGGGTAACAGGCAAATTGTTGGCAAATGGTAACAATTTGAATTTAAACAATAATTTCAATATTAATTTTTCGATTACAAATTATAAATGCAATTAATTTGATTAATGTTTAATAAATCCAAAACAGTGGCAGAGGCTAACTTACTGTGCGGCAGATTTAGTTGCAGCACATTCATTGTCATTTTTGTTTTGGTCATTTGTGTGTAAGTTGGCAGCCGTTAGCAGCCTCACCTTATCCTCATTAATGAATGCAAAGCTTGAACCCTTTTGATGGAAGCAGAGCCATAGTTTCATAATAATGATAAAAGCTTCTTGGCCTGTTTTAATAGGCTCTTCCATCTCCATGACTTGCCAATCACCACTCTGAAAGTCGGGGTTGAGTCTTCTAAGGAAGAGCTGTAGCCTTTCTTTCGTTATGAGGGAACATACATTTTTGCGATCCATTTTTATATTTATAGATAAAATGGTATTTAAAAGTCAATATACAATCATTCAAAGATGATCCAGATGAAATGGCCACTGCACTTAGATGTATCTGAGTTCAGGCGCGTAGCCAGAGGGGAGGCTAGAGGGGCTCAAGTCCCTCCCGAAATGATTTAAAAGAAAATATTTGAATTAAGTTCACCTAATTTTTATATTTTGTTTATCTATCTATCTATATTATTATATATATAAAAAGTAAACTATATTTTGTTGGTCGCCGATTCACGCCTTAACCCGTCTACCAATTTCAGCCAAACTTTCACACATCTTTGGTATTGGTCTATATACGAATTCGGTGAAGTTTGGTTAAAATCGGTATGTGTGTGTTGTGCGTGCGTGAAAAATAAACTTAAAGCTCACTTAGCAAAACTCAAAAATTATTTATTTGAAATATAAATCAGTCATCGTCAGAATTTTAAAATATTGGATTTTTGTTTTTAGTTTTGAAGTCAAAAACATAAACATTTGTTGTTGTTTTTGCTATTTTTTGTATTTTTGTATGGTTTCACGCGGTGTATACAAATACACAAAAACATTATTGTGAAGTATTCAAGAAAGGAGAATGGGCAATTTTGTATGGATCGTGGGCGTAGGCGGCCAAGAACGATATTGTTATTTAATGATTTGAATTAGTTATACTTTCTTAAAGTTTTATAACTGCCAGGTGCCAGTAAACTTCTAATACTTTTAAAATGCATTATTGTTTTTGAATGCTTCATACAATTTTAATTAGTATTCTGTCCATAGAAAAAATCATTACAGAATATAAAAACTTGAATTTGAGACTTATTTTGTAAATGGCCGCGAGCGCCAAAAACTGCAAATACTCCTTTGATTTTCGAAAAAAAAATGTAATCGTGACCTTATGTATGTATGTATTTATATGTATGTAAAACACTTATGGGTCACGGTGAAGCCTGGTCGCTATATTTTGAGTAATGGTTTATGGGAAACTGAAAGAGTTTTTTTTGGTTGCCCAATAGATGTTGCATGATTGGATTTGTGTCCAAGCGATGATGTTGTTTCGATGTGGTAAGGAGTCTTTTGGTTACCTGCACATTTAATAATAAAGCAATAATGTTTCAATGGTTGTTTTTCTATTTTTTTCATGGAATGGCAATTGTATGCGCGTTTACAGTTAGGGGGTCATTAGAGTTTCTAAAAAACATCAAAAGCATGATTTTTGGGTGTATGGCGTATGAGCACTTTTTTATGTTGGTTTTAAAATAAACATACATATACATAAATAAATGGTATTTCTTTAAGTTTTAAAAGTAAACAAAATGTTTGAAAGTGTGCGAATGATATATGTATATAGATTATATAGATGCAGTTATTTTGAAGAAGCAGTGATCCTGCAGACTTTAACTCTCTGACGTAATGCTCTCGCGAAATTTCTTAACATATTGTGATAAATTTAAAGCAAAACAAATAAGACGAAAAAAAAACACCAGCAAAGCTCAAAAATCATTTATTTTAAATATTTATAAGTCATTGTCGAAATTTTATTTTAAATTCAAAAACAGCGTTTAACGCATAAACGTTGATTAAAACTGGTTCATGTTTTTTTTTAATATATCGGTAAGTTTGTTTTCAAGATTTAAGATAAGATACTTTTTTAGGTGAAAGAGCAATACTGGCAGCCAAAAATCAGGACGTCGGTCAATTGAATGCAGATATTTTAAGTGATATACCTGGTGAGATTGTGACGTATCAATCAGTAGATACGGTCACAAATCAAGATGACGCTGTCAATTATCCAACGGAATTTCTGAATTCCTTGGATTTGCCTGGACTGCCGCCTCATCGTTTAAATTTGAAAGTTGGTGCACCAATTATTCTTCTTCGGAATATAAATCCACCTCGATTGTGCAACGGAACAAGATTAGCAGTCAAAAATGTCATGAATAATCTTATTGAAGCAACGATTTTAAAAGGAAAATTTAAAGGTGAAGATGTATTGATTCCGCGTATTCCAATGATTCCGCCAGATTTACCTTTTAACTTTAAACGATTGCAATTTCCAATACGTCTTGCTTTCGCCATGACAATAAATAAGTCACAAGGACAATCTTTGGAATTGTGCGGAATCGACCTTGAATATCCATGCTTCTCCCACGGACAATTGTATGTATCATGTTCACGCTTAGGAAAGCCATCAGTTCTGTGTATTTATAGCACAACTTCGGGCAAAACAAAAAATATAGTTTACGAAAAGGCTCTGCGATAGTAAAATAAAAAGAGGAAGAAATAAAATAAATTTAAAAAAAAAAACATCCATTTTCTCATATTTTAGACAAACTAATTTAACGTTATAAATATATGTAATTAAGAAGTCAAACTTATCGCATAATATTTAATATTCAAAATGTTTATATCTATCATCGCTATCTGCTCGGAAGGGCAGAACAACGTCTGCCGGGACAGCTAGTTTTAATATAAATATAAACATTTATTGAAGTAACATGTATTCAGAACAATAAATAAGTAGTGAGGCACTAATAAATGAATTTGTGTAGTTAGTATAAATAATAATAAGCAAGCTAAAATTTTTGTTAAAAAATAACTCTTAGGACCGGTTGTACAATCGTGGTTCATTATAATATCAAAATGTAAAAAGGATTTACCTCGGTCCCTGTTTGCAAAATCAAAGTTTAGACTGTAGTCCAAGAGTGGTTTATGAGTTAACCCACCGATTTCCGCAGATCGAATAAAGTTGATCCTTGTATCAAGAATTTAAAGACGAGGTCCAGCGCTGAACCACTATTGAACAACTGGTTACAATATGGAGACTATTTAGGTACTATCTATATCTATACTCTTTTATAAAAGGTGTTTTTCTTTTTTCATTCAGAAAAGAGGTCTGAACAGAGTTCGAGTATATCGAGCTCGCTCTGAACGTCCTCTGAACCAATTTTGTTCAGAGCGCTCTGAACTATTTATGAAACGAATTTAAGAACACTGTTATTTCTCGTTCTCATACCAAATGAAAAAACTGAAAAAAATGTGTTTACATTTAAAATACCTTTATCGGCCATTTGAATTGTATTTATTATTTATTTCTTCTTTTTATCAATTGAATTGCTTTGGAAGCGTCTCACCTTTGACGTTTATATTTTTGTTCAGCTTTTAGCTCAGTATGCCCCATTTGTTTGTTTGGAGCTCGTAGAGCGCACTCTGAACACACTCTGAAGGAAAAAAGAAATACGAATTCTAAGCTCTGAGCACTCTGAAGCAAAAAAGAAACACTCATATTTTTTTTTTTGTTGACAACTCAGGCTCTGCTGTGAACTAAAAAAGAAAAACGCCTAAAGACGTAACAATTATGTTGTTTGTTACGCATGATTTTAGAAAGTACTCGACTGATTTATTCGAAACAAATTTTGTAATATTCTTTATTATTAGAAAATTGTTAACGGTAACTTTTTTTTTAATAATTTGTTTTTAAAACATGAAAAGGCATAATATAAATATCTTTTTGTTTAGGTTGTCGTACTAATGTTTGTTCATCTATTTGATAGGTATGTACTTTATAAAGATGAAAATTGTTTTATCAAGTCAATGGACTAGCATAAATTTAAAGCTATAAATTGTATTCGTAGTGAATTTCCAACACAAATGGTTATTCTATTCGAGTTTTGACCAAGATTTACAGTTTAAAAGTTAAAGCAATTCAAAGAATAGTACTAATCGCACTAATTTTATGGACTACTTTGACCTCAACAATTTTAATGAAATTAACCGTTTTTGAGTGAATTAAAAAAAAAACTGATTTTCGTGACTTTTGACCTAGAATAATCTACGGCATAGGCGCGAGATTTTATGTGACTTTTGAGACAACTTTTGAAATACCAAATCAAAGGTGTGTACCAATTTTCAGCTTATTATCTCTCATAATTTGACTGGGCTATCATATTATACTCAAAGTTGAGTTTTTTGACTTAAAAAAAAATTCAAAACAATGAAACGGCAAAGCTCGATTGCTACTAAGAAAAAAAAAGACAGGCAGTCATGAGGACTGCCGATAGAAGTGAAAACTATTTTTAATTTTTATTAATTATTTTCACTATCCGATACATCAGTAATTACTGTGGTTGATACTGTATCGATTGTTGTTCCATGCCTCCCTCATTTCAGTTATTATTCATTCATAATTCTAATTTACTTTGTAGAAAGAAAATGTGCGCTTACTAATCGTTCTTGCTCTTTCAGTGCAACTGTGTCTTAAATATACAAAACGGAACTGGCTATGAGAGAAAATTTAATATGTGTGCTCGCATCTCCGTCTCTCTTGCTCCTACAGAAATATACGAACGAAACGTAACTCTCTCTCTTACTATCTTTACTAACCTTCATATTTCTCCCTTTCACCTTCCGTTCGGATCGACCAAACGCTCTTGTCTTGCATTCACCAGCTTACTCCCCAAGTCAAGCAAAAACAAAAAAATAATAATACAAAATAACTATCTTACGTTACGGACTTTTTTTTCCTATTTAGGGTACCTCTCCGCATCGTCCCACAAGGAACTTTGTTCCAATAATGCCATATTTTTAAATGCAAATATTGATATGAATATTGAAAATATTTGAAAATAAATTCTTCATTTTCATTATTCATTTATCTATATAAAAACATTAAAATGTTCAATACTCACTTTTATATTGAACAGTAATCCTTTAATTAAACGATTACAATAACATCCAAACTAAAAAACCACTTTAATAAAAACGCTGAACTTTCCACGTTGCCAATTTAACCTTACTTGTACAACACGGTCCACTTACGAATATAAATGTACTGCTATTATAGCATGTTGGTGACGTGAACTCATGAAATTATAACCATCCAAACGTCCAACGCGCACATGATACAGTCACAGTTATTTAATGTATTAGTGTATACGTGTAGGTACACAGGCTACTGCACGTGCGCCAGTCTGACTACTCATAGCTATAGATATACTATTAGCATTAGCATGTTGGTGACGCGAACCTATAAGTTTTTCCCCTCCAAAAACGCTCAACGCGCCTAAAGAAGTTTTCACTTCAAAAGTGACCAATGTAAGTTAGTAACTTTTTATGTTTATACGAGGTGTCTCAAAGAAAAGTTTTTATTTAACTTTTCTTTTCAACATAAAGTAGAACCCCGTCGAGTATTGGTTAGTGTGTCGAACTGCCGCACCAAAGGTTCTCAATTCGATCCCTGACTGACTCCACCTAAGTTCTTTTCCGGGGTACTGCATCTTGCGAGGAAGTGACAAATCTTCCAAGAGTAGGTAATTAACGTCATGGAAAGTGTAGCCATTCGGTTTCGGTGGTAAATTGTAGTTCCCTTCCATTCCTGCAGAATATCAGAGTATTTTCTGTTGATATTAAGCTACTTTGTTTAAATAAAAAAATAAAAAAATTGTTGGCACGACAGCTCCAAGCGGGGCCGGGGCCTGTGACTAACACTCTCAATCATTCCTGTGTGTGCGTTGATATTCTGCAGGAATGGAAGGGACCTACAATTTACCGCCGAGTCCGAACGGCTAACAGAGAAGCACTTTCCATGACATTAATTACTTTTGGAGGATTTGTCACTTCCTCGCAAGAGGCAGTACCTCGGAAAAAACTTAGGTGGCAACGTCAGGGATCGAACCCTGAACCTTCGGCGTAGCAGTCCGACACACTAACCACTACGCCACGGGGTACTATTTTGTTTATATAAAATCGTAAATAACATTGTGTGATGTCTTGATTTTGATAGATGCACGTATTCTTAATAAACGTATTCTTGGAAAAAAAATTGTGTGGTTTTATGAAACCATGATGAAAGTAAAACTTTTTTTCGGATCATTGACATTTCGCTTTATTCTTGGTTTTTCCCTTGTTTACCAGTTTATTTGACTCACTAGCTGTATCGTTGTCCATCATGATCAACGATCAAGTTAATATTGTTACATTAATATAATGATCAAAGCACACATATACCGCAGAGCACGTGAACGAATGAGTGAGAATACATGCTACACGGTCAGCTGATATGAGCCAAAGTTTCACTTAAAAAAAAAATACAACAAAAAATTAAACATTCAATATAGATTTTTAAAATGCTTGTAAATGTACAGAATTAATTCTTCGAAATTGGACAAGCTCCTCCCGAAACAAAATCCTGGCTACGGGCCTGTCTGAGTTTGTTTCTTTTTTCTTTTTATATAAATAATAGCTGTCCCGGCAGACGTTGTTCTGCCCTTCCGAGCAGATAGCGCGGTGATATAACCGATAGCATCCTTTAAGCATTGAAGTTCGTTAAACCTTTCAAACACAATAAGATTTTTTAAAACCGTATACCTTTTTTTTCTTTTAGCCTATTTCACCCTATAGACAGCTAAGTCGTGCAAAAAATATTTAGTTAACGGACCCTTTACCTGCTTCGCTAAGCAGATCACATTAGTGTTAGAATGGAAAATACACTCGTTTTAAATACACCCTCTTTTTATATTTATTTTATTTCTTCTTCTTTTTATTTTACTATCGCAGAGCCTTTTCGTAAACTACTTTTTTTGTTTTGTCCGGAGTTGTGGTATAAATAAACAGAACTGATGGCTTTAGTACACGTGAACATGATACATAGGGTAAACCACCCAATCGTTGGCACCTTAAGAGTACGCTCCACACATTTTGCTCACTCTAGTCCAGAGAAATAAAAAATATATTAATTTATAATTTTTTTAAAAATTATTATTATGTTTTTTTTTTCAATAAAAATTAATAAAAAACTAATAAATTAATAAGAAAAATTATAAATAAACAAAAAGTTAAGATATGTGAATTTACCAGTCATTGGCACAATTTTCCAATTATTGGCACTAGGCAATCCAATGATTGGCACAATATTTTTTCTAGCTTTCTTAGCTTTATTAACAAAAATTAAAAGGAACAAACAATAGAACACAGTAAACAATTACTTAATTATTATCACCTCCTCTCCTGGTGATAACACCGTTTCTAGACTCACTCAACCGAAACTGAAGAGTCGATCGAGGTACATTATATTTGATGGAAGCTGCTTTTTTAGACATTCCTGCCGCGATTGCCTAAAGAGCATTCTTAATATTGTGCTTATTGTAGGCTTTAGAATAGTTTTCGTTTGTTCTCGGGTTTTAGCATCTAAAAACAATTTTTATAAGAAAATTATCTGAATCTTAATGCCGTTATTAGACTTTAAATGTATTTTTAAAAAAGTGCATTAATAGGTAGGTACTTACCCTAAGGAAAATTATTAATAAAAATATGAAAACCGATAATTTGAATACATGTCCAATGATTGGCACGGTGCCATACCATTGATTGGCATGGAAGCCAATGATTGGCATAGTACCTCTACCAATGATTGGCATGGGCCAATTATAAGCAAAGTCGTAGAATTTCCATCCTATAGTTAACACCTCTTATAAATATTATGATTTCACTAAAATATAAAAATAAAATAAACTAACCTCTTCTCTATTATTTGTTTATATATAATAACAACACTTCACTATTATTTTCCTTACTTTTTTATATTTAAGTTGCACTTTAGATTAACGACTTTCCTTACCAATTTCACAAGGTTGTGATCAAAATTGGCGCGAACTCGAGAGTGAATTTTTGACAGATTTCTTTTCACGGTTACCAACTTAAGGATCTAAAAAAGTGATGCCGAACTCTGCAGAAATAACTAAAGCTAACACTCTTGAAAAGAAATATTAAACCAAACTCAAAAATTATGTCTATTCACGTCATTTAAACTCTATATGCCAATCATTGGGGGGGTGCCAACAATAGGGCCGTTTACCCTGCAATTGTCCGTGGGAGAAGCATTGATATACTAGGTTGATTCCGCACAATCTCAAAGTTTGGGAAAAACTCCAAAGTTTGAGAGAAAACTCCAATGCGTGTCACAACAAAATAAATGTTAATCGATACTTTTATTAAATGAGTCGTTTATTATAAAAAACAAAAGTACTTTCAATTATTAACATAAAAATGACATCGATAGCAAAACTAATATTAAATTCTTTTTTAATGACTTGCTCGATTACGCAGACCAAATATGAATGTCGGACAGCCAGATAAAAGAAAACGATTTTGAATTCCACGATCCACTTCATTAATAATGTGGAATTCATTTCAGTTCCACATGGGTTGTTGCTGAACTGCGCTCCGGGGTGTTAAAAAATCTTACTCGTTACTCTTGTAAATTTTGAAGAGGAATTCTGTTCGCCACATCACTCCCCCGCCAGTTGAATGCAGGGAGCTGAATTCAACGATATCTACTTGGGCGAAGAATAGAACGCCCTGTTCGCGTTTTTTGGTCCGGTAATACGGAAGTGTGGTTTTCAAAAAATGAAACTTTTTTTATTACACTAGATTTTGGGTTTGACTGTTGTACGATGTCTTTCGTGTCTGTTTCCGTAAAACAAGGCCTTAACCGGTCAATTCCGACGATTGATTCTTTGCCATTGATGAGTAATTTAAACGTTTTTTCGTTGCGATCGAGAACAGTAAACGGTCCGTCATAAGGTTGCTGAAGAGGCTTGCGAACTGAATCGACCCTTACGAAAACGCGAGCGCATTTCTTAATTTCTTTAAACACGAAAGGCTTATAAAAACAATGACGCGAAGGTACGGATGGACGAACGGTTTCAAAATGCCGGTAAAGTTCTTTGACAAACTCTGATTGTGGCATAACTGTGTGATTTGCTGTCAAAAAATCTGAAGGTAAACGAATATTTTGGCCGAATACTAATTCAGCTGCACTTACTTCAAATTCTTCACGATATGTTGCTCTAAGTCCCATTAAAACCAACGGTAGTTTTCTGGACCATTGAATATCATTGTGGCATTTAAGTGCAGCTTTGAGGGTACGATTCCACTGCTCAAGAAACCAATTAGCTTTTGGGTTATAAGCTGTAGTACGATGGTGCTCGATTCCAAGACGCTTGCAAAGTTCATTACACAACCCGGATTCAAATTGTGACCCTTGGTCGGTCACAATAAAAGTTGGTATACCGTACCGAGAAAACCAATTTCTTAACAGCGCATTCGCGACCGTTTCAGCTGTTATATCAGAAATTGGAATTGCTTCTGGCCATCGCGTGAACCTGTCAATCACCGTGAGCAAGTAACGAAAGCCTTCCGAACGCAAAAGAGGTCCTACAAGATCGATATGAATTTGATCAAATCGTTTGGAAACCAACTTCGACAGTTTTTGTTAATACCTGGCCAAATGTATTTCTTTGTTACCGCTCTTACCGACGACCTCACACCCTGATGAGCGAGACCGTGAACCGATTCAAAAACCAACTTCCGAAAATCTTTAGGAATATATGGACGAGGCACCTCAGTTGACGTATCGCATACAATTGAAACTTTTGAACCCGGAATGTTAAACTTCTCAAAATGTAGAGACGTTTCAGAAAAGTGCAGGTTGTGCAACTCTTGGTCGCTATGTTGAGCTTCGGCAATAGCACGGAAATCGATTTGAGAAAACTGACCAATTAAGTCGAGATGACGGAGTTGCCAAGGTGACGCCTTTGAGGCTTTTTGCCGAAAGGCAAAAGTGAGAGGTTTATGGTCCGTGAAATGTGAAATTTGAATCTATTGAAGGGTGCTACGGCAGAAGCAATGTTCGAAAGTTCTACCAAAGGGTAAAGCATTCGTCCAAGGGTTACAAAGCCCGAGCGGAAGCATGTAGAGACGAGGGTGGGAATGTCGTTGTAGATACACAGTCGGTGCTGAGAATTTGGAAAGAACACTTCTGCAGACTGTTAAACGGCGAAGACAACCAACTAATCGCTGTCAGGCAGAATGATCCATTCGATTTGGATGATGATGAACAAAATTTCCGTCCTCCCGACCAAGAAGAAGTTCGGATAGCAATATCTAAACTAAAGTCCAACAAGGCTGCTGGAGCTGATGGCCTTATGGCTGAACTCTTCAAAGCAGCGGGAGATGACTTGGTGAGGAGCATACACCAACTCATCTGTACAATCTGGTCGGATGAAAGTATGCCTGACGAATGGAACCTCAGCATTGTGTGCCCTATCCACAAGAAAGGAGATACTCTAAGCTGCGCCAACTACAGAGGTATAAGTCTCCTAAATGTCGCCTATAAAATCTTGGCGGCCATTCTGTGTGAACGTCTGAACCCTTTTGCACGTGAACTGATTGGCCCCTATCAGTGTGGTTTCAGGCCCGGTAAGTGAACCGTCGACCAAATTTTCACACTTCGGCAGATTTTGGAAAAGACCCAAGAATTCCAGATCGATACTCACCACCTCTTTATCGATTTTAAAGTCGCCTATGACAGCGTAAACAGGAACGAGCTATACAGAGCCATGTCGCTTCTTGGCATCCCTGCAAAACTCGTTCGATTGTGCGGGATGACTATGGAGAACTCGCGCTGCTCCGTCAAGGTTGGTAAGAACACCACCGACTCATTTAATGTCGAGAAAGTCTTACGACAGGGTGACGCGCTGTCATGTAACCTCTTCAACATCATTCTTGAGGCAATCGTACGCAACTCGCATGTCAACAGCAGCGGTACGATTTTTTTTAGATCCGTTCAATTACTTGGCTATGCTGATGATATTGACATTATTGGAAGAACGAAGCGCGCTGTCAGTGGAGCATTCGCAAGTATTGAAGTGGAAGCGGCTCGAATGGGTCTGGCTGTAAATAAAGATAAAACAAAGTATATGCTGTCCCCGGGTGAAGTAGATCATCACCGTAGGCTCGGACAAAACGTCACAATGGACAGATATAACTTTGAGGTTGTCAAGGACTTTGTCTATTTGGGTTCCACTATAACCTCTCAGAATAACATCAGTGAAGAGATCAGTCGAAGAATCTCTCTTGCCAATCGCTGTTTCTTCGGGCTAAGAAGGCATCTTAGTAGTAAAGCCCTCTCTCAAAGGACCAAGGAGACACTATACAAGACCCTTATCATCCCAGTCCTGCTGTGTGGGGCAGAAGCGTGGACACTGACACAATCGGATGAATACAGGCTGGGGTGCTTTGAGAGAAAGATTCTTCGGGTGATATTCGGGCCTGTATGTATCAATGGAGTATGGAGGAGAAGATTCAATGACGAACTGTACGGGCTATACAGCGACATTGACTTGGTTAAGAAGCTGAAAATTCAGCGGCTTAGATGGCTGGGTCATGTGGAGCGTATGGACGAAAACGCTCCTGCCCGACGAGTCTTCAATTCCAACCCTGTGAGAGTGTTTCTTTGTTTATAGCTGAGGTAGTTCAGCGGTTTCCAGAGTCAACCGAAGAAAACACATAAAACTCCGGATATGGAGGTTAAAATCTTTATTTATCGTTAAAAGTAAATACAATTCAAATGTTTATGCTAATACGTTATAATTCGGTGTTCTATTTTACAATTCAGGATTTTACAATTTCAAATAGGATATAGCTATATTGATTTACAATTCATTTACAATTCAGTTACAATCATTCCTTTGAAAAACAATTCGGGCTTATACTTATTTTGGATTCTATATAATTCAAATACGTTATACAATTCAAGTAATGTTTAAAATACGGACTTAATAATAAAACTGTAAATAAGCCCAAACGGCTAAAGCTCAGACCAGGGCCTGGAATATCAACAGGTACTGGTACGGCACAAAACGTTATCTCCTAACAGCCTGGTATATCAACAGGCAAATCATACAGCACAAACCAATGCCCGGAATATCGACAGGGACTGGAATGGCACAATAAAATGACGTTACCTAATCCTGGAATATCAACAGGAGAGCCCAAACGGCTACGACTCAAACCAATGCCCGGAATATCAACAGGGACTGGTAAGGTACCAAAACAACTTTATCTCCTACGGCCCGGTATATCAACAGGCAAATAAACAGCACAAACCAATGCCCGGAATATCAACAGGGACTGGAATGGCACAATAAAATGAAGTTACCTAATCCTGGAATATCAACAGGAGGGCCCAAACGGCTACGACTCAAACCAATGCCCGGAATATCAACAGGGACTGGTAAGGTAACAAAACAACGTTAAAATATACTTATAATATAATGGAACGGTAATTGGAAATCGGGAAACGGAACGGGAAGCGGAAAAACGGAAAATATTTAGCCGTGCTCTTGCGAGTGTCGACTTTAAAAGTTGGATTCTCTCGGCACACTACGTACCCCTCTTTTTCCTAAGGGAAGATAAATGCCTTATATTTGCACAAGTAATAATCTTACTTATATTGCAAAAGGTATTTTTCTCCAATTTCAGTGCATTCGTTGACTTCCTCTTGATGGCTTTTATACAAGAACAACATGTGAGTTGAGAGAACGAATGCAAAACTGGTTTCGGCAATGTCTGGTATTTATGTAATTAATACTATGCACCAACAATGTGTGCTTGAAGGGAAGTTTCCGTTGCATACTTTCAGGTGTGTATGACTGAGGCAAGTAATGCATACCTTTAGCTGAGCAATACATGACGTACAATTGTGTATAAAGTATATAAAAAGAGGACAAGACTTGTGACTTCGTCACATTCCCCTCCTGTTTCGGTTGACGGGAACCTTCTCGTCAAAAATTCGGTGGCAACGGTGCAGAGAACAAACTTCCCAAAAAATAACTTGAAGACTTAATCTATTAATTCAACCAAATTATATATTTTTTCAAAACTTAACAAAATAAACATTCAATTCTAGAAAAAAAAATAAACATTCCATTCATAAAAAAAAATCATTGGATAAAGTACAAAATAAACATTCGATTCGTAAAAATTCAAATTGGAATCAAAAATTATGTTTCGTTTTCTTTTTCTTGCGCGGCTGCTCTAACCGCTGTAGTATTGGACCTCTTTTTTTTCCCATCAAATGAGAGTATGGCCGTCCCTGGAGTGCGAATGGCCACCTTGATGTCCCCGAACGGCCGAGAAATATAAAATTGTTGCCGACGGGCCTGCGGGCTAAAACGAGGGCACTGTTTTATGTTTATCCCTTGGAAAGGGTCAAATTGCGGTAACAGCGATGACCCATTGTGCTCTGACGACTCCGGCCAGGGGATGGGCACAAAATCTGGATCGGGTTGACTGGTGGACGGTTTGTGCTGGATGGTGGCGAGCGTCTGTGGGCTGGTTGTCGGAATGAGTTGTCTGGCGGACGGTTGGTGTTGTATGGTGGACGGCTTCTGGTGGCTGGTGGACGGGATGGGTTGTTTAGCGGACGGTTGGTGCTGCATGGTGGA
The DNA here is from genome assembly GCA_916050605.2 of Platycheirus albimanus. NCBI lineage: Eukaryota > Metazoa > Arthropoda > Insecta > Diptera > Syrphidae > Platycheirus > Platycheirus albimanus. Next base: position 89,089,373 of record OU696696.1, read on the forward strand.
CGGTTTCTGTTTTCTGGTGGACGGGTGGTGCTGGAGGGTGGACGAAATGGGTTGGGTGTTGGACGAAAAGGCCGTATTTCGTTCAAACCATTTTTTGACGGCTGCATCCCTCTGTGATTTGATCAGTCCATGTTGCTCCAATAGTGAGGGCCCGGCTTTGATAACCACTATGTCCCGGATATGGACTTTTCCTTTCGCCTGCACTGTCCTCTCCACTGGTGGTGTCGAGACAAGCAACTCTACTGAGCGCTTTGAGGTGGAGCCTTTCGGTCTGGAATCCTTCCCGACATCAACATTTGTTGCACCTGGTGCTGATGGTTTCTGCGGACGCGTGGGCATGCGGCGAGTTGGATCCACTGATGCGCGTCCCTTGGGCCGACAAGTAATTGGGTTGTTTTTGCCACTTTCCTGATTGTTGGAGCACTACCTTCCTTGTCCATGGTTGAACTGAGACTGATATTATTTTTAGGTCGGTTGATGGCTTTCAGATCTTTGATGTGTGCTCTTATTTTGTTAGTGTTATTGCGAGAGAGAGACCGAAGCACAACGATGACAGGAGATTCAAACTTGATAACTTCGTACGGTCCATCATAACGGGGTGCCAATTTTTCGGTGAACTGGTTTACGGCCGAAGAGAGCACACGAGTTTTCTTGTATACCTCTTCCCCTATACATGGCTGCCAAGATCTCCATCGAAGGTTGTAATATTTTCCCTGGTTGTCTGATGCTTTTTGTAAGTTGACAGCAACCACATTATATAGTTCTTTCATTCTCTCGATGCGGACGGAAATTTCTTCGGACGAGCTGGTTAGTTCATAGTTTTTATAACTTTATTAACGCGTTCGGTGGGATTTTCTTGCGGAGAATAAGGAGCGGTGAATCGGTGTGTTATGCCCATTTCTTGTAAGAATTTCTGCAGCTGCTGACTGGTGAACTGGCTACCATTATCGGACAAAAAAGTTTCAGGGGCACCAAATGTGTGGATAATCCTCTCTCTTAGGGCTTTGATTACCCCTGCCGCTGTTGCAGCACGGAAGGGTACGACTTCCACCCATTTGGTGAACTTGTCCATGATCACCAACATCATGCTATTCCCTTTCATGGACCGGGGTAAGGGGCCAACGAAATCGGCACATATTATCTTCCAAGGGGTTTCGACCGGTAGTGAATACATTATTCCTCCTGGTTTTTGTTGCGGGATTTTGAATTGATTACACGAATGACAACCTCGCACGTGCTAAGCAATGTCTTTCAGCATGCCTGGCCAATAGTAGGACTGCATCATTCTGGCGGTAGTTTTTGCTATTCCCAGGTGCCCCGCTGTAACGGCATCGTGGTTTTCAAACAGGATTCTCGGACGGTCAGGCGACGGAACACACCACTTCCATGCGTTATTCGGATCGGACAGGGGGTGACCAGGAAATTTTCGATATAGCTTGTCCGCTATTATTCTGTAATCCTTAAATTCTTCAGGGTGACGGGAAACTAAAGTTTTTTGGCGGTCTACCCAGTCTGGTTTTGCGTCGGCGCAGGCAGCTAGCAAATCACTGGCTGTAATAGGTCGGGGGTCTCGAGATAAGGCGTCTGCCACGAGATTCATGGAGCCTTTCCTATACTGAACAGTGAAGTCATATTGTTGCAATTCAATTCAATTCAAGACGACCGGAGGGGTTTTGCAGGGAATGTAACCATTTGAGAGTGGTAAGTAAGGCCTCATTTTTCGGATTCCCCAAACTATGCCCAAACACTCCTTTTCGGTTGTGGAGTACTTTCGCTCCAGGTCGCTTAGTGTTCTGCTGGCATATGAAATTACTCTCTCTTGCTGGTCTACCGTCTGCGTCAGCACCACTCCCAAACCTTCTTGGCTCGCATCCGTTTGAAGAATAAACGGTAGGCTGAAATCGGGGCAGGTTAAGATCGGGGCGCTGGTCAACTTTTCTTTTAATGCATCGAACGCTTTTTGCTGCTCGGAACCCCATTCCCATTTAAAGTTTTTCTTCAAGAGGTTGGTAAGAGGGGAGGCGACTTGCGAGAAATTTTCGATGAAGCGGCGGTACCACGACGTTATACCCAAAACTCTGCGGAGCTCTTTGACAGTATTAGGAGACTTCAATTGTTGTACGGCGGTAACTTTGTCGGGGTCGGTGTGGATGCCTCTGTTGCTCACCACATGGCCCAAATACTTTAACTCGGTCTTGCAGAAATCACATTTCTCAACGTTGATTCGTAAATTAGCGGTGATAAGACGGTCAAATACTTCCTTAAGGTGATTAAGATGTTCATCGAAGGAGCGACTGACTATAATTATGTCGTCCAGGTAGGCAAAAGCGTTATTTGATAAGTCTTCTCGGAGGATGGTGTCCAGGACTCGTTGAAAGGTAGCAGGGGCCGAATGTAAACCACATGGCATAACGGTCCACTGGTATAATCTGCGGCCTGGAACGGTGAATGCAGTGAACTGCCGTGACTCTGGTGCTAACGGTATTTGCCAATACCCCTGCTTCAGGTCTATTGTGGATGTATGCTTGGCCTCGCGCAGTTTATCCAAAATTCCTTGAATGTGGGGAAGCGGGTAAGCATCTTTTTCGGACCGTTCATTCAGTTGCCTGTAATCTACGCATACCCTCCAACTTCCATTCTTTTTCCTCACCAACACGATGGGTGAGCTGTAGGGGCTACTGGAGGGCTCAATCCTACCCGCGCTCAGGAGCTCGTCAATCTCGTCGTCGATGTTCTGCTGCATAGCCGGGTTGCGGGGGTAGTATCGTTGCTTAAACGGTAGTTCGTTTTTGAGACGAATGGTATGCACCGCCGCGTTGCAAATCGGAGCCAGTCGGTCAAATTTCGTCAACTCTCTACTCAGGAATTCTTTTAGCCGGGATTGGTCAAACGTGGATAAGTCGGCACCCCCAATGAGTCCTAGTTTCTCAGGTCCGGTTACGTCAACTCTTTTATTATGGCAGCCGAGTGTTACGCCACCAAGAATCATGGCTAACCCCGCTTTCCTCAGGAAGTCCATTCCTATAACAGCTTCCTCCATAAGGTCTTTTAACCATGAGACCTCTCCGGTCACCGATCGGTTGCCAAACTGTAACGTTACTAGGTAATGCTCCCTAGCCACAATTGGATTCCCGTTTGCCAAGTGGATCTCGGAACGCTGGTAACGGACGGGTGTTTTCAGTCGCCGCAGAGTGTTTCGCAACGAGAGGCTAATGAACGTCTTCGTGGCTCCTGTATCGATTAAAGCGCTCCATGTTTGCTCTCCGATACTGACGGGAATGAAATAACGAGGATCTGTCCAAGCCTCTTCAATTTCTTCGGTGGAGTCTTGCTCCCCGGCCGTAGCATGGCAACTCACATCCACGGCAACTTGGGCTTCGGCTTCGGCTTCTGGTGACAGGCTTGGAACGGTTAAAGGGTGGCGGGTACTGGAATCTTGTACACCGTGCATAGAAATGTTCTCAACCTCGGCGAAATCTGGTATCGGTGATTTAGGTAGGGGTTGGGCGGGTTTGACTGGAACGGTTGATAGCATAGCAGACACGGCTGGGCGGCAAGAACAATCTTTTGACAATCGTCCGTCCTCTCCACAAAAAGAACAAAACATCCTGAACGGGCGATTGCAATTAGCTTTGCTGTGACCTCGTTGCTTACATCTCCAACAATGAGTATTTCTGTCGTAAACGGTGTTGGTAGCGGTCGGGGTGCGGTTTGGTGGAGGGACGTAACTTGGCTGCGGTGGTCTTCTTTCTGGGGGGTTCCATCGGGCAGGTACGGGTGTCGGTACGGCGGGACATGGGCGAACGGTTCGATCTTCACTCCGAATATACTCGTACTCTTCGGCCAGTTCCATCAGGTCATCAATGGTCTGAAAGTCCCGGCGTTTTATGTATAACCGGTATTCTGGACGAAGGCTATCATATATCCGCTCTAGGTTATCCTCAGTGCTCATACGGGTGTGCTGTTTCATCAGGTACTGCGCTGCCCGACTAAACTCCTTAGCCTTCTCCCGCGGGCCTTGTTTCTTCCGCATAATTTCATCTTCCAATTTATGCACATACCGGGCGGGCAGGAAGAACCGTACAAACGAACTGTGGAACTGAGCCCACGTCTGAAAAGTAGATCGGTTCACCCGGAGCCATTCCAGGGCATTGCCTCGGAAGATTTCCGGAAATGTCCAGACAATGTGGTCGAGCGGGATGTCATAGCAGGTAGCAAGCTCCTCCAAGCGTTCGATAAATTCGAGTGGGTTTCCTCACCCCTCAAACTTCAGACCCCATTTGCGTACCGTGTTCATGACTTCGGCTTTGTAACTCGTAGCCAATCGCTCCGTGCGGTCATGCGGTACGAAGGTTCGTTCGGCGGCGGCGGTGGTGTATGTGGAGACGGTTGCACCTCCTGGTGAATTTATGGTTATGGAAGGTCCTGCTGACATGGAATTTTGCTGCACCGAAGAGCGTGTCGCTCCTGTAGCATTTCCGACTTCGTATGCACCCAACGGTGGAATAGTGAGCTCAGTCTTCATAGGTAATTTCGTCTGGATATTTTTGTGCTCAACGGTTTTTGGTTCAGGGGACAAGTCTGATTCTCCATACTCTCGGTCCTGCGTGAGCTTCTCTAGCTCAGCACACAGGTTCTGGGTTGAAGCTCGGGTTCTGGCTTCCTTGATGCTCTGACTGAACAATTGTCGGAGCTCTTTTAGTTTTCCATCGGTGGGCAACCCCCTTGCCTGCAACTTCTCGACAAGTTCGTTTTTGCGCAACAAGTAAATCCAATGTAAATTTGCCGACGGGTCAGGCTCCGGAACATCCAAGTGCTGGCCTTGTTCCTTGTTTTCTCCTGGGCCCATGGTTTTCTGGAATCAGACGGTGTTATCAGGTATACGGTGATCAGTATTCTTAAGTTTTAAAAAAAACGGGACGGTATCGGTAACGGGTCTTAAGAATACGATGATCCGGGATGCGGGTAGCTGGTGATCGGTATTCGGGTCCTGGTAACTGGTAGTAGGTACGGTGATGTTTCTGGTCTGGTCGGATTTCTGGTATAACCTCTATTGAGGTCCCTGCTCGGGCGCCATTGTGAGAGTGTTTCTTTGTTTATAGCTGAGGTAGTTCAGCGGTTTCCAGAGTCAGCCGAAGAAAACACATAAAACTCCGGATATGGAGGTTAAAATCTTTATTTATCGTTAAAAGTAAATACAATTCAAATGTTTATGCTAATACGTTATAATTCGGTGTTCTATTTTACAATTCAGGATTTTACAATTTCAAATAGGATATATATTGATTTACAATTCATTTACAATTCAGTTACAATCATTCCTTTGAAAAACAATTCGGGTTTATACTTATTTTGGATTCTATATAATTCAAATACGTTTTTATTTATTTATTTATTGTTCATTATTCTCTTTTACAAAAAACAAAAAAGTACATATATGTATTAACAATTATTTATAATGAAAGTATAACTATACATTGCAATAGAGAATAGCTAGTGAGATTTATTATTTTGCTTATAAGAGCGATAAATAGTGTTAGATGTCACTTCAAAAAAAAGAAAGAAAACAAAATTTAATCATTGTGGGGTGACATTTTTTTTTTTTTTGTTTTTTTTTTCCTAAATTAGTATTACAATATTATTGAATCAAGATTATTTGGTGTAATAGTTTTATGTGAGGTAGGTGAGCGAAACTTCAATATTGCTGTGATCAAAGCCAAGTAGCCATGTTTTAACTTTCTTGGTAAATTTGTTTTGATTTCTTATTATTCTTATATCAAGAGGAAGACGATTAAAAAGTTTACAGGATACAACTGGGTAGGAGTTTCTGTAATGAGTGGTGCGAAAAGCTGGAATTTCAACAACATGGCGATTAATGCTTCGCAAGTTACGTGAATAAAAAATTGGACTTTGCATATAGCCGGCTCTTACAAAAAATATCTTAGAGACTTTAAAAAAGAATAAATGTCTTACTGGAAGTATATTCAGATACCTAAACAAATCCATGGAATGAGCGAGTCGATGTGAATTACAAATTCTTCTTATAGCACACTTTTGTAAAACGAGAAGTGGCTTCAGATTATTCAGATAAGCACCACCCCAACTACTAATTCCATATTGTAATTTTGAATGGAAGATACCATGGTAAACAGTTTTAAGTGTCTTGTTTGAGCAAAACTTTCTGAGGCGATAGAAACACCTAATGGAAGAACGCAAGCACTGCTTCAACACCGATATATGTTCTTTCCAACTCATGTTTTCGTCGATAGTAATACCGAGGTATTTAAAGTTCTTAATTACTTCAATTTGAAAACAATTCGAACTACAAGTTGCATTTTTGTTAAAAACTTCTTTGGACGCTGCTGAACAAGCACAATCGTTAATGTTGAAACGCTGGCAATCAAAAGAGTGAAAATCTAATTCAACATGGGGAGGTCCATTACTCAAACTGAAAAACATTAGTTTGGTTTTCCTACTAACAATTAACCTATGAGTTGCAAACCAAACCCTCAGCAAGTGAATGTCATGATTGAGTTCACTTAGCAGATTCAGGGGGCTCGTTGAATCATAAGCGATACCAAGGTCATCTGCAAAAGCTGTGACTTTTCCTGCAAAAGGTAGGGAGAACAGAGAGTTTATAAATATCAAAAACAGTAATGGACCCAACACAGACCCTTGGGGAACACCAACATTCAGTACCTGAGGGTTGCTAACAAATTCCCCAATTTGTACTCTTTGTACACGATCCTTTAAATATGAAGCAAACCAGTTGTGGATAAACCCACGAAATCCTGCATCATATAATTTATCCAAAAGAATGTCATGAACGACGGTATCAAAAGCTTTTGTAATATCAACAAAGAGGCCAGCGCAAAACTTGCTTTCATCTAAACTTTTGTTAATAAAAGAGCAAAAATATAAAATAGCATCCTCAGTAGAACAGCCTTTTCTGAACCCAAACTGCATTGGACTAAAAAACTTTATTCTATCCAGATGCGCAAACATTCGTTTCTTTATAGTTTTTTCAAAAACTTTCGAAATTGAAGAAAGTAACGAAATTGGCCTGTAATTGTTTTTTCCTTTGCGATTCCTCTTCTTAAAAAACGGCATTACATCTGCACCTTTAAGTTCGTCAGGGAAAACTCCGCTATAAATACTTAAATTGAATAGATATGCTAGAATATCAACTAAATTGGGGGCAATTTTCTTTAGAGTAACATTCGAAATGCCGACGTTCCCACAGGATTTTGAATTGTTCAGCGAGTAGATGGTAGTTAAAATTTCAAACCCAGTAATTTCATTGAAAAAGAAGCTATTCCCATAAGTCTTTCGTTCTACCACCCTACATCGGTTACAAATCGAATCACAACTAGGATCAGTCGATAAATTTCCCACAGAGGTAAAAAATTGGTTAAACGTATTAGCTACTTCTGCAGGTTCTACGATTTCAGTGCCTTCTTTATGCAGCACTATGGAGTTACACTGAGGAGGTTGATTTCTATTACTAATACTATTAATGATACTCAACTCCTTTTTGGGGTTGCCTTGTGCATCACGAAATTTAAAAAAGTAATACTTGTCCTTCGAAGTGGAAATTTCTTTGCTCATTTTCTTAAATCGTATTTTTAAGTTAGAGTTTAGTGGGTGTTTGTAACACAATTGGCGTAGTTTGTTCTTGACTTTAATTTTTTTCAAAATGCAAGCGCTTATCCATGGCTTTAATCGTGATTGCGATTTATTTTTTATAGTTGTGAATTTAGACCTACATATATGGCTTTTAAGAATTTTTAAAAACAAGTCGTAAGCTTTTGAAGCATTTGCCTCATTTAGAATAGCCTCCCAACTTTCAAAACGCAGTTCATAATTTAAAAAAGCATAGTTAATGTTAGTAAAAGTCTGAGAAGTAACATTCTTATTAGGTTTATTATCAGAAAAGTCCTTAAATACAATACCATGCAATGGTCAGATATTTGCAAATCAAAATTGATACCAGTACACTGACTCGAATTTATTTTCGAAAAACGACCAAAAACATGATCAATACACTTCCCTGAAATAGGCCTGGTAACTTCATTGATAAAAGATGTAAGGCCATGCTCAGCTGTTAAAGCAAGATAACAATCAGATATGGTGCTCGAAGTCAAGATATCAATGTTAAAGTCTCCTAATAAAACAAAATTACTTCCACTTTGATGGTTAAACAAATTTGATAAATCATCCAAGAAAGAATGAACTGAGGATGCGTGTAATCTATAAACACAAACAAATTCAAAATAAACTTTGTTTATACTAATGGTAATTTTCATCAAATCTGCACTAGCCATGTTGTATCGATCCACCCTACAACACTCACCTGAGTATAAATCTCGGACAAAGACTCCTACACCACCTGCTGGATACAATTCGTATGGATTTGCATAAAATGTATAACCGGGAATAGAATAATCGTCTATTTCGCAAGAAAAAATCCATATTTCAGATACAAATATTACGTCTGGCAGGTATTCAAAGGCATCCAAATTACAAACTAGTAGATCAAAGTTCTGCCTTAAGCTACGGATATTTTGATGTACAACAAAAAAAGGTTTGCTCTCACCAGATTTAAAGCGGAAAATTTTATCAGAACTACTTTTAATTGTAACAGCGGTAGAGTTATTGATGTCTAGTTCAAAGTTATTATTAACGTTAAACATTATAAGTATAAATTTAAAACAAAAAGAAAACAAGTCAGGCTTGCAAATTGACTAAATCGTCATACGAACTAATTACAAAAACTCTTCCACCCTCAATCTTACGTAACATAATACGAGAATTTTGGAACCACAAATATTTAAAGTTTTTATCTTTTTTAGCATTTTTCGCTTCCATAAATAGAGCACGGTTAAATTTAGTTAGGCTATCATTAATGTAAATATTACAATTCCTTCCCTCTACAAATAATCCAGCATTCAGCTTATTTTTTGCATTCCTCTTCTCCTTCATAACTTTTTGTTTAGCAGCTTGAGACGAAAAACTCACACATAAGATGTCATCTGATGCAATTTTGTTGGATCCCATGTTGGCAGCGGAATCGGAATTAGACGAGTTGTTTCTGTTCATCTTTTTCTTCGACCGTTTCACGTAGCATTTTGTTATGTCTGTAGGTTCAACTGAGATCCCCAATGCATTGACTAGGATCTTCTCCAAACATTCGCTGCCATTATTTTTATTTAGGCCGGGTATGCCAACGATCTCAACAGAATTCTCCAAAAAAGTTTGTTCCCTCCAGTTAAGTCGTCTTTCAAGAGAGGATACCATCGATTTTAAATGATCATTTTCAACCCTGAGTTCTTGAACTAAGCCTAGGAAATCAGTATTGATTTTTTTTTTAAATTGATGATCTCTTCGTAAAGCAGGTCCAAAGTAATTGCATTTTGGTAGTGTTTTATACAATTATTATCATCTGTCTCTGCTGCGGAACCCCTTTGTAGTTCATCTCTTTCACTGGCTGGCTCGCACAAACTCAAAGGCGAATTAGAAACCTGTTCTGAGAGCTCTTGTGATTTCCCCTTATTAGCTGTGCAATTACTCTTTTTCGAAGATGGTTTGCGTGGCCGAGACGACGATGCGCTATTTGATTGTTCTTTACCATATTTTTGTTGTTGTTGCAGAGATGCACTTCTTAAAGGTTGCTGGCGTTGAAGCTTAGATGACGAAGCACTTTTGGCTGGAACTTCTGCTTGTTGTTTTTGCACAGAGTCAATTGCAGTTGGTAATGCTGAATGTTGTTGTTGCAGTGATTTTCGACGAAGTGAGGTACATCTATCACATCGATATTTAGAATTGTTTGAAAGCAAATAGTCCAAGTCCATCAAATTAATATTAACACACTCGCAGTGAAAAATCGAAGCACAGTCCCCACAAGATATTTTGGAGGAACAAGTATGTTCTACTATGTTATTACACACAAGACAGTTCATGATAATTTAAAACAATATATTTGATTTAAAGAAAAATTAAAAAAAAAAAAACAAAGAAAAATATCAAAATTTAACCTCGCTCAGAGAGAACAGCGTCTGCACCCCACAACAGACACAGCACTTGTTATACAATTCAAGTAATGTTTAAAATACGGACTTAATAATAAAACTGTAAATAAGCCCAAACGGCTAAAGCTCAGACCAGGGCCTGGAATATCAACAGGTACTGGTACGGCACAAAACGTTATCTCCTAACAGCCTGGTATATCAACAGGCAAATCATACAGCACAAACCAATGCCCGGAATATCGACAGGGACTGGAATGGCACAATAAAATGACGTTACCTAATCCTGGAATATCAACAGGAGAGCCCAAACGGCTACGACTCAAACCAATGCCCGGAATATCAACAGGGACTGGTAAGGTACCAAAACAACTTTATCTCCTACGGCCCGGTATATCAACAGGCAAATAAACAGCACAAACCAATGCCCGGAATATCAACAGGGACTGGGATGGCACAATAAAATGAAGTTACCTAATCCTGGAATATCAACAGGAGGGCCCAAACGGCTACGACTCAAACCAATGCCCGGAATATCAACAGGGACTGGTAAGGTAACAAAACAACGTTAAAATATACTTATAATATAATGGAACGGTAATTGGAAATCGGGAAACGGAACGGGAAGCGGAAAAACGGAAAATATTTAGCCGTGCTCTTGCGAGTGTCGACTTTAAAAGTTGGATTCTCTCGGCACACTACGTACCCCTCTTTTTCCTAAGGGAAGATAAATGCCTTATATTTGCACAAGTAATAATCTTACTTATATTGCAAAAGGTATTTTTCTCCAATTTCAGTGCATTCGTTGACTTCCTCTTGATGGCTTTTATACAAGAACAACATGTGAGTTGAGAGAACGAATGCAAAACTGGTTTCGGCAATGTCTGGTATTTATGTAATTAATACTATGCACCAACAATGTGTGCTTGAAGGGAAGTTTCCGTTGCATACTTTCAGGTGTGTATCACTGAGGCAAGTAAAGCATACCTTTAGCTGAGCAATACATGACGTACAATTGTATATAAAGTATATAAAAAGAGGACAAAGCTTGTGACTTCGTCACAACCCGGAGGGCCGACGCAGTTCTGGAAGACCCCATCTAAGGTGGCGCGATCAAGTGGTAAACGACCTCAACCAACTTGGTGTGCGCAACTGGAGGCCACTGGCTAGGGACCGGCCTAGCTGGCGAGGATTGTTGGTTGAGGTCGTGGTCCACAATGGACTGTCTGCGCCACCTTAAGTAAGTAAGTAAGAAAATAGTGAAATGATGTCCCTCAAGAAAATAGCGAAAATGTTTGATGCAGAGGTATATTGCTAACAGTTCTCTATCGTAAGTACTGTATTTGCGTTGAGCATGGTTAACCTTTACTGACTAAAACGAAAGAGGTTGCCAAGCACCCTGATACCACTGCTGCAAAACGCCTCCAATCGCAAAATCTGATGCGTCGACACATAGGGAAAATTTCGCGTCGGGAATTGGAAATGTCAGGAGAGTAGCTTGACACAGTTCAGATTTGCATCGTTCTAATGCGGCAATCGCATCTGAAGACAACTCGATAGCTGTCTTATCGCCTTTTTTAATCTTTCCTTTGAGAAGCTCAGTTAAGGGAAATTGTAATTCAGCAGCCTTAGGTATAAAACGCCTGTAAAAATTGAGCATCCCCAAAAATCGTCTCAGCTCAGAAATATTCCTGGGAGGCTTGACATTAACGATTGCCTTTACTTTGCACGGCGGTGGTTTAATACCATCTGCTGAAATGAGATGGCCGAGAAAAACGACACTGCTTTTAGCGAAATTACATTTTTCGGAATTTATTACCAGCCCAAACTTCTCTAAACGCCCAAATAAAATCTTGAGATGGCACAAATGCTGGGCTAAGTCTTTTGAGGCCACCAGGATGTCATCAATGTGCACAAAATAGAATGGAAGATCCCGAAAAACGGAGTGCATAAAACGTTGAAATGGTTGGGAAGCATTCCTTAAACCAAATGTCATCCTGGTGAACTCAAAAAGTCCGAATGGAGTGGTAATCGCTGTTTTGGGAATGTCAGCCTCATCAATAGGTATCTGATGGTATGCACGTACCAAGTAAATTGGTAAATTTGGCCATGCAATTGATGACCAAAATCCTGAGTGTGCGATATAGCGAAGCTGTCTGGTTGAGTAGCCGCATTGAGCAAACGGTAGTCACCACAGGGTCTCCATTCTTCTTGAGAACTAGATGCAGAGGCGTGGCCCAAGGGCTACTACTTGGACGGCAAATGCCTTGTTGAAACAAAAATCAAAATCCTTTCTAGCAGCCTTCAGCTTATCTGGAGGAAGACGACGTGGCTTGCTGACGATTGGTCGTGTAGACCCTGTGAGAATAACATGCTTAACGTCAGGTTGAATAGGGCGTACAAAAACATTTTCTTTAGAAACAATGTTGTGCTGCTTGATTAATTGATGATAATATTGTCATCGACTACACCTTGACTTAAAACCGAAAGTTTCTGTGTCGAATCTTGCTTAAGTTTACCTTACGAGAGTGAGTTGGACTGAGGATCAACAAGGCGACTGTTTTTAATGTCAACCAGAAGCCCGAAGTTTCGAAGAAAATCGGCGCCTAAAATCGGTTTGTTTACATTAGCGTAGACAAAAACCCAAGAAAAACTTCGGCGAAGACCTAAGTTGAGAACAAGTCGTATGCGACCGAACGTTGCCACTGAGGAGCCATTGGCGGCAAAAAGTTGATTTAGCTTGGGACGTCGTTTTTTAATTTCGGCAGTCGCGGGTAAAACTGAAACGTCCGCTCCCGAATCAATTAAGAAAATTAATTTGTTGGCTGAGTCTTTAATGAAGAGGCGGCAGTTTGAAGAAAGTGTGCCCAAATCGCAAGCCGCTAACGACTGGGCCTTCCGTTTTCCGAAAGTGTCCGATTCTGACTTTTGAAGTTACATGGTGGCTCACATTTATGAGCGCGATCGCCGAAACGACGATGATACCAGCACAATTGTTGGCTAAATCGCTCACGGGAATTGAAACTTTGTCGTGGAGACGCTGACCTATCTCGTCTAGGTCGTTGGCTAAACTGCCTACGCAAGGCTGCCACTTCTGATTGCTCTTCCTCTAAAGGTGAAGAAACATTACTCGTCCCTTCAGAGGATTGATTCACTTCAAACTTTTTGCTGGCCAACGTAAAAACCTCATTCGATACCAAACCGAAGATCTTATCCGCCGACTTAGCAAGAGTGTCTAACTCGTCTGGTGAGCACGATAAAATGGCTTGAGCGGCCTGAGGCAAGCGCTGCAACCATAAATTTTTTAAAAACGAGTCTTGAAATTGATCACCTTCCAAAGCACGCATTTCCCTTAAAAGTTCGCTTGGTTTCTTGTCACCCAGTACGGTATCGTGCAACAATCTCTGAAATCTAACATCCTCCGACTCAATAACGCGCGAAAGAATTGTTGTCTTTAAATGCTCGTATAACCCGCTACCGGGCGGATTCAAAATTACGTCCCTGCATAAGTTCACCGTTCGCGTGTCAAGTAGACCGAGTACCGTACCGATCTAACCTGGGCTGCCGCGAACTGCCCTTCAACAATTTTAAACCACACGTCCGGATTATCGGGCCAAAAGGGCATTTTTTTGATTGCCAAAGCACTTACTTGAGTACTCGGAGGTTCTGGGTTGCTCCCTGCAAGGCTGGCGGGGCTTGACGAGCTCTGGTCATCCCCAACACCCGGTTGATTTTTAACTCCATCTACTGGGTCAGGCATTCCGATTTGGTTGCGTTTACAAAACTATATGAAAGAAAATTACACAAACACGTTAGTTAATTTAACCAAACAACGATGAGTTGGAAACAATTATAATATAGGGCATGCAATTAAATTCTACTTGAGCCAAAAGAAGAAAAAGATAATTTACATAGAACCAAAAGAAAATATTAAGCGAGAAGCGCTGGCAATGCTTTATTAATATACAAAAAGTTACATATGTATAGACACAAAACCAAATTTTGGAATATAATATCTGCTGCTGTTGAACGGGACTTCTTGGCTTCCAATGAAATTACTGCTAATTGCTGTTTCTTTGCCAATGCTGCTGCCGTCGATGGAAAACCCAAGCATGTGATATGTGCCGTTGTTGGTGCTACTGCTGTCTGCTGCTGACGAACGGGACATAAAACCAACGGTGTGTACCGTTGCTTGTCGCGTGGCCGGTGCTATGGTGCGTTTTACGCAACACTCTTGCTGGTGCTGCTTGGTACCAACAATGATGGTGTCGCTTTTCTGCACGCTCACTAGCGTTGCCTGATGATTGTGATGCTGCGGTGGTCTTGAAAACGAGGATTGTGGAGCTGGCCTTGTGTCTGCGACAGCGACCAAATCCAATGAAAAATGCGAGTCGCTTGAGTTTTGCAAGACGCGTCACTGCTCTTTTTTAGACGTCGATCACGTCGGGGTCACCAGTTTGGGAAAAACTCCAAAGTTTGAGAGAAAACTCCAATGCGTGTCACAACAAAATAAATGTTAATCGATACTTTTATTAAATGAGTCGTTTATTATAAAAAACAAAAGTACTTTCAATTATTAACATAAAAATGACATCGATAGCAAAACTAATATTAAATTCTTTTTTAATGACTTGCTCGATTACGCAGACCAAATATGAATGCCGGACAGCCAGACAAAAGAAAACGATTTTGAATTCCACGATCCACTTCATTAATAATGTGGAATTCATTTCAGTTCCACATGGGTTGTTGCTGAACTGCGCTCCGGGGTGTTAAAAAATCTTACTCGTTACTATTGTAAATTTTGAAGAGGAATTCTGTTCGCCACAAAAGATTGTCTTTGCGCCTTATTTATTGTCATAGCAAAAGCACGACGTATTGGAAATTGCAATCGTTTGAAGTTAAAAGGTTAATCTGGCGGAATCATTGGAATACGCGGAATCAATACATCTTCACCTTTAAATTTTCCTTTTAAAATCGTTGCTGCAATAAGATTATTCATAACATTTTTGGCTGCTAATCTTGTTCCGTTGCACAATCGAGGTTGATTTATATTCCGAAGTAGAATAATGGGTGCATTAACTTTCAAACATAAACAATGAGGCGGCAGCCCAGGCAAATCCCTGGAGTTCAGAAATTCCGTTGGATAATTGACAGCGTCATCTTGATTTGTGACCTACCCTTTTTTTGATGCTAACTTGACCGGACTAACCGTATCTACTATTTGATACTTCACAATCTCACCAGGCACATCACTTAAAATATCCGCATTCAATTGACCGACGTCCTTATTTTTGGCTGTCAGTATTGCTCTTTCAGCTAAAAAAATTGTGATTTCGATAATTTTGCGCAATGTTTAGAAAAACATTTGAAAATAATTGTTATTTTGTTTGCACGAAATTACGAAAATTATCATTAAATTATTAATCCAGTAGTAGCATCAATAGGAATTTGTCCATTTCCTATCCACAGTAGTTGTCTATAAAATTCGTCAGCCGATGGGTCATTTAGTAATCTCTTACATTTCTTGTTAAAGCGTGTGTTTGTTCATTTCTCCATAAACTGGATGACTTCCAACATGCCTTTAATTCATCTGCTGGAGTTGAACGGGGAATCACTGGCAGCGTTTGACGGAAATCAATATCAGAGCGCAACCGAATATTTCTTGATTATTACGTAAATCTTTCAAAGTCCTATCTAAAACTTCCACCGATATCTTATGCGTGCCATTGTACATTCATCCCACACTATAATAATTGGCATTTTTGCAATACTCATCCCATTCCAGAATTTTTAGAAATGTTATACATTGGATTTTCATTAATTTTCATATTCAATGGTAATTTAAGTACAGAGTGCGCTGTTCGACCACCATCCAATAATAGCTTTGTTTGTTGAGCCCTGGGGTCGACACAGCGCGTTTTTTGAATTACCTCAACTCACCCTCAATACAAAATTCTCTGTTTTTTGAAACCTGGGGTCGCCCTGAAGTCACCCTGAAGTCGATCTTGCTATTTAGCTGGGGCGAGTTGAGGTAACCAATCAGCTGTTGAAGTGACTTTTGCTGTCAAGCATTTCTTGTGTATTTTTCTTCTGTATTTGGTTTTTCATGTCTTTTTTTCGATAAAACTAAATGAAATGCAAGTGAATGCATTTATTTTGATGAAAGTAAATACAAACCGAACAAATAAAGTAAAATGGAAACTTTTGATTTTGGGCGTTGTGAAAAATATACAATCAGCAGCCCTAATGCGTTTTTTGAGAACGAGAAAACCCAGGTTTTTTTGACAACCCTTGGAGTTGTCGAGAAAACCTGGGGCGACCCCGGGTAAAGTTCAACAAACAAAGCTAATGTGGCAGCGTTTCCAGATGATGCAAGTGCTAATGCTTTATTGTTTTGTGGTCTTATAGTCGCTAATAGCAAGGAAATCAAAAATGTTTTACCGGTACCGCCTGGCGCATCTGAAAAAACATTCCTCCGCTTTCATTTTGTAGAGCTTGAATTATAGTATCATATGCATTTTTTTGTTCTCGATTCAATTTGAGCAGATTCAAATTTATAAATGTGTTCATTTCATTTATATATTATATCATACTGTTGTTCACGTTGCATTTCTTGATTAAATGCGATATGTATTGGTCAATTAGGAGCAGGCAAACCTAATTGTGACAATGTTTTATTTTGCTAAGCACAATATCTTCAATTATAACTAATGCGAATGCCGCATTATACTTTTCCAGCGTAATGATTAATTCCTGATTTCTAGAAAAAATACGCATTCTATTCAAGATATCTTCAGTCATAGTCACGATAACGTTGCCACAATTCAAACGGATTTGATGAAAAACACATTGTGATAATAATTGAAAATAATGATCTTATTTGACAGTAAACCTGTTGAGGATGCTTCCATAAGTGTGGCATCCCAATGATTATCATTTTCAAGTAAATGCAGTTCTTCACATGCTTGACGATAAGTGTGACAAAGACGCCAATTCACTTTATTCAAACTCGCAAAAAAGATGTATGTCCAGGAACACTAACCAATAAAAGATACAAATAAAAAAATGCATGTTGGGTCTGATGCAGTGTATAAAGTTTTGTTTGTCTTATATGTTTGGCTTTAATTTTATCACATGTTAAGGAATTTCGCGCGAACATTACGTCAAAGAGTTAAAGTCTGCAGGATCACTGCTTTTTCAAAATTACCGCATCTTTAAAATCTTATGGCAGATACCGTTAGTGTTAAGGCTAGAATGCTAATTCCCAAAACCCCTCTGTAGGACGTGTAACGTAAAATATTATTTTATTAAAATTAAAAAGGAGCAGAGATTTTCAAAAGAAATATCCCACCATGACGTAGAAGCGACATCTGGAATGAACGAAGGAAAATAACTGATTACCTCACATTCAAATTTCCAAATGTTCCCTACATCCGGTCCAACTGCCAACAGGCTCTGACCTCCCCTCCTCAATATCCTATGGAGAATAAAGATAAGGAAACCAATGTCTACTAACAACTGTACCTATCTGGGAGGAAGTAGAAAGAGACAAGCAACCTTTAAGTCCTTGACTCCTATATCAATGGACAGCTGATCCAAGGTCCTATAGCCAAGCATTGGCGTTCCTAGTAAACTGAGAATCGGAATACTTACATGTCACTAACGCTGCCTCCAGCTCCTTCTACTTCCTTCTCGTCCCTTCCAATCCTAATCCATCCCGGTCACAGAAGCGTGAACCATCCATCGGCCTACCCTAGGTACTGACCACAAAACTCCGCAGAACAGCCTAATGGGTATCCAATGCCATGTCCACGCCTATCCACTACAAGCTCTAGGTGTTCTGCTTGCAGCATCCTCTTATTATAGCCTACACCTGGAAACCATAAACCTTACAAACACTCCCATAACTATACCTAGACCACGAATGCTACCTCTAACTAACTCATTTTCATATCCAGAGATCTCACTCCGGTTCGCATCTAAATGTCTAATCATGGCTATTTGTTTTACGTGCACTGGGATGAAAGTAACCTTTTGTCGGCAACGCCCCCTTTCTAGTCGACCGCCCGCGAAGGATGGCCAGATAGAACGGCATGCGACAACTCAAGGTTATGGCCGAGATCGACCGTCGCGGTGGCCGGCAGTACCCTAGCCACAGCTAGCACAGTCTGGCCATGGGTACTTGCTCCGGGATCTATACGACCGGTGTTACCTCTTTTTTTCTTACACTGCCGACCGATGAACTCTGGTGGTCGAGTTCGAATACTGATTTTAAAAAGCTTATTGGCCCTCATAACTGACGAAGATTAGATGGTCTTGAATTGACCGATAAAGTAAGTGATTCTATTGTGCACCTCATATTACAATGAGTGAACGTAGAAGACGAGAAAAGAATTGAGATGTATTATTACATCAACCCACAGAACTCAAACCGTATTTCGCGCGATGGAAAGCTCACCACTGGTGTTCATGGAAGCTATGGCTAAATGATACTGTCTACGCGTTCGGTTGCCATGAAGTTATACCGAGCGCGGACAAAGAGGTGTCTAACTTATAGGGGAGGGAGGATCTATGATGGTTGTCGATCCCCCTGGTCTCTTTACCCTCCCATTTGACGTTCAAAATCATCTCTCTTAACATCAACCTTGGTTGACCGTAGACCTTTGAGTCCCCAAGACTCAATGAATTTCATTGGGCAACCCCTAATCAAGAAAGCAAGCAATATCTTGCTTGCTTAAATACACGTTTTAATCTAAAACATGATAATCAAACGAGGAACCATTCCCTCATACTCTATCAAAAGACCTAAACCAAAAGAAACCAAATGTACACACACCGTATTGTCATTCCGAGAAGAAGTGAGGGGGTACCACCCTCCTTGGATAATCTTACTCCATGACTGAAAACTTATCAAAAATCATCTAAAAGAGAAATCTAAAAATTCTTCAAAGAAATGAATAAACGGAAAATCTTCGTGAAAACGTTATAAAAAGGTTGTTTTGTTTTATTCAAAAGTGAAAAATACTAATAGCTAATGTCTTAGAAATATACTTAAATTTACCTTAACGCACTAAATGGATTCGTACAAAATTGTCCGAACAAATAACTGAAGTTAAGCTATATAACACCATCTTAATTTTCTTGAGTTCATAAAATGACCCGTAGTACAATTATTTGAATTTATGACAGAATAGTTCAACTATCTGCACCTTCTTAAGGGTGAATTAAAAGAGATTAAAATTAGAACGTAACAATGTTCAAAACTATTTAAATTCTAGGTCAATATTCAGTTTATTGTTTAGTATCAGTAAAAGATACTTTATTAAAGTTAGAGCAGGTGGAGTAGGGCTTAGTAAATTCAAGTGCAAAAAAAAAAAAAAAAAAAAGAAAATAATATAAAATAAAAGTAAAGAGTAAAGGATAACGATATACGCGACAAAAGAAACAGTAACTAGATCTAAAGACGACCAAAAAGGTGAGTTATCTGGCCTAGGTCCAAGAACAATGACACCAAGAACGAAATTGGGTGTCAATGCTTGACGCGGCGGTGAAAATAACTATAATATTTAACGGAAGCTAACTTCAAATGATGTACGCTATTTAACATGAATCGTATCCATGTAACCTGAAGACGTTATACTCATGCGCTTCACCGTAACGTGCTTATTTACGGATAAATAAAAATATAGTTGGAAAATATCTTAGTCTTCATTAACCATACCGCGGTCTATTTCAAAAGAAAAAGAAAATCTAATCACAAGAACGAGACGACAACGAAAGGAAAGATACCCGGAATAGATGATTGAAATGTAGCTACTAGTACCATATATGCGAGATCCCAATTCGATCACTCGCATATACTCGATAAAATTCAATATCAATAGCAATATAGTGTAAAGTAGAAATTATAGGTATATTTATTTGTTTAAATACAATACTGCCAATAGGGCAGTAAGGAATTTCGTAGCTTCGGAAGTGCACTCCTGATCGCTGAAAAGTAAAAATTAGTAAATGCTCCTAGCTATTGCTTATTAAAAATTGAGTGTTATCCAGCCTTGAGCATACAAGTAGAATGCTGAAGTTGAATCTCAACGTAATTTAACAATGTAGTTAATCTCAAGCTACCGTCTTAGGTCTACTCGCGACAATGACGACAATGATCAAAAAAGGTAAAATTTCAAGATACGAATTAACAGTAGCGGACAAAATAGGGAGTCTATTACCGATGACTCTTTTGATATAAATCATTAAAAAGGTATTATACTTAAACACGAGTGCATATAGGCACAGGAGTTCGAAGTAATTATCAAAAAAAAAAGAAAGGAAATGCACGCGACGTTAATGAGCGAACGCGGCTGGTCGCTACCGACACAAAACACCGAAAGAAAAAAAAATTACGAGTATAAGTCGGAAACGACTGAGTGTAAAAATAAAAGGAAAAGTTTAGCATTAACGCTTAAAGGATTTTTTTTTTGTACATAGTCGGATGCCCCTAGTGCTAATTGAGTTTAAAATTGCCTTCTGGTTATCAATACCGGAAATAGTAAGAGCTCAAGCTCCATAGGCTCTAAAATCTCGTTAAAAGATATCGATCTGAACACACACTATGCTCTAAACAACTCAATTTCACTACACTCTATCTTGGATAAATGTATATGTTCGTCTATTTAACTATTTCACACTAATAATCAAACACAGTAATTATATATTTTTTTTCTTAGGATAAAGATATCAAGGATAATAATATATATAATAATATAGATATATAAAGTAATATGCACATGACCATTGGTCCTTGAATGGATCTCAGTATACACTAGTGCTGTATACGCCAATAAAAAAAATCACCACCGTCCGTGGTAATTGACGTCGTACGTTGGCGTTGAACGCCGAGTATATGTCACCATGCGTTTATCGGTAACAAATTTTTGGCATAGGGGATCCGAGCATCAGTGCTCTCTTCGGGATCACCAATATAATTAATTTCAAAAGGGTTACCTGGGTATTGATGTG
Source organism: Platycheirus albimanus (assembly GCA_916050605.2). Lineage (NCBI taxonomy): Eukaryota > Metazoa > Arthropoda > Insecta > Diptera > Syrphidae > Platycheirus > Platycheirus albimanus. Next base: position 89,110,414 of record OU696696.1, read on the forward strand.
TATTATTATTATTATTATTAATTCTTTATTAATTTATTAAAGTGTACATATATTATTTGTTTTTTTCTTAAGAATACGGACATGGCTATATTGCCGTCTGCCGGAAATGACATTTTTAACAAGATTTATTAAAAAAAAAAAAAGAAAAAAGGAATACAATATTTGACATTATTACAATAAGTAAAAGAAAAAGAAATAAGGATTAATGAAAAAGCGAGTTGTTTTTGAATTTTATTTTAATTTTGATGGAAAAGCGTATTTTTTTTTTTTTTTTTTTTTTTTTTTTTTTTTTTTTTTTTTTTTTTTTTTTTTATATAGGTACTACATATATTATTACTTTTAATGATTTGCAAGTTGCAACTTAAAAGATTACAATTTTAGAGTGATTTGAAACACAAAAATTTTCAAATGAATTCGACCAGAAAAGCTTTAATAGGCATACATTTTTTCTCAAAAACTATTACGATAAGTTAGGGCATGTTTGCAGTAACTATACAAAATAGACCAACCGCGAGCACCATTCAATATTTCGTAAAGACTATTGATCGACAAGAAACTTTCTTGGAAATACAACCGTCGTATCTCTTGCAAAATTGGGCATACTGCAATAAAGTGGTATATATTGTCTAACTCTCTTCTATTACACAGTGTACAAATTTGCTGAAGATCGACTCTGTGGGGGACGAAATTTAGATTAAGAATTTCGACTCTTGCTCTAAAAACTATGCTTATTTTATGCGCAGAGTTCTTCACGTTGAAATAGCTGTCTTCAGTGGGTATTCGATGGTTTAAATTCTTATAGATAGTTCTTGAAGTTGACGAAGAGCACCTAGTTAAGTATTCGTCAAATATCCTGTCATCTATTTTTGAAATGATGGTTGCGAAAATATCAGGCCATTCATAAACATTGCTCTCAGTAAACGTATACGAGAGATCGTGGGATAAGGCCAGCTGGTTCCATTCTCTGAAAGGGGATGCGTTTGTTCGGACTAATCTTGCCATTATCAATTTATGTAGATTTGCGTCACTTCTTTTCATCACTCTCATACAGTAGTCAGAATTCGCTTTAAGGTTTCTTATGTAGATAGGTGGTAATCCAGACTCGACGTGTATGGCATAGGTCGGTGTGAAATTTGGCAGTCTAAAAATTCGTTTGAAGAAAATTCTTTGGACTGCTTCAAATTCTTCAAAGGGAGTGACTCCAAATGCCTGTGTACCGTAGCACATACATGTGTTGACTGTTGCATTGAACACTTTAAACTTGGTTGAATGGTCAATATTTTGATTAGCGAAAAAAGTTGGCCACATCATGTTAAGCGCTAGCTTAGCCTCACAGCTTTTTTCTTTTGCGTGGTCCCTTAGATTTAGATTATGGGTCAAAAGTACTCCCAAATACTTAAATTGAAGTACTGAATCGATTCGCTCACTACCAAGTCGCCAAGTTTCTTCGGGAAGTCTTCTACTTCTTCGGCTCTCAAAGACCATCGCCTTCGTTTTCTGTACGTTGATTTGCAGATTCCATGTATCACAGTATGCCGAAAGTCTATTTATTTGGAGTTGCAGCGAAAAAGGATTGTCAGCCAGTAAAACTAAGTCATCAGCGTAAAGCAGGACTTTGATAAGAGTTCCCGCAAAAATAACACCTCCAGGAAGAATAGAAGATACATCATCAATGAACAGAGCAAACAACAGGGGGCTCAAAATGCATCCTTGCGGTACACCTGCGGTGGACGCGAACCACTCTGATAGCTTCGACCCATCCCATACTGCTGCGCTTGATGATGCAAGAAATTTAAAATAGAGCATCAAAAATTTTCGGGATACTCCAATAGTGGACAATTTATATAATAGCGCCTGTCTATTTACAGTATCGAATGCTGCTTTAAAATCCACAAAACAAACATACAGTTTTTTGTTCTTTTCAATATAATGCCTAGCAATGCTCATTAATGCGAAAATATGATCCGTTGTAGAAAACCCTGCGCGAAATCCAGCTTGAAACATGCTGATTCTATTAGTGCTTTCAATCCAGGAGGAGAGTCTTCCATACAATATCCCAGCAAATATTTTCCTCAGTGAGTTGAGAATAGATATTCCCCTATAGTTCTCTGGTTGATTTGGGTCTCCTTTTTTAAAAATAGGAAATATAAGGGCTTTAGGAAAGTTTGTAGGCACACAAGCTTTCTCATAAAGAAGGTTGAAGTAATCCAGAATATAGTTTTTGAGGCATTCATTACTATTTTTGAAGAACTCAACTGGAATCCCATCATTACCAGGGGCTTTGTTGTTTTTCATTTGAGAGAGAGTATTTTCCAGTTCAATTGAAGATATTGGTAAATCAAGCTGAGAAACACAGGAATTTGGTAAAGCGAAGCTGAAAGTATGAAGATTCACCTCAGCCGTCAATAGAGTTTTAAAATGTGCAGCTAGAGTCTGAGCTTCAAGGAAAATCTTCATACTTCGCTGCCGTCCACTAACTTCATGTACGTTATACCAAAACTCCTTTGAATTTTTGCTAAGTTGGAGCTGTTGTGCAATATTTTTGTGGTACATCATTTTTTTAGCATCACAAAGTTGTTTGAACTCCTTGTTGGCACGTAAGTACATAATTTTGAAGTTATGAGCATTTGTCGTCCTAAAGAGCTTGAGATATTGGAATGAGAGTTTGCGTAGCTTATAACACTCCTTGTCAAACCATTTGGATTTAGGTAAGAAAGTAGTATAGGAATTATTTGACAGCGGTGCCGAGGCGTAAATAAGATTCGTTATACTTCCTTCAATTTCATCGATTGTTGATGATGAGAGGTCAGGCAAAAGGTTAGAATTACAATCAAGTAGGGATTTGTAGCGACCAGCTTTATTTTCGTGCCATTTAAGTTTTCGGCAAACATCAGAAGCTCTTTGTTGCGCCTGTCCCTCAAAGTCCGCACTCACTAGAATTGGCATGTGAGCTGAGAAATTGGCCAGAAGCACCTTAAAATCCTTTACTAAATTGCACCATTCACCAGATATTGCGCAGAAGTCTATTACCGATTGTCCTTGGCCGCTTATAAATGTTAGTTCACCACATTCGTCTCCTTTTGTCACACCATTTAACAAAAACAGACCAAAATCTTCCAGGAACCCCGAAATTAACCTCCCGTTGCTGTTGAGCGTTTGATCTTTGGTGTTTCTATTTGGGTCGAAATTCAGTTGATTTTGCAAAAAATGAACAGAAGGATTCTGATAGTTACCGATTCTAGCATTGAGATCACCAATTACCATTGCATTTTCCAAGGAAGTATTATTCATAAAATTAACTAAATTATCGAAATCAGTATGCCAATTATTGCAGTTAAGGTAAACTGGAATAATATGAAAACTCAAATTATTACTTAAAATACTAATGACGATTCTACCATCAATATTACTAAATTCCACAAAATGGGAAATTTTAGATTTTATACCACATAAAATACCCCCACTCGCTCTTCCATGTACATTTGTTCGTGTTGCTGAAATAAATGTTAGTTTGTAATCTTTAAAATATTTTATATAATCATTTTCAAATTTTTCCTCTAAAAAAGTTTCCAATAAAATTATTATTTCATAGTTCAAAACTAATTTGAAAAAATCAGGTTGCAATAATTTGTTTTTAAGGCCTGATATATTATATGCTAAAATTGATAAATTAAAAAAATTAATAGTTTTTTGGCAGACGACAGTTTTTTCCTATTGTCTTATGTTAATAGGGTGCGTTGGTTGGCGGCCAGATGGCGTTGCTGTCGGTAGAGAGTTCGATGACGAATGCGAATTTTCAACCGCTGTTAACTTAACTCCCTCGCTGCAGTCAAAAAATTCAGAAGTGCTGTCACCAAATAAGTTGTTTACAATTGTCCACTCAGATGCAGATTTGACAAGCAGCCCTCGTGAAATTTTATAAATAAAGATATGGTTATTTATTTGTATTTTATCTCCTTTGAGATTGATTTTTGCTTGAGGATTAATATCCGAGAGTTTGCGTTTTATTTCGTTGAGTGTTTGCCTCTTCTTGCGGTACATCAAAGATTGTTCGCGATAGATGCTTATTCCTGTTCCTTTTAGTTGCCTTGCGGCTGCAAGAATTTTTTCAGTGTCTTCAGTGGAATGAAGTTCTAAAAAGACGGTTCCTCTTTGTGTTCTTGCATTATGGATTTCTCGAGATTTTTTAACGGGAATTTCATCACCTTGTTTTACATTAAGAAGGCCGTTGCATGTTTGTTTGGCAAGATCAAGAGCATTGGAGTTTTTGTCTAGAGGAACGTGTACAACTAAACAATTCACGTTGTGTTTTCGCGATAGCGTTTCGAGCTGAGACTCTAGAAGGTCACAGCGTTCGGCCATTGTTGTTAGTTGTTGGTTCAACTGTGCATTTGAAATTTTTAGTGCATCTAATTCTGCAGTTAACGAAGCAAGATCAGATCTTGTAGCCAAGTCCTTGATTTGTTCGGCAATGGTGGCGCTTAGTACATCTTGTAATTGCGAAATAGACATTTTTCCCACCTCCATTGATGTGTAATTTACAACTTGCAGGGTTCAGCTGGTGCAACACTTAAAAATTTGCGGGAACAAATGATGAAAGATGTTGAGAATACTGCTGCGTCCCTTGATGATAATTTTATTTTTGATATGTGAGTTGACTGGAACTGCTGAGGGACCGGCATCTGTGGCTATGCACACGCCTGGCGTCCAGTTGAGTTGCTCCCACGTTGATGATGTTATTCTATAATCCCTCGCTGGGGCCTTCAGCCTATCGTGACTGGGTACCTCCTGTGTAACAACAGATCGTAAGGCAGTGTAGATAGCTGGAGTAATTATGTCTCCAGATACATCTCCTGTTGCGCCGGCAGGGCGATGAATGTATATATAATATGGTGTTCCTTAGCAAGGAGCACCTGGATACTGTGCATAGTATATTTATGTGGTTAGGAGCGAGCCAATATTTGGATCAACGTTCCGTTCCCACGTGTACATACACTCAGGATCCACCTGGCGACGATACGCAATTGTCGTTGAGTGTATTTTTGCAGCCACCAGATATAAAATAATTGAGGAGTTTCCAATGTAATGCATAAGAACGCACAATCGCATATATTTGTATAATTGTATATATCAATACAGTAGCCTCAGGGCACGAGGTGTTGTTTTGCACACAAAAAAATTGAGTGAGCGTTGCTTGAATTGTAAGGATAATAGCACAAGAAAAGGAAAACGTGCATAAAAAAAAATAAAAAATATTCACTGCAGCCTCGCCTGCTCGTCCTGGGATGTATGATGCTGGTTTATATTCCTCCAGGAATGTGAATAGGAACTCCTGGAATAAAGATTTCACTGCATTACCACACCGGCTAAGTGACGCCACCAGGAATATTTATGATTGTAGCAACGCAAATAATATTTGTTTGCTCCAATCACTAATAATTGAGTTACTTACCTAGATTTCAGGAATATTCCTATAAAAAGTAGTGATTTTACCAATTGCAATAGCAATTGGAAGGATTCTCAGTAGAGAAACCGAAAATTACACAAAATGGGCGCGGCTGCTTTTTTTTTTTTTTTTTTATATATCTCCTATGTTCGGCGGTGGAGATGTTGCTGTGTCGACGTCTGGCTTCGAAATGAATTCCACATTCAACTTTCTAGCCTATATTTCCCCTCTTTCCAGGTAGCCGCACGCCATATTGATTTTTGCTACTTCCTTTCTCTATTACTCGTTTCAATACAAAGTACCGAGTTAGAAGGAGGAAAGTAGCGAAACCTTATGGGTAGTGCTCACTAAGCTACATTACAAAGTGTAACATTACGCTGGGTATTATATATGTTCGATTAATTGGGTGCACACGAATTTATGTGAATAGATGTCAAGTGTCTTCGGAATTGTGGTTCTGCTTTCGTATAAGTTGATGCGGTTGAGAAATGACACAATTTCTGACAATTTTTACTTTCATTATCAAAAACAATTCTGTGAAGATATTGCCTAAGAGTTGTCATCTAGACCTGAAAATGGTTTGACACTTCTCGGTTGACGTTTCTTTGCAGTGTTTAGCACTACTACATTCATTGCTCCACACACCAGTGACATCTAACACTTTCTCGAGGTTCTGCACATTAGTCATTTTGCAGATCAAATAAAGGTCAATTGCTTTAGGTTCTATCATATTTTACCTAATACGTTCACAGTGTTTTGCCTACTTGCGTAATAATTCTGAATATGATTCGATTAATACTCAAACCGCTGTCGAAAGATAGGAACTGGTCTGTCATGTGTTATCACAGTAGAACACGAACAAATGGGTTAACGCCTTTGCTCGGTTACTTGTCCTTACTTGATTTGACTTTTATTGGACATTCACTTCCATAGACGTAGTCTTCGTGAGCGAATGACATTCATGGTGAACTTCCAGATTTGTCACTAATTCTGACTCAATTGTCAAGTAGGGTGAACTACAGAATGTGATAAGCACTCTAATACTCTCTATCCTTATATCTTTTGATCTCTACTCACATTATTTTTAGATATTTGCTTGCCGATCTTTCACCACCGTGTCATGTTTAATATGCTCACCAAAATATCTTTTCCTGCCTTTCTCCACAATGCGTCTGTCCTGCATTCACATTTCCGTGTGAACATGGCTTCAATACAGAAATAGCGAGTAGCCGCATACTCGTCATTTCGTTGTATTTCTATAAGGTGGGGAAACATCTGCCAAATGGAAGGCAGACAGAATTTGGAAGTGCATTGGAAGGCCATTCTGGAAATGACATTTTTGTCTGGGTGGATTCTATTTGTGGAATCCTTTCAGGAGTGGGGTAAAATGACTGCGTTCAAGGTAGAGTGAGGCTATGAATAATTTCGCTGGTAGATGGCATTGGTAGGAAATTTATTTGCATGCCATTCTGCAAAAAGTTTTCCCTACAAAGCTTGGAATTTCGACTAAGCCTGCTTCGTCGAACTTCCAAGAAAAAGGAGAACTTCTCACAATTACTTACGACTGGGGCTTCTTGCCTTTCGTATCATACTGATACTGCAACTCTTTACCGTCTAGTTGGTGGAAGACATAAAAAAAATTAAAAACATTCCGTATAGGATATGTATCCGAATGGTATGTCAGAAGTCTGGGTGTTCTTATTACACATCTGTCGATACTTAAGAAAATATTTTTGTAGGAAGTATATACCTACAGTACGTCAGGGTTTTTATATTCTATTGGACATCGGACACCATCAAGGAATTATTGCATCAGTATACCAAGAGTCTCATGCACAGCTGAGAGCCGGGCATCTAATGGAAAAGAAAAACAAATTTCTTTTTTTTTTTTCTCTTCATAACAAAAAAAAAATTTTCGTCAGGTGCTCTCCACGTTATTTATCAAAGAATTTATCAAAGAAAAACCTTTGATGTTGGTTATGCCAATAGAAAATTTTCAAGGAAAGTCAGGTTAATTGGGTTTAAATCAGTGTTATAATTCTAGTTGGGACGTTTTTTATCTCTTTAGGTCTTTAGTGTGACACGTCCACTTGTGTCCTCGCCTATCTTCAACTTCATATAGGTTTTCACCAATTTTATTAGTAACGCGAACTTTAATAAATTTCGGGCACAACTTCGCACTCAGGTGCTTCGTTGTGTCGCTTAGGACTTGATTTCTTCGATATATCTCATCACCTATTTTAAATGTTACAATTCTGCTACGGATATTGTAAGTTTTCTCATATGCTTCATGGGTTTTAATCAACGCTTGCTTCAAGTAGGAATGAATAATATTCATCCTTGCAACCTTGGGAAGCCAATCTATCTCCGAACAGTTCAGTCCACCCAACTCTCTCAAAAGACGATAGTCTGCCCCATGCTCTATCATACGTTGTCCGTACAGGGCTTCGTATGGAGACATCGTGAGAGTTGAATGTACTGTCGTGCGTAAAGCACTACTGATCGAAGACAGATGGGCATCCCAATCCGTCTGTCGAGGATTGACATAAGATCGAACAGCTGCTAAGATTGAACGGTTCACTCGTTCACTTGCATTCGACTGAGGAGCATACACTGCCGTTCGGTAGTGTTTGACCCCGAAAATACTTAAAAACTTTTGGAACTCCTTCCCAACAAATTGCGTACCATTGTCAGAGAGAATGCTCTCTGGTACTCCGTACATCAGAAACACATCATCTTTTAGAAATTTGACCACGCTCGCGGCTGTTGCCTTGCGTAGTGGTTTGATGAAGACAAATTTAGTCAGTTGGTCCAACACGATCACTATATAAACATTACCAGCTTTCGATCTTGGGTATGGCCCAAGAAAGTCAACATACAAATGTTGAAACGGCCTGTCTACCACAAAACTGTTTCCCATTTCTGCTCGTAATGTCATATTAGCTGCCTTACTGGTCTTGCATGTCTCACACCGATCAACATAAAGTTTGACCTGAGTGTACATACCGGGCCAGTAGAATCTGTCTTTCAACCTATAAACCGTCTTCACCACCCCACCATGCGAAGCGCGCGGCGGATTATGGGCCAGAGAGATAAGAGATTCAGTCATCTCTGAGGGAACCCACAACTTCCAAGTTAGATCGTCGGCCAAGGGATTACCACCCGCATGTTTGGTGCGTTTGTATATATACCCTTCCGACACTTTAAGATCCGGTAACCGCTCCTGTTCCTTCCTGATATGACTGATGATGTCCAGATAACCTTCGGATTTAAAGGATGGATCCTCAAGATCGATGTGAAGTACCTCCGAGGCATCGATCTGTGGTAGGCATGATAGGAAAGCTGACACTGTCAACTCATCGTCTTCATAAGCTCTGGATAGAGCGTCTGGCACGACATTTAGTGTTCCCTTTCTATGCTCCACCACAAAATCGAATCCTTGAAGTCGCATACTCCACCTCGCTAATCTTCCGGTTGGATCTTTCATAGTCATCAGCCATTTCAGGCTGGAATGGTCCGTAATAACGCGAAAATGGTACCCCTCAACGTACGATCTGAACTTTTGGATACCTTCGAAAGCTGCTAAGCATTCGCGTTCAGTCACCGAATAGTTTCTCTGTGCAGCGTTTAGTTTCCGGGAAAAGTAGTATATAGGCTGCTCCGCTCCGGATTCGTCTCGCTGACAGAGCACACATCCGATGCCAGTCGCGGACGCGTCGCAGAGAATAATGAATTCCTTGGAGAAGTCTGGATTGACCAGTACAGGTGCTGAAGTTAACGCTTGTTTGATTTGCAGGAATGCTTCAATAGCTTCTGGTCCTAGCTTGAAGGCTTTTCCCTTTTTCAAAGTCTCGGTCAACGGTGTGGCTAGGGTGCTGAAGTCCTTAACAAATCGCCGATACCAACCTGCCATACCGAGAAATCGGCGAACTTGGCGAGTTGTGGTTGGTAAAGGAAAACTTGTGATAGCTGCGATCTTATCTGGATCGGCTTTCAAGCAACCCTGACCGACCTTATAGCCGAGATAATGAAGCTCATCAAAACAAAACTTCGACTTCTCGACGTTTATCGTCAGTCCTGCATTCGTCAAACACTTTCCGACTATCTCCAGAGTCTCCAGATGTTCGTCGAAATCCTTCGACACAACCAACAAATCATCTAAGTATACGAATACTTGATCTCGTAACCCCGATGGAATTACGCGACTTATGAGGTAACTCAAACTTTGTGCCGCATTACATAGACCGAAAGGCATGACCTTAAATTGGTACAGTGGTCTGCCTGGTACTGTAAAAGCGGTCTTCTCCCTTGAACTTTGCTCCAGCGGTATCTGCCAAAACGCATCCTTCAGATCCACGCTAGAAATATAACGTGTTTCTGTCAGACGTGCTAGCAGCCCCTCTATGTGCGCGATTGGACGCGCATCCTTCTTCGTTACGGAGTTCACCTTTCGAAAGTCCAGACACAATCGGTTCTTGCCAGGCTTGCGAACAAGCACCACTGGAGAACTCCATGCGCTGGAACTTTCTTCGATGACTCCTAAAGATAGCATACGGTCCAATTCAGCGTACATTAGGGTTTGTATCGCTGGAGAAACGGGATAGTACCTCTGCTTTATAGGTACAGCATCGCCCGTGTCTATATAATGTTGCACTAGATTTGTTTTCCCGAGTCCATTGACTGCGAAGGAAGGAAATCCACGAACAACTGCTTTTAGTCGCTTAGACTCTTCACTATTTAACTTAATCTGGTTGGTGGGTCTCTCATCTGGCCCACCGGTCGCCATCCCTGAAAGACCTGCAATTATATGAGGCGCGATTTGGAATTTCTGCCAAAAGTCAACGCCTAAGTACAGACGTTGGCTTAACGATGGCACAATATACAGATCGATATCTCTAGTTACCCCCTTATATTGGATCGCTGTAGTGATCACTCCGACTATGGATTGTTTGTGTCCATCGGCCGTGGACACGGTAGTCTCTACCTTCCTTACCGTAACGTTTTTGTCTTTTAAATAGGGGAGTACATTGGTGCCTAAGCAACTGATACTTGCTCCTGAATCGAGGAGACCTAGAAAACTGTCACCGAATAGACCAACCGTCACATAAGGACGTGGGTCATTCGATTCTCGACCTATGGTTGCTGACGCTACGTTACGATAAGTAGTCCGCTTCCGATGGAAGCGCTCCCTTATTCGTCGTATTCGTTTGGATAATTCTGGAAAAGTAACTAATCTCTTACGCACTTCATTATAATTGCGTAGCCTTTCATGGAAAGGTTTACGGTATAATGGTTCTGAAACGTTCGTATCTAAACTTAAATCTGTATTGGGTTTTGGTTCTTCATTTAACATAGGGATTGTTCTACAATCATTTTTTTTTTGGTTCTAATAATTCATTATTGTTCTGGTTTGGCTTTAAAATTGTGAATTTCGGAAGTTCAAGCGGCTTTGTCGGCTTGGACACTTGAACTCCGGGTGAATCTAATCGGAGCGAACCCCCCCGGTTGATGGGTTGTTCCTCCTTTCGTTTCCCGCTAGGCACTTAGGACATGTTGGACTATATGCTTCTGCTAGTCCGCAGCGGAAGCAGAATATCTTATCTATGGGCTTGGGACAATCACGGAAGCTGTGGCCAAGGACTTGGCAATTCCAGCATTTCAGTGAACTTCGATCTCTCTGGATCGCCTCGAGGTGTGATGTGGGCAACGCCACGGTTAAATCTTGGCATGGTTCTTCCTCGATTTCATTCACAAATCGTCGGGCAGGAGGGCGTTGTGCTGTGGGCACAAAGCTTGGACGTGTTGAGTCGTAGTAGGAATGAGACTTTTCGATCGCACGGCATAAATATGCTAAGTCTCGTAGACTTGAGGTGCTGTATGTTATGAGTAGCTCACTCATCCTCCTCCTAACGTTGGTCTTAATGATTTCGATTAATTCTTTCTCCGTACGCGGAACTCGCATTTTCGAATTAATCTTCATAATGGCATCGTAGAAGTCCGTAAACGACTCGCCATTCTGCATTTTCCTATCAGACAGCTTACGGAAAAGTTCGGTATCCGTTTCTAAGCTACGATACTGCTCAACCAGAGCAGTCCTCAGATCGGTCCAACTGGACTGTCGGTTCCGCTTTAAGTATACCCAATACCATGCTTCAACCGAACCAGAGACAAAGTGATAAAAGTTCATCACTATCTCGTCCCATGGTACGTTGTTACTCTACCGGGTACAATCCAGGCGAAACAAGAAGTCGTCGACAGACATATTTTTGCCGTCAAATTTCAACCCCCACTTGTGATATTGAGGAGCTCGGCTAGATGAAGTGGTGTTCGAACCGGTACGCCTGCGCGGAGACGGCGGTGAATCATCGAAATTAAACGTGTTCATCTTTTGTAGGAAATCGTCTACATTAGCGGCTCGATTCATTTGTGCTGGGTTGATGCCTTGCAGACACAGATTCGCACCTGTTGGATACGTCGGAGTTACCATCGCTGCTAACTCATCTTCAGGCGGCATATGGTCCGTAAGGTTCCTTCGGGCACCCTTACTGCCAGAGGGAGCATTAATGGTGACTACGCGTGCAGCGTCCGTACCATTAGTAGGTTTACTAGGCGGTTTATGCGAAGTTGACGTTTGAAGCATTGGTATAGGCTGAGTAGGTGGACGTATTGGTGGTTGTACCGGGGGTTGCACTGGAGCTTGAGTGGGAGGTTGCGTCGCAGCAGGTGGAGGTTGGCTTTGCATGCTACTTCGAATTATATTAGCAACTTGTTCAAGTAGGTAATTCTGACTTTGGGTCAATTGCTCTTGAATGAACCTTCTCTCATCGCAACGATGCGCTTCAATAGAAGCTGACACAATGTCTTGGATGTATGCTGAATGATCAGCAGCATCCTTACGACGTTGTGCTTCCTCTGCACTCACATCTTCTACATCACCAGGGTTAATCCCTGTATCATTCCCCGTTTGGTCGAAACCACCCTCCGATTGATCATCTTCCGGATCAACTAACGGAGGTACTGGACCTACTCCTTGACCTGGTCTCAACGGCATAATTATTACGTCACGTAAATTCGGGTTATAAGAGCTTTGCTTCTCAACTCTCTGATTTTTACCGCTCATTGGACTAAAGATAAAATTAGTGGAACTAGTTTGGAAAATCCGATAATTGAGGATAAAATGTGAGTAGTCCGTGAGCTATTCCCTCTAACGGATGCTACTCAAGTGTCAATAAAAAAAGAAAAAGGGTGTCAGTAAAAGACAAAGTGAAAACAAGTAATTTTAAGTAAGTGTATACCGTGAGCTATACCTCCAACGGAAATATTTCAAAATTTAATAATCTGCAGAAGTTATATGAGTATAAATTCAATAGTGCTTAAAACTAAGTGCGAATAAGTATATCTTATTCAAAAAAAAAAACTTATGTGATACTATTATTAAGGATATCTGGAAAATATTCCAGATGAATATTCAGATAGATACTTATCTATATACTTAAATATATAAACAAATTCAAAAATCTTATTTATTGAAATTTGTACTTAATAATCGATATTAATACGATACTCTACAATCAATACTTAAGAAAAATTATGCTTAAAAAGGTGGGTATTATTTCGTAAATTCTCAAAAATCTCAAAAATCTCAAAAATCTAAATAACTCAAAAACTCGAAACTATATAATCTTAAAAATCTCAAAAAATCGCAAAAATCTCAAAACTATACTTAAATATATATCTCAAAAAAAATAATTTTATAAACTGGGTTTCATAAAGGATTCGGGAGGTGGTAACCCTCCCTTCTTCGGAATTTGGCGTGTACATTTCGGTTCGGTTTCTGAACCGATAAAGTAAAAAAAAACTTAGTGTGGGTGGTCTTGTTAAAGCTTTACGGCGTTCTGGATATCAAAGAAAAGACAATTCCTCATAAGCGAAAAGTTGATCAGGTAAGTAATGATAACATTGCGCTACTGCTGACGTACATCGGGTATGAAAACACCAATTACCGGTTAGCGCTTCATGTCCCATTGCTTACCGTCACTTCCTAACGGAAATCAAAACTGACTGAAATCTTCAATTACAAATTGGGTGATATAATAATTTAAAGTGGAAAGTTAATTTCCGGATGAAACGAATTTGGGTCGCAATTGAACGAATGACCAGCTTCTGCAGCTGACGTGCGTCGGGCAAAAAGCTCCAACCACCGGTCAGAAGACCTGCTCACTCTATTCTCTTACGACCGGGATCTCAGACATCACTGGCAGGATATATCGACACCTCAGCAACTGGCAATCGGGCAAAATCACTGCCTAATCCGGACAGAGATCGAAGACAAACCTATGTGAGAAGAGGTAAGGGAAAATGGATAGACCTAATGCAACAGACTGATTCGGGATTTATCACCAAACCACTGGACAAAATAGTGCCTATACCACGAATCCCGGTGACGTTCCTCCATCTAAGATACCTGATCATCATACAAAAAAAAAACTTCAACCAAAAAACTGAAAAATTCTCAAAAATTTTCAAAAATTCTTAACTTCTCTCTACGTCACTCTGAATCGACCTAACTTTAATCAATTCAAATCTAAACTTCTCAAGCTAATTCGAGCCCCACGTTGGGCGCCATCTGTAACGTAAAATATTATTTTATTAAAATTAAAAAGGAGCAGAGATTTTCAAAAGAAATATCCCACCATGACGTAGAAGCGACATCTGGAATGAACGAAGGAAAATAACTGATTACCTCACATTCAAATTTCCAAATGTTCCCTACATCCGGTCCAACTGCCAACAGGCTCTGACCTCCCCTCCTCAATATCCTATGGATAATAAAGATAAGGAAACCAATGTCTACTAACAACTGTACCTATCTGGGAGGAAGTAGAAAGAGACAAGCAACCTTTAAGTCCTTGACTCCTATATCAATGGACAGCTGATCCAAGGTCCTATAGCCAAGCATTGGCGTTCCTAGTAAACTGAGAATCGGAATACTTACATGTCACTAACGCTGCCTCCAGCTCCTTCTACTTCCTTCTCGTCCCTTCCAATCCTAATCCATCCCGGTCACAGAAGCGTGAACCATCCATCGGCCTACCCTAGGTACTGACCACAAAACTCCGCAGAACAGCCTAATGGGTATCCAATGCCATGTCCACGCCTATCCACTACAAGCTCTAGGTGTTCTGCTTGCAGCATCCTCTTATTATAGCCTACACCTGGAAACCATAAACCTTACAAACACTCCCATAACTATACCTAGACCACGAATGCTACCTCTAACTAACTCATTTTCATATCCAGAGATCTCACTCCGGTTCGCATCTAAATGTCTAATCATGGCTATTTGTTTTACGTGCACTAGGATGAAAGTAACCTTTTGTCGGCAACGCCCCCTTTCTAGTCGACCGCCCGCGAAGGATGGCCAGATAGAACGGCATGCGACAACTCAAGGTTATGGCCGAGATCGACCGTCGCGGTGGCCGGCAGTACCCTAGCCACAGCTAGCACAGTCTGGCCATGGGTACTTGCTCCGGGATCTATACGACCGGTGTTACCTCTTTTTTTCTTACACTGCCGACCGATGAACTCTGGTGGTCGAGTTCGAATACTGATTTTAAAAAGCTTATTGGCCCTCATAACTGACGAAGATTAGATGGTCTTGAATTGACCGATAAAGTAAGTGATTCTATTGTGCACCTCATATTACAATGAGTGAACGTAGAAGACGAGAAAAGAATTGAGATGTATTATTACATCAACCCACAGAACTCAAACCGTATTTCGCGCGATGGAAAGCTCACCACTGGTGTTCATGGAAGCTATGGCTAAATGATACTGTCTACGCGTTCGGTTGCCATGAAGTTATACCGAGCGCGGACGAAGAGGTGTCTAACTTATAGGGGAGGGAGGATCTATGATGGTTGTCGATCCCCCTGGTCTCTTTACCCTCCCATTTGACGTTAAAAATCATCTCTCTTAACATCAACCTTGGTTGACCGTAGACCTTTGAGTCCCCAAGACTCAATGAATTTCATTGGGCAACCCCTAATCAAGAAAGCAAGCAATATCTTGCTTGCTTAAATACACGTCTTAATCTAAAACATGATAATCAAACGAGGAACCATTCCCTCATACTCTATCAAAAGACCTAAACCAAAAGAAACCAAATGTACACACACCGTATTGTCATTCCGAGAAGAAGTGAGGGGGTACCACCCTCCTTGGATAATCTTACTCCATGACTGAAAACTTATCAAAAATCATCTAAAAGAGAAATCTAAAAATTCTTCAAAGAAATGAATAAACGGAAAATCTTCGTGAAAACGTTATAAAAAGGTTGTTTTGTTTTATTCAAAAGTGAAAAATACTAATAGCTAATGTCTTAGAAATATACTTAAATTTACCTTAACGCACTAAATGGATTCGTACAAAATTGTCCGAACAAATAACTGAAGTTAAGCTATATAACACCATCTTAATTTTCTTGAGTTCATAAAATGACCCGTAGTACAATTATTTGAATTTATGACAGAATAGTTCAACTATCTGCACCTTCTTAAGGGTGAATTAAAAGAGATTAAAATTAGAACGTAACAATGTTCAAAACTATTTAAATTCTAGGTCAATATTCAGTTTATTGTTTAGTATCAGTAAAAGATACTTTATTAAAGTTAGAGCAGGTGGAGTAGGGCTTAGTAAATTCAAGTGCAAAAAAAAAAAAAATAAAAAGAAAATAATATAAAATAAAAGTAAAGAGTAAAGGATAACGATATACGCGACAAAAGAAACAGTAACTAGATCTAAAGACGACCAAAAAGGTGAGTTATCTGGCCTAGGTCCAAGAACAATGACACCAAGAACGAAATTGGGTGTCAATGCTTGACGCGGCGGTGAAAATAACTATAATATTTAACGGAAGCTAACTTCAAATGATGTACGCTATTTAACATGAATCGTATCCATGTAACCTGAAGACGTTATACTCATGCGCTTCACCGTAACGTGCTTATTTACGGATAAATAAAAATATAGTTGGAAAATATCTTAGTCTTCATTAACCATACCGCGGTCTATTTCAAAAGAAAAAGAAAATCTAATCACAAGAACGAGACGACAACGAAAGGAAAGATACCCGGAATAGATGATTGAAATGTAGCTACTAGTACCATATATGCGAGATCCCAATTCGATCACTCGCATATACTCGATAAAATTCAATATCAATAGCAATATAGTGTAAAGTAGAAATTATAGGTATATTTATTTGTTTAAATACAATACTGCCAATAGGGCAGTAAGGAATTTCGTAGCTTCGGAAGTGCACTCCTGATCGCTGAAAAGTAAAAATTAGTAAATGCTCCTAGCTATTGCTTATTAAAAATTGAGTGTTATCCAGCCTTGAGCATACAAGTAGAATGCTGAAGTTGAATCTCAACGTAATTTAACAATGTAGTTAATCTCAAGCTACCGTCTTAGGTCTACTCGCGACAATGACGACAATGATCAAAAAAGGTAAAATTTCAAGATACGAATTAACAGTAGCGGACAAAATAGGGAGTCTATTACCGATGACTCTTTTGATATAAATCATTAAAAAGGTATTATACTTAAACACGAGTGCATATAGGCACAGGAGTTCGAAGTAATTATCAAAAAAAAAAGAAAGGAAATGCACGCGACGTTAATGAGCGAACGCGGCTGGTCGCTACCGACACAAAACACCGAAAGAAAAAAAAATTACGAGTATAAGTCGGAAACGACTGAGTGTAAAAATAAAAGGAAAAGTTTAGCATTAACGCTTAAAGGATTTTTTTTTTTGTACATAGGCGGATGCCCCTAGTGCTAATTGAGTTTAAAATTGCCTTCTGGTTATCAATACCGGAAATAGTAAGAGCTCAAGCTCCATAGGCTCTAAAATCTCGTTAAAAGATATCGATCTGAACACACACTATGCTCTAAACAACTCAATTTCACTACACTCTATCTTGGATAAATGTATATGTTCGTCTATTTAACTATTTCACACTAATAATCAAACACAGTAGGTAATTATATATTTTTTTTTCTTAGGATAAAGATATCAAGGATAATAATATATATAATAATATAGATATATAAAGTAATATGCACATGACCATTGGTCCTTGAATGGATCTCAGTATACACTAGTGCTGTATACGCCAATAAAAAAAATCACCACCGTCCGTGGTAATTGACGTCGTACGTTGGCGTTGAACGCCGAGTATATGTCACCATGCGTTTATCGGTAACAAATTTTTGGCATAGGGGATCCGAGCATCAGTGCTCTCTTCGGGATCACCAATATAATTAATTTCAAAAGGGTTACCTGGGTATTGATGTGTAATTTACAACTTGCAGGGTTCAGCTGGTGCAACACTTAAAAATTTGCGGGAACAAATGATGAAAGATGTTGAGAATACTGCTGCGTCCCTTGATGATAATTTAATTTTTGATATGTGAGTTGACTGGAACTGCTGAGGGACCGGCATCTGTGGCTATGCACACGCCTGGCGTCCAGTTGAGTTGCTCCCACGTTGATGATGTTATTCTATAATCCCTCGCTGGGGCCTTCAGCCTATCGTGACTGGGTACCTCCTGTGTAACAACAGATCGTAAGGCAGTGTAGATAGCTGGAGTAATTATGTCTCCAGATACATCTCCTGTTGCGCCGGCAGGGCGATGAATGTATATATAATATGGTGTTCCTTAGCAAGGAGCACCTGGATACTGTGCATAGTATATTTATGTGGTTAGGAGCGAGCCAATATTTGGATCAACGTTCCGTTCCCACGTGTACATACACTCAGGATCCACCTGGCGACGATACGCAATTGTCGTTGAGTGTATTTTTGCAGCCACCAGATATAAAATAATTGAGGAGTTTCCAATGTAATGCATAAGAACGCACAATCGCATATATTTGTATAATTGTATATATCAATACAGTAGCCTCAGGGCACGGTGTTGTTTTGCACACAAAAAAATTGAGTGAGCGTTGCTTGAATTGTAAGGATAATAGCACAAGAAAAGGAAAACGTGCATAAAAAAAAATAAAAAATATTCACTGCAGCCTCGCCTGCTCGTCCTGGGATGTATGATGCTGGTTTATATTCCTCCAGGAATGTGAATAGGAACTCCTGGAATAAAGATTTCACTGCATTAGCACACCGGCTAAGTGACGCCACCAGGAATATTTATGATTGTAGCAACGCAAATAATATTTGTTTGCTCCAATCACTAATAATTGAGTTACTTACCTAGATTTCAGGAATATTCCTATAAAAAGTAGTGATTTTACCAATTGCAATAGCAATTGGAAGGATTCTCAGTAGAGAAACCGAAAATTACACAAAATGGGCGCGGCTGCTTCTTTTTTTTTTTTTTTATATATCTCCTATGTTCGGCGGTGGAGATGTTGCTGTGTCGACGTCTGGCTTCGAAATGAATTCCACATTCAACTTTCTAGCCTATATTTCCCCTCTTTCCAGGTAGCCGCACGCCATATTGATTTTTGCTACTTCCTTTCTCTATTACTCGTTTCAATACAAAGTACCGAGTTAGAAGGAGGAAAGTAGCGAAACCTTATGGGTAGTGCTCACTAAGCTACATTACAAAGTGTAACATTACGCTGGGTATTATATATGTTCGATTAATTGGGTGCACACGAATTTATGTGAATAGATGTCAAGTGTCTTCGGAATTGTGGTTCTGCTTTCGTATAAGTTGATGCGGTTGAGAAATGACACAATTTCTGACAATTTTTACTTTCATTATCAAAAACAATTCTGTGAAGATATTGCCTAAGAGTTGTCATCTAGACCTGAAAATGGTTTGACACTTCTCGGTTGACGTTTCTTTGCAGTGTTTAGCACTACTACATTCATTGCTCCACACACCAGTGACATCTAACACTTTCTCGAGGTTCTGCACATTAGTCATTTTGCAGATCAAATAAAGGTCAATTGCTTTAGGTTCTATCATATTTTACCTAATACGTTCACAGTGTTTTGCCTACTTGCGTAATAATTCTGAATATGATTCGATTAATACTCAAACCGCTGTCGAAAGATAGGAACTGGTCTGTCATGTGTTATCACAGTAGAACACGAACAAATGGGTTAACGCCTTTGCTCGGTTACTTGTCCTTACTTGATTTGACTTTTATTGGACATTCACTTCCATAGACGTAGTCTTCGTGAGCGAATGACATTCATGGTGAACTTCCAGATTTGTCACTAATTCTGACTCAATTGTCAAGTAGGGTGAACTACAGAATGTGATAAGCACTCTAATACTCTCTATCCTTATATCTTTTGATCTCTACTCACATTATTTTTAGATATTTGCTTGCCGATCTTTCACCACCGTGTCATGTTTAATATGCTCACCAAAATATCTTTTCCTGCCTTTCTCCACAATGCGTCTGTCCTGCATTCACATTTCCGTGTGAACATGGCTTCAATACAGAAATAGCGAGTAGCCGCATACTCGTCATTTCGTTGTATTTCTATAAGGTGGGGAAACATCTGCCAAATGGAAGGCAGACAGAATTTGGAAGTGCATTGGAAGGCCATTCTGGAAATGACATTTTTGTCTGGGTGGATTCTATTTGTGGAATCCTTTCAGGAGTGGGGTAAAATGACTGCGTTCAAGGTAGAGTGAGGCTATGAATAATTTCGCTGGTAGATGGCATTGGTAGGAAATTTATTTGCATGCCATTCTGCAAAAAGTTTTCCCTACAGACGTCATAATAATATGTACTATCTACCAAGTTTGAAGCAAATCGGTCAAGCCGTTTAGGCTGTAGGTAACTATATACAGACAGACAGACAGACAGAATTGTCGGACTAACTTTTTTCGACTTCTCTGTCATCGTAAGATCGTGTTTGATTAGCTTTGTTTGTTGAGCCCTGAAGTCACCCTGGGGCGCCCTGGGGTCGCCACACGCCACGGCGCGTTTTTTGAATTACCTAAACTCGCCCTCAATACAAAATTCTCTGTTTTTTGAAACCTGGGGTCGCCCTGAAGTCACCCCGAAGTCGATCTTGCTATTTAGCTGGGGCGAGTTGAGGTAACGAATCAGCTGTTGACCCTTCAAGCAAAAATCACTGACTTCAGAATTCTCGGTTCATTTCTGGCTCACCTGAGTCTGCGTTTAACGAGGCCTCTCACGAAATTGCATGCATGACATACAAAATTAAGAAAGAGATTCGAGAATCGAGTATTTTTTTTCTTTTTTAATAGATTGAGAGAAAGAGTGAGAGAGGGAAAAATAGAGAGAGGGAGAGATCAGGAGTCTTTTATTTATATGCATAGATATGTTTACTTTTTGGTTTGCATTGGAGAATGAAGACGACAGTACAAAGAAAAAATTGGAAAAAAATAATTCGGGCAGTGAAAAAGTGTTTTTGAAGAAAATAAAATAAATAAAAATACATAGTTTAAATGAAACGAGTGTCCATTGTTATTTTTATAAGTTAATTTTTGTTATCTTTATATGTTGTGACCATCAATTTTGTGGAATAAGGAACAAAAAATAAAAGAATATGGCAACAAATTTTATTTATACCTATTTTGTTTTGGACGATAGAAGTTGTTTTCGATACTCCAACTCGTTTTTAGTTTTCAAATTTGTTTTGGGTGCAATTTCGCTGAGCGGAACAAGCTCGCTCTGTCTGTCTCTCTCTCTCTCTCTCTCTCTCTCTCTCTCTCTCTCTCTCTCTCTCTCTCTCTCTCTCTCTCTCTCTCTCTCTCTCTCTCTCTCTCTCTCCCTCTCTCCCTCTCTCCCTATCTCTCTCTCTCTCTCTCTCCCTCTCTCCCTCTCTCTCTCTCTCTGTTTCTCTCTCACAAGTGAGTCCGTGGGAATTCTAATTTACATACTAAATGGAGCCGACAAACGTCGTTTTACGGCTCCCTATTTGGATCCGTATGCGGAGTCTAGTATGTGAATTTGACTCCGCGCGTTGATCGAATTCGGATCCATTTGCTTGAAGGGAAATTGACTTTTGCTGTCAAACATTTCTTGTGTATTTTTCTTCTATATTTGATTTTTCATGTCTTTTTTTTCGATAAAACTAAATGAAATGCAAGTGAATGCATTTATTTTGATGAAAGTAAATACAAATCGAACAAATAAAGCAAAATAGAAACTTTTAATTTTGTGCGTTGTGAAAAATATACAATCAGCAGCCGTCATGCGTTTTTTGAGAACCGAAAAACCCAGGTTTTTTTGACAACTCTTGGAGTTGTCAAGATAAACCAGGGCGAACCTGGGTAAAGTTCAACAAACAAAGCTATTGTTAGAATTTGCATAACTTGCCTTATAGTACCTATAATCGCAAGTAAAAAGAGAAAAACAACAATTGAAACATTGTTGCTTTATTATTAGATGTGCAGGTAACCAAAAGACTCCTTAACCACATCGAAACACCATCATCGCTTGGAGACAAATCAAACCATGAAACATCTATTGGGCAACCAAGAAAACTCTTCCCGTTTCCCAAAAACCATTACTCAAAACATAGCGACCGCCTGGTCACCATAAGTATTATATGTACATAAACATACATACAACATATACATATGTACATACATACTCGTACATATATGTAAATACGTCAGGACTAATTTTTTTTCGAAAATCAAATTTCTTGCAAGCTTCACAATAATGCTTTGATGTAGTATTTGTATACACCGCTCGAAACCATACACAGCTACCCACAGCTACAAACAAAGCAAAAGCAACAACAAATGATTATGTGTATCGAGTATCGACGCTGTTTTTGACTTCAAAACTAAACACGTACGTACGACGTACCTACTTTCCCTGTGGATGCAATAGTACGACGAAAACAAGTTTTTCGAGCAATAAGAGCAACTCATTTTTTAAAAATTTGGTAAAAACTAAAAAATTTTGACTAAAACTGGAAAACCGATATACGGGAGCTAACGTTGAGAAACCTTAATAATGTCTTCTTTCGGGAAATGATACAAATGTCCACTTATGGCCAAATTAATAAAACTGTTAAAACTTCCGCATTATCATGCGTGGCCAAAAAGTAAAAATGCAGTTTTCTTTCAAGCATACTATATAACGGGTGATTTTTTAAGAGGTTTAGAACTTTTAAAAAAAAAAAACACAAAAAATTCGAAAAAATGAATAAAATATTTATTTTAATCGATAGTTTGAACCTTGCAATTTAATGTTTAAAGATAATTTCATGCAAATGTTGACCGCGGCTGCGTCTCAGGTAGCCCATCCGCTGAGTCCAATTTTGGCATACTCTTTCACACATATCGGCCGGTATCTCACGAATGAATGCATGGATGTTGGCTTCCAGTGCGTCAATCGAAGCGGGCTTGTCCCTATAGACATTAGCCTTGACATTCCCCCACAAAAAATAGTCTAATGGTGTCAAATCGCACGATCTAGGCGGCCAATTGACCGGCCCGAAACGTGAAATTAACTGTTCACCAAACTCGCCTCGCAAATTGCGCCATTGTTTCGCGCGCTGTGTGGCATGTGGCACCGTCTTGTTGAAACCACATATCATGCAAGTCAAGAACTTCCATTTCGGGCAAAAAAAAGTTTGTTATCATCGCTCGGTAGCGTTCACCATTGACAGTAACGCTGCGATTCGCACCATCTTTGAAGAAATATGGCCCAATAATGCCGCCGGCCCATAAACCGCACCAAACGGTGGCTTTTTCGGGATGCATTGGTAGCTGTTGCAATGCTTCTGGCTGATCTTCACTCCAAATGCGGCAATTTTGCTTATTTACGTACCCATTCAACCAAAAATGAGCCTCATCGCTGAACACAATTTGAACAATTTGAACATTTCGAACCGAGCACGAATTTTGATAGTAAAATTCAATAATTTGCAAGCGTTGTTCATTTGTAAGACGATCCATGGTTAAATTGCAAACCAAACTGAAGCCGTTTGACAGTGACACAAGGTACTTAACACACGTCAGCTGTCAAAACCAGTGTTGCCAAAACCAAACCAGCTAAAAAATCACCCGTTATATTACTAAAAAAAAATCTACGGCTCGTTGTATTGAAGCCACCGTTTAGAAAGGCTTCACTGAAAAATTTATAGAGGCATCCTATAGAAAACTATAAGAAACTATGTCAAACAAAGTTTGAGTCAATTCAATCAATAAATTGGGCGCTTATGGAATTTGGAACAAAAAGCCGTTTAAGCCCGATTTTCGTAACGACCATTTGAGCCAAAAATGAAAAACTCAGTTTTGTTAGAATTGCTTAGTTAGCTAAATGTTGAGTTTAATCAAATTCGTTACAGCCGTTTTTGAGCAAATCCAAAATGAAAAAACCCGTTACTATTTTGAATCGGGCTAAAACAAAATAAAAATAAAATGCACGACTGGGTCGCACGAACTTGCTCTTATAATAAGCAACTGCTTCGTGGCTGCATATATGGATATTAAAAAAAATTAAATAATTTCGAAAATTCTTTTATTTTTTAAATTAGTTTAAGAGTTTTCTCGGAAAAACTAAGTATGCAATAAAATTTCAAAGCTATACGTCAATCTAGGAAAAAAAAATATTGAAAATCGTTGGACCAGTTTTTTTTTTTAAAGGTTATTTTTGAAAAACTTTTTCAAAAAATATTTTGAAATTTATTTGAGTATGCAAATATATGGCAATCTATAGTTTACATTTGAAAAATAATTTTAAAAAAAATCAATGTACCCGTTTCCAACATATTTCGAAAACCAAAATTTTTTTTGAAAAAATTATAAAAAATCAAAAAAAAAAGTTT
Source organism: Platycheirus albimanus (assembly GCA_916050605.2). Classification (NCBI taxonomy): domain Eukaryota; kingdom Metazoa; phylum Arthropoda; class Insecta; order Diptera; family Syrphidae; genus Platycheirus; species Platycheirus albimanus. The sequence continues at coordinate 89,134,666 of OU696696.1, forward strand.
TTGAAAATTTTGAAATGCCATATTAATAAAATTATGAATGACTTCCTGTGGCCAAAATTTTATTGAAATCGAATGTATAGTTTACGAGAAAATTTGATTTGAAAATACTGGTTCTATGAGAGGTACCGTTATTAGACAAATTTTGAAAAAAAATTTCGGACCAAAAGATAGATTTTCTTGCAAAAATAGCATTCTGAAAGTTTTATCAAAATCGTTAGAGCCGTTTTTGAGAAAATCAATTTTTGTCTTCAAGATTGTATGGCAGGTGCCGTTATTTTTGGACCTAGAGCAAAAATAAAAAATTTGTCGCGAGGGACGGCCAAATAAATCCTAAATACCAAATTTGAAGCAAATCGGCCCACCCGTTCAGCCTCCAGAGGCGCGAACAGACAAACAGACAGACAGACAGACAGACAGACGGACGGAATTTCCAGACCCACTTTTTTCGACTTCTCCATCATCGTAATGTCATGTGTGATTGTTATCTCAAATTTTTTTTTCTGCACGAATCCATAACTTGCCTTATAGTACCTATAATCGCAAGTAAAAATCTCGACGATCGTTTTTCTTCAAACTGCTACCTATACAGGGTGATTCACGAGCGTTGTGCCAAAAAGCTAGAGCGTGTAGGTTAAGTTGGGACAAGAAAAAAATCGTATGGGAGGGGGGGTCTATTCCCCTCCGTTTAGCCGGGAGGGGCAATTTTCTGAAAAATTGACTTATTTTGTAAAAAAAAAATATTAAAAATCAACGGCTTCGTTTGCAACACCGTGTTATACCTTTTTGGAAAGCCAACAATTTTTTCTTTCGTTTCATTTTTAAATTAAATTGTTTTAACGAATAGTTTAAAAAACATACATTTTCAAACTCAAAATTTTGAAAAAAAAAATTTTAAAAATAATTTTAAAACTAATTTTTTTTAAAATTTTACGTAATTAAGTATAATTTTTGTTCTCAGAATTCAACGCTCTCATTAATCTTTAATCCAACACTGAAAACCGTATGGCTCTACGATTTTTTGTTGCCAAGGTATTCAAAAATAACCGAACCTACTTCTTCACCCACTTTTGTCGGCTTCTCTATCATCGCAATGTTACGTTTGATTGTCCAAATTTTTTTTTGTTTTTTACGAATGCATAATTTGCCTTATAGTACCTTCCTTTAATCGCAAGTTAAAATGTTAAAGTGTGTTTTTTCTTCTTCTGCAAGTTTCGTGAGTTTAGTTTTTTATTTTGACTTAACAAAAAAATTGTTATTGAGCTTAGCAAGTATTTTTTACACAAAAGAGTAAAATTTGTATTGTTGTTGCCCAAAACCCAAATTATGATAATTTTTGTTTTCATAGTCTAGATGACTTATGAAAAAATACAAAAATATAATTTTATTCCAAGAAAGATAAACCTTAAGCTTATCTCTACTAAACAAAATATGGTGGTTTTTTCCCCTCCAGTACAAAATTAGTGGGATTTCATATAGGTATTTCATCTGGCATCATTATCAGACTTTAGTTTGTTTTAAATGTCAAAGTAAAACGATTTACCTTCCACCATCAATGTTTATCTTCGTATCTTGTTTCTAATATGTTTATTTTTCCTAAAAATATCCGCTTTTAACTCGACTTAACGTCTTCTGCGGGCTTTTGTTGCTGGCGGTAAATCCATATGTACCGAAGATACCCATTCGGTTATCGCGCAAACACTATCGTTTAGATGATAATTGATTTATGAGAAGCAAAGATTTAAATCACTAAAAGACATCGTCAAGACGGAAAGTGATTTATAATATTACGTGAACCAAGTCAATAGTAGAAACAATATTGTCCGGTGATAATTGAGTAACTAAATGAACCCCACGTTTTTTGACAATTCTCGAGGTTGTCAAAGGAATCCATGTCTACGCTGAGCAATGTTAAAAAAAAAACTATTATCCTGACAAAATTTTAATGTAACAATTTCGCAATAGCTTTGTTGTTGGAACTTAGCCCGGGGCTGGCACAAGCTCCCACGCCAAGAGTTGTTGGATAACCCGAGTTTTACGATTCTCAAAAAGCACGTTAAGGCTGCCGATTATACAGTTATCAATCCCCAAAACATCAAATGTTGCCATTTTGTTTAATATTTTTTTATTTATTTATTTGTATTATTACAAATGCATTTCTTTTTCGTTTCTTTCGAAAAAAATTAAAAATCGTATGCACTATGCAATTATACAAGAAATACTCGACACGTTACCTCAACTCAAAACACCTAGATCTAAATCAGAGAGTTCTCGGGTTTAACAAAAAAACGAGAAAATTCATTGCCAGCCGAGTTCAGGTTTTCTAAAAACGATCCAGGATGACTTCACAAAAATGTTGTTTGATATGTTCAATAGGGGTGCATCGCTTCATGTGCTGAGCGAATCATAGTAATTCAAAAATAGCGTTAATAAGATATTGATCCCAAAAAAAAATTATGAAACGAAAATTCAACAATGTCAGAATCATTTGACTGATTTAGTGTTAAATAGGCATTCAATAGATCGCTTGTAATACAAATGTACAGAATTTTTAAAACTTCTTAATTTTGTATTCATACATATTATTTGTGTATTCGCTTCTTTTGTTTTAGTACAAAACTCAAATTATTAATTAATCCTTATTTGAGAATGAAAAGCAATAAACCTAAAATTAAATGATTTTTAGTAAATAAATTATTAAACCACTAAAGTTAATATTAAAAAGATTTATGATAAATTTGCAATTTGTTCATTTGATCAAGCTCTACTGATGGAGGTTTATTTTGATTATCCGCTCAACTGATGTGGTTTCTTAAATAAAATTTAACCAATTGAATGCAAACTTCGGCATCTTCAGCACTGTCGTGTCCCGCTTCTGTGAATAAAAAAAAATTGAATTGGAAAAATACTAAGAAACTTATTAAAGCATTACCATCTTCTTGAATTATTCGTTTTAAATTCTCAATGCATAAGGTTTTAAGTGCTCTTTTCTTGGGTGGGCCCATTTTGTGGGGATACAAAACTGAAGTGTCAACAACTACACTATGGATTAACTTTAATGCTTTAAGATCACTCTCTAAACTGTGGCCGATGAGCACAGTCTTGGAATGAAACATCGACAAAAGAATACCTTGAACGTCCCGCAAGGTTCTTGTTTCATTTTCCATCATTTGTTCAGTGATACCTGAGTAACTGTCGAATACGAATAAAATGAACAAAATCATGTCTATAGAAATTAATAACCATTCCTTACATTGTATTGTAGTCTACAATATTATTATCAGGTTTTACTAAGGCATCGTAAACAGTCCGAGCGTTAATGTCAACTACTGTCACACGAGTCAGCTCAATTCCATGAGTGGTGTAACACATTTCACAATCCAAGGCGTAGATGTCTTTTTTGGTTGAAATGTATTCTTCGCCTTTGTCTATTGTGGTCACATAACGCTTGAGACTATCCACATTTATTTCTTCGGAAACATGATAGTTGGCGTAGGAGCAACCTGGAGTGCCAGCTGGTTGTTGGCAGCATCTGTGCTGATTATCAGCAAAGCCTATAA